>JARHVA010002824.1:1540000-2140000 GCA_037957365.1 Torreya grandis | reverse complement strand
TAGAGATATGCATATGTTTGGGTCTGCAAATTTGATCAATAAAACATCTCTTCTTGGGGATAACATTATTTGAATTATTTTTTTTCTTATTTCTTGAATTATATTTCAACTAAAGAGTTTGAGTTTTAGATCAGTGGTATTAGAATGGTTTGTCTTTAGAGTGTATGATCCCAAGGATGAGGTCAGGTTACAGGAAGATTGGGTGGAAAATAGAACTAATAAACTATCCACCTATTCACTCTAAATGACTTCAAATCAAACAAAACTAAGACATATAATCCTTTAAAATAAATGGTGAATGAAGCCCTCCAATAGTAGCAAGCATAGATGCTACAACAATTCTCTCAAATTCTCCAACAAATCTCGATGGAAAATACTAGATCCTCACCTGCACCCCCACATCTTTTTAGTGCCCCAACACCCTTCAAGGTTCAGGTGAATTTTGATATCCCTACATTTGAAGGCAAAATCAATGCTGATATAGTAGAAAATTAGTTGGATCAATTATCATTTTATTTTTCTATAAATAAATTCACAAATAAAGAGAAGATCACCTTTGCTCTTTTGAAAGCATCATTGCCTATCAAAAATTGGTGGGAAGTGTACAAAAAGAGATTTAGTGTAGATGATAGTAGCCTTGAGGTAGAACCTACATGGGATGATTTCATAGAATCTATAAAGGAAGAATACTAATCCATTGGAGCATATGATAAACTATTTATAGAGTGGCAACAACTTTGCCAAGGTAAGGAACAATGTGTCTAAGATTACACTAACATTTTACATTCTCTATCTATGATATTAGGCATCTAAAAAAGTGAGAAACATAAAGTTCTAAAATATCATGGTGGACTACAATGGTATATATAGGGAGAAATGAAACTCTTCAATTTGAAAACCATCAGTGAGGCATACGCATTTGTAGTGAAGATTAAGTAGAAGCATAAAAGAATTAATATGAAGAGTCAACCTTCAAAATAGAAAAGTGACAAAGAATATCAAACAAAATGCCAAAATTAGAATTAAAAATAAGGAAAAATTTGGAAATGATGTAATTATCACAAGTATATAACTCACTCAAAATAATAATGTCGAGCCATCAAGTCCCTGCTTTTTGAATCACAATCCTCAACATCTACTACTCTACTTCATATAAACCTTACAGTTGAAGAGGTTGAAGAATAAATTGTAGATACTGAGCTCAAAGCCATTGTTGCTTCATCATAGACCCATGAGGAGAGGCTAGATGACAAAGAAAGGTTGTTTCACTCTAAGTTATGGGAGAAAGGTAAGCCTCTACATTTTATTCTTGATAGTGGAAGTTAAAAAAAATTAATCTCTACTAATGTTGTGAAAAAACTAAATTTTTCCATGAAGCCTCACCCAAATCCATATAATATTGGATGGTTGAGTTTAGGGAGAAACCTCTATGTCGCCCACCAATGTCTTCTCTCATATGCAATAAAACCTTTCCAAGATGAGATCTTATGTGATGTGGTCAATACAAATGTTTGTGATATACTATATGGTTAGCCATTCATGTATGATCAACATGGAATCTATGAATCAAGAACTCAAAGGATCACTCTCATTCTTGGAACATGGTGTTATAGGGTACCAGAGGTACCACCTTCTACATTTATCTCTAATTAGTGCCAATAAATTTGTTCTCATGGTGGTCAAGACACAAGAATCCAAAATGGCTAATGTCACAGCCTTGACTAGACAAAAAATGCAAAAATAGAAGAAAATATATACCAAGCCAAAGAAGTTCATGGCCTTCCATCCATTGACTGATGGTCAGACAGAAATGGTGAACAATTGAGCCCTACATAGTTCTATAAATCACAGTCCATTCTAAGTATGCATCAAAAATCAAATCAAAGTACAAATGCCACACTTGATGAAAAAACTTGATGGAATGGAGAAAATTGCTTCTCAAGGAGGAAGGAATGATTCAGGCAATAATTCAAGTGACAATTTAGGTGATGGGTCCACCCCAATTGATGATAAAACTTTTAGGAGCCATAACTTTTGCACCGTAGCTCTAATTGACTCATAGTTTAAACTGTTGGAAATATAAGAATGAGGAGAACATGGTGAAATGCTATTGAGATTTTATAAATAAAGTTTTAACCTTAAAAACCCAATATAATTTCAACAAATTTAATTTTTGTAGTCCAGTCTAAAAATAGTAAGTTTCTAAAAATAGTAATTCCTCAAATTCTGTATTATTGTAAATCATGGAAGTCAAACCACTTAATCTCCCTCGAGATTGGTGAAATTCCACATCATCCTCATACCTTCAAAACATGTATAAATGAAGATGTAACCTGAAATGGAAATCAAACATCTCTTCTCAAAAATAGGCATATGTTTAGGTCTGCAAATTTGATCAATAAAATATCTCTTCTTAGAGATAACATTATTTGAACTATATTTTTTTTATTTCTTTAATTATATTTCAACCAAAGATTTTGAGTTTTGGATTAGTGGTATCAGAGTGGTTTATCTTTAGAGTGTGTGATCTCAAGGATGAGGTTAGATTATAGGAAGCTTGGGTGGAAAATAGAACCAACAGACTATCCACTTATTCACTCCATATGACTTCAAATGACAAAAAATACCAAGACATCCGATCCTTTTAAGGAAATGGTGAATGAATCCCTCCAATAGTAGCAAGCGTAGATGCTACAAAAATTCACTCAAATTATCCAATAAATTTCAATAGAAAATTTTGGCTCCTCATCTGTACCCCCACATCCTTTTAGTGCCCCAACACCCTTCAAGGTTCAAGTGAATTTTGATATCCCTACATTTGAAGGCAAAATCAATGCTAATACAATAGAAAAATTGGTTGGATCAATTTTCATCTTATTTTTTTGTAAAAAAATTCATCAATAAAGAGAAGTTCACCTTTGCTCTTTTGAAAGCATCATTGCCTATCAAAAATTGGTGGAAAGTGTACAAAAAGAGATTTAGTGTAGATGATATTAGCCTTGAGGTAGAACCTATCTGGGATGATTTCATAGAAGCTATAAAGGAAGAATACTACCCCATTAGAGCATATGATGATCTATATATAGAGTGACAACAATTTTGCTAAGGTAAGGAGCAGTCTATTCAAGATTACACTGACATTTTTCATTCTCTATCTGCAAGATTGGGCATCCAAAAAAGTGAGAAACACAAGGTTCTCAAATATCATGACAGACTACAATGGTACATACGAGGAGAAATGAAAATCTTAAATTTGGAAACCATCATTGATGTGTACAATTTTGTAGAGAAGATTGAGTAGAAGCATGGAAGAATGAATATGAAGAGTCATCTTTCAAAATATAAAAGTGATAAATAAGGTCAAACACGAGGCCAAAATTGGAACCAAAAGGAAGGAAAGATTGAGAAGTGGTGTGATTATCATAAATCTAGAATTCACTCTAAATAAGAATGTCAAGCCATCAAGTCTCTACTTTATGAATCACAATCCTCAACATCTACTGATCTACTTCATATAGACCTTACATTTGAAGAGGTTGAAGAAAAAAATTTAGATGATGAACCCAAATCTATTGTTGCTTCATCACAAACCTACGAGGAGAGGCTAGATGACAAGGAAAGGTTGTTTCACTCTAAGTTATGGGTGAAAGGTAAGCCTCTACACTTTATTCCTAATAGTGGAAGTCAAAAAAATTTAATCTCTGCTAATGTTTTGAAAATCTTAAATTTTTCCATGAAGCCTCACCCAAAGCCATATAGCATTGGATGGTTGAGTCCAAGGAGAAACCTCCATGTCACCCACCAATGTCTTCTCTCATATGCAATAAAACCTTTCCAAGATAAGGTATTATGTGATGTGTTCAATCTACATGTTTGTGATGCACTCCTTAGTTAGCCATTCATGTATGATTGACATGGCATTTATGAATCAATAACTCAACAGATCACTCTCACTCTTGGAACATGGTGCTAAGGGTACCATAGGTACCACATTCTACATCTATCTCTCTGATTAGTACTAAGAAATTTATTCTCATGGTGGTCAAGCTACAAGAATCTAAAAGGGCCAAAGTTGCATCCCTGAATACACCAAAAATGCAATAATAGAAGCATATAGATACCAAGCTGAAGAAGTTCATGGCCTTCCATCCAAAGACTAATGGTTAGATAGAAATGGTGAACTATCATGCCATACATAGTTCCATAAATTAAAATCCATTCCAAGTATGCATCAAAAATCAAATCAAAGTAAAAATACCACACTTGATGACAAATATTGATGCAATGGGGACCATTGAATCTCAAGGAGGGAGGAATGATCTGGGCAACAATTCAAGCAATAATTTAGGTGACGGGTCCACCTCAATTGATGATAAAACTTCTGGGAGCCATAACTTTTGCACCGTAGCTCCAGTTGACTCACCGTTGGAAAGCTAAGAATGAGGATAATGATGTGAGATGGCATTGAGATTTGATAAATGTATTTTTACCTTAGAAAACCCAACAAAAGTGCCCAAAATTTTAATTTTAGTAGTGCAATCTAAAAATAGTAATTCCTCAAATTCTATATTGTTGTAAATTATGGAAGTCAAACCACTTTATCTCCCTCAAGATTAGTGACCTTCCACATCCTCCTCATACCTTCAAAACATGTATAAATGAAGATGTAACTTGAAATGGAAATCAGACATCTCTTCTCAGAGATAGGCATATGTTTGGGTCTGCAAATTTAATCAACAAAACATATCTTCTTAGAGATAGCATTATTTGAATTACATTTTTTCTTATTTCTTGAATTATCTTTCAACCAAAGTTTTTGATTTTTGGATAAGTATTAATGATATCCCCTACAATATGACCTACAACCCTATTGTAGTCATGTGCAACTACATTGTAGGTTTGTTGGTTATTACCATTTTAAACTTGGTTTTGTTTATTGTTCTAATGTTGTGGGTTATGTTATTAATTTCGTTGATTATGTTAGTTTAGCCATTGATTTTGATACTATTGATTTTATTTTTGCACCAACCAGTGTTGTTATTGTCATTGTTAATTGTTATGCTATTGTTATGTGTTATGTTGGGGAAAGGGGTTTTGATAAATCCCAATAGTTTGATTGGAGGTGGAAGCACCATTATCTAATGTTATCTCCCCATTATCCAACATATTATCTATCAAATGATTTATTTTCACACATTTTTGTAGATTATGCCTATTGACCTGATGACACTCATAGAATTTATTCTCATGGTACCAATCAGGTTAAGGAATGCCTTGTGGATAATGCTTTGGTATAGGCCAAATAATTTGATTAGCAATGAAAAGTTTACAAAATATAGACTCAATAGGCTCTCCTATGTCACTAAATACATGATGCATAAGCATAGTTCTTTTTGGAGGAGGGGTTTGTAATGGTAAAGGTTACTGCATTTATTATGTAGGTCTTGGTTGTTGTGCTTGTGGCATTAGTTGGAGAGGTTTTTGGGTAGGAGTAAGCTAAAAATATGGTGAAAATGATGTTTGAACTATTTGGACATGACGTGACTTATCTATTTCATTTCCCACAACATTCCTATTGTGGTTGAATTGCTTTAGTCTATCTTGATGATTGGTCTATACTAGTTGCGATGCTTGTGCTTAGATTGGATGTTGGTTTTGGCCACTTCCCTGAGTGGTACCTTGATTATGATTAGTTGAATTAAGCTTGACAATCCCTTTATTAATAATATCTCACTCAATTAACAAGCCTTTGTTGATTATCTCCTTGAAAGTATGTGCACATTATAGTTCTAGATGATAAGCTATCTCACTATGCAAATTTTTAGTAAACACAATGGCTAATTGTTTATCTAGTAAACTATGGATGAATTAGCTTGCAAGGGATCTCCATCACTATAAATAACTTGAAAAACTCTCACCAACCTTTTATTTTACTTGTGTTAAGTCAACCAATGAAATATCATGTTTGAGATTATAGGAAAAGTGTTGCATAAACTTATCAAAAAGATCATCAAAATCTATTACTAAATTCTTAGGTAACTTTAAAAATCACTCAAAGGTTTGTCCAGCCAAGCTCCTTATAAATAACAACAAAAGGTATATATCACTATATGTGACTGGTTAACATGTGACAAAACTTGATTAAATGGGCCTTAGGGTCGCCTTTTCCTTTGTATTTATCAAATTTCAATGGTTTGTATCCTAAAGAAAATGGTATCTATAAGTACTCCATGTTGAATGGATAAGAACACACGTCATCTAACTTGAAATTTTTAGTTTATTTCCTATCTTGAATGGTAGCATTTGCACCCTTCATCTATTGCAATTTTTGGGATAGGAAATTAGAAGGAACATTGGTTTGGGTAGATGGTTTGGAATTCACAAGTGGGATACTTTGACCAAGGTATGATGGATATATCTATTGGGGTACATTGGCTTGGTTGGGAAATGGACCAAGAACATGCATACATGGATTAGGATGTACTTAAAATTGCACATTTATTTGTGTAATATTCTATTTTGGGTTGGATATAAAGGTTTGACTTGGAAGATTTTATGGTTGGGATGGAGGGTTATAACTATATTGTGCCTATGATGGTTAAAATGAATAATTAAACCTTGCTATTGAGTGGGAACTTGTGGATCAAGACTTTATCTTTGAACTTGTGGTACATTTTGAACTAATTTTTATCTAGTAGGTACTTAAGAAACATGTGAGCTTCCTTGTTGGGAAGTGACCACATGTTGAATATTTGACATCTATTGCTGGCCAATATTTTACATGTTGTTGGCTATTCATCATTTGGTTTTATATTGATACACTAGTCTATGACTGAAGATGTATGTTTGTCATTACTTGATGAGGTGGAACATTAGTTTCCCCTTGTTGAGGTGGAAATACATTCAGCCTTTGTTATGTTGATACACTAGATTGTGCTTGTTGTTTTGGAATACTACTTTTCACTTGAGGAGGAGTAGGATTCATCACATTCTGTTGTTGAGGCATGACATTGGTTGTTGTTTGACTACCTAATCTTATTGGTTGCACAGTTGATGAAGCAGTTAGTTGAGGTTGGGATGTAGAAAATCCTACTCCTTGGTATGATGGTCCATTCATATAGTATTAACTATAGGCACATGTTGTTGACTAGTTTTTTGTGTGTTAGTACCACATTGATTTAGATTGGATTTTGCTTGCACATTATCCACTATATTTTGATCATTATTCTATGTAGAAGCAGAAGACACTTCCTCAATAATGGGCATATGCATCAATTTATTTACCAATTTTTTTTCCACGAATGGTTCTAAACTCTAATTGTCTTGACTAATTAGACTATCAAAACTCCTATTGAAGGAACTAAGTCAATAAGAGGTTTACACACCATTGTCATTTGATTGAAATCATGTGCTAGATTCAAGTAGGCTTGATATACTGTATACATTTGGTTAAAGTGGTCTTCCAGGAGGTTTTTTCCTTTGTTAGGCATATTAGGGTATTGATATGTTGTTTTTACTAGAGCCAAAGGATTTCTAGAAGAATCTTGTTAATTGTAAATTATTTTGTGGGGCATTCTTACTAGGCTTGGTAAATTCTCATGGGGGAAGTCTACTAGAAACTTGGCCTCTACCTCTATGGCTCTAACCAAAATCTCATATTAGTTATACAATAAATTACATTCAAACAAAAATAGATCATATGTGAAGGCGTATTAGTATAGCATGACTTTTATAGAACTGGTTCATCAATTATGGGTATTGTAGCTAGGTATTGTGCGATTTGTTCTTGGTCTTGTTTTGAATAAGGTGGTGTATTAACCAAATAGTTATCCAATGGATCTTGGTATTTATGCCTCTAATTGAGTATTATAAGAGGTATAAGGATCCATATCATAAGAAATATTATCTATGTAGGGGTCTTGCACCATTTCTTCTTGTGCAACCACATTACTAATCTCTAAATTGTACATGAGTCCACTATGAGTTTAGGAATATATGTTGGGATCCATAGTAAATTTTTTTGTAATAAAAGGTCAAAGATTTATACAAAATATATAAATATAATGTCTAAAATCTGATTTTAAAAATTGGTCTAGATTCATCAAAAGGATAAAAAGGTTTATGCAAAGATTTGTGATAACACAAGCTAATGTTAAGTGTCTAATGATACACATCTTACACAATAAATTAAGTAAATGAACCAAAAATCAAAATGCCAAATTCTAAGGTTGAAGTGCTTCAAAATAGTCTAATATATAAAATTAAAATTTGCTAGGTATTTTGGCCAAATGCAGTGTCAAAAGCTAGGCTCAAACAAGGCATGCATTAGGACTCTTGGCCAAATGGTGTCAAAAGCTAGACTTTGAAAATAGATAATTTTTTTAATCTAATAGATTTGAAACACTTCTAACAAACACCAAGCATTTGATTCTTTGACATGGAATTGATCAAATAGGTATAAGGTATGAAATAAAAGGTGATTTAGAGATAGTTTATTTTTCTCACAAATAATTTTATAAAACTTGATTCTTTTGACAAATAGGCTAGAAAAAAAGTGAACAATGTAACTATGATAGACAAAGGTTCACAAAGGTACACTCAAATTGGTTTGAAAATGTAGGAACAAATCTAGAATCTATGTAAGAGGGCCTATGAAATAATATCTAATTTTTTTGGTAAACGTAATAGTGCTAGACTACCTAAAAGATGTGACAAAATTCTTGTTTCAAAAACTCTCTAAGGAAAAGATAATTTCTTACAGATTTGACAACATAACACTACCTTTCTTGACTCAAAATGTTGTGGTGTATAGATTCAAAGTACAAGTGTTTAGCACAAAATGACTTAGGTGTATCAAGTGGTGATAACGATCATGATTCTTAAATGACCTTCAACCCAAATTGGAAATTGAACTTAAATTCCCTCAAGTTTATTATAAATGGTGAGCCCACTTAATACATAAAATCTATGAACTTATAAAGGTGAAATTTCAAATTTAGATAATAAATGAAGGACTTAAAAAACTTTGGAAAAGGTCTAAACTCAATTGGGTAGCATAATTGTGCCAAAGTGGATGATATGACTCCAAGTTTTGATGAATTTTAAACATGGAAAATTGATGATTTCACGTGGGCAACATAATGCCTCTTTATTTAAAGGAAAATGAGGACCATGTGTTTTGGTTTGTGTCATTTGTTTACACCAAGTTTTGATTCTAAACAAGACTTTAATCTAGGATAAAAATAACTAATTAATCACCCTTAGATCCTAAACTAACAAGGTTGCTTGGTATTGTTAGAATATATCAATATACATAATTTGAGAGGATTTTAAGTGTTCATCTAAAAGTAAATGTGCATTATATAGTAGGGTTTTTATACCTCCCTTCTCTCAAAGTAAAATATTATGACATGGACCTTGAGAAACATATTACACGAATAATACTTCCATGACACGTGGGGTTTTGTCTAAGATCTACATGTTTCTAAACATTCTAGGGGAATCAATTATATAATGACTTTCACGTCAAATAATGCAAAATAAAATCACAAATTTTGGGTCTGTATCACTTGGCTTATTGCAAAAAGGTCTAGTCCTTTTTGTAACCACTACATCCTATTGTTCCCTTAGTGTAGTGCGATGTCCAAAGTGCCACTACATCATGTGTGCAACTCCAATATAAATCCAAATGAAGTCAGTGTTGGGAGGTGAAATCTTGGGTTAGAGCTTCCCTAAAGAACTTGTGGGAGGTAATGATGTCCCCCTCATAAGCCAAGTTTACATGAAATAAAGAAAGCATAAAATAGAAATACTTTAGGGTTGTTGTCAAGGTCACCCAATACTTTTGTAATTTTTTGGGGAGTGCTTTAGATGATGTTCTTTCTATGCCTTGGACTAGGTAATTTTTAAATAAGGAAAGCACTTTTGATTCTAAGGGTTCCCTATAAAGGGGACAAATGGAAGAGCATACATGCAACATCCTTGTATTTTGTGAAAACAAAGTGCTAATTGAAACAAGTAGTGAATATAAAAGCTTTGAAAGATGAGTTCATTTTTAAGCCCCAAATCAAAAGGTATTGTGGTGTTATTTTGACCCCTTGGTCTTAATATTGTGAAATTTGAAAATTAATTTAAAAAAAAACTTACTTAAGCACCTAAATGTGACATTAAGCACCAAAATAATGTTCCTATTTCATTTTAAAGTATGCAAAAGATGATTTAAACATGTTTTAGCAATTTTCCAAGCTAGTCCTACAAGAAAAATGTTAGCAAGTGGTTTAACTTTGAAACTAAATTTAGTTTGAAATAATGAACTTTGAAAAATGAAGTCTCAAGTTTTTTGGCATAGTGGAATCCTACTACTCCATAGTGCAATACCATGAGTTGTAGGATAATCCCACAACTTTAATAGTTATGGTATTGTAGACCACAATCTCGCTACTCAGAGTCACAATATTGCTACTTGGGATAAAATAAGGTTTTATGAAAAAAGTATACAACTTCAAGCTAAACTAATCGCATATTATGAAAATTTAGGAAAAAACACATGGTTTAAAAAAAAACATCAAAAATGGAGTCCAGATGACCCTAAACCATGTTATAGAAAATGCCCTATTTTACACACTACAATACCATGACTCATAGTGACAATATCTTGAGTTGCAAGATAATCCTACCACTTTAAAAGTAGTAGTATTATCACTTAACATGCTAGAGGTTAGACAATACTGTGACTTAGTTTATCAACCTTGTGAGTTGCAGGATAATCCCACCACTTTAAAAGTAGTATTATTAAGCCTACACATAAACATAAATTTATTTTGAAAGAAAAATAGTTAAGCATAATACCATGAGTTATAGGACAATCCCATGACTTAGAGCAATAATACCATGATTGTGTTAGAAAAAACCTAAATTTTAGAAAAATATGTTTTTACTCAAATTTTCACTCTTTTTGGCTTCTTAATCTAAGATTCTACAAGTAAATAATTAGTAGGTTTCTTGAAATATCTTTGTGATCATTTTTGTGAAGCTATTCAGTCCCACTAGGTGTGCCATTATGTGAACAAGGAATTTGACAATGAAAGGGAGATTAGTATTGTGTTAGTGTCAAAATGAATAAAGTAAATTGACAAAAAACACACTAAACTAACTCCTTCATGCTTAGTTACTAGGGTGAGACTAATAACAAATAAAAATGACAAACAAATATAAAAGTAAGCAAAACAAGAACCCTTCACCTTCCTTTGATGCTCCAAATGCTTTGTAGTAGTGGCTTGCTTAGTTTGTGAACTAAAGTCTTCATCAAAGGAGGTTTGGATATCTCCTCTTCTCTTTGGCACCTTGTGGCTTGTGGCTTGGCTTGGCTTGGATTGAAAAAACAATTAGTCATTATAACACTAATTTTCATGAGGTTATAAAGTCAAATTTTCATGGTAAATTTGCATTATCCAAGCTTAAAATTCATGTGGCAAGGCCTCGTATTTATAGATTTTTGTAAATGAGTAGAATCAACCTGAACCATCCATCTCAAGATTGAGATGTGTGGCTAAGGATTAATCCAATTTTTTAATTAAAATTCATAAATAGGCTCATCAATATTTGGGATAGAGGGGCATTGAATAGGCATGGAAGGGCTTTGATGAGGCATATGAGGCATGAATCTTGATATTTGTGGCATTTATGGCCTAGGGATGTCTTCTCAATAAATGAGGTCACCTGATGATGTAGATATTCAATATTCATTTATAAAAACAAGTATTCAACAAGTTTCCATGGAATTCTTATTTAAGCTCTAATTTGGTTTAACTAGCTCTTAAGCATGATTTAACACTTTGTGCACAAATGCTCAAATTGATCAAAATGCCTTTTTATTGGTTTACAATTTGGATAGATTGGAACTATAAGTTAATGTTAGATGTATTGGATCTATTATCCCATTTAGGATGTTACCAATAAAAAATAACAAAGGCATGTGTCTTATGCAAGAGATTTGATATAAAAGAGAAATCTAGAGCACCTAGGTGTAAAATTAGCATTTTGACTCGAAATGATCTAATCAAAGTTAGCTGGCCCATAAATTACACTACCCAATTTAGGGATACCCTGGCCAAAATCAGCACTTGACTATATCAGGTTCAAAGCTTTTAATGTGTTTTAGTGTTTTTAGGCCAAATTGTGTATTTTAGTAATAATTAGTCAAAATCTTGATTAGAGGTTATTGGTGGCTAGATTTAGGTGTCTATAGTCCTAATACCCCTCCTAAAATACCATGGTACCATGATTTTTATAACTACTTACATGATCATGTATTCCCATCCAACCTTTCCAATAACCAATAGAAACTATTCCTTCACTACTTAACACATCTTACCCTCCTTGAAAACATGCTCTATCGAAAAGGCTATGATGGAATGCTTCTTCATTATTTATCTTCAGGATAATCTAAACTAGCTTTAAAGGAGGTTCATTAAGAAATGTGTGGGTTCCACACTAATGGTTTAGTCTTAGCAAATAATCTCCTTAGAATAAGCTATTATTATTTAAAAATGAAGACCAGTGATTATAGTTATGTGAATAAGTGTGTTCTTTATCAACAACATGACAATTTGATACATGCACCTTCTTTACCACTATAGTCGATCATAACATGATGGTCATTCTCAACATGGGGCCTCGATCTAATTGGTAAAATTAACCCAACATCTTTAGATGGTCATAAACACATTTTTACTACAACTGAGTACTTCACCAAGTGGATTGAGGCCATTCCTCTCACTTGCATCACCAAGAAGTAAATTGCCAAATTCTTTCATTACCATATCACCTATCAATATGGCATCCCTATGCACATTATATTTGATGATGGTGTATCCATTTTAAATCAAGATGGAAAATCTCTTTGTGCACAATTCAAAATCAAGCACAAGAAATCAAATCTATATAACTCACAAGGCAATGAATAAGCTAAGGCATCAAACAAAACCATTGTATCCATTTTAAAGAATATTGTCAATGATGTTAACCATAATTAGAACTTGGAAATATTTCCTTCCCTCTGGTCTTATAGAACCAATCATCAAACCCTAAGAGCAGCCACTTTATACTCCATTTCTATGTACATAAGCTATTATCCTGATAGATATCGAGTTTCCATCCTTGCAAATATCATTGGAGCATATTGAAGATGATGAGGACTATAGAGTCTTAAGGTTATAGTAACTAGAACTTCTAGATGGTAATCATTTATTTTCCCTATAAAACATACAATCCTATTAGAATAGACTACGAATGGGTTATAATAAGCACATTCTCCCATAGGAGTTTGAGATTTGTGATTTGGTACTAAAAGAGAATAAAAGAAAATGAATGATAAATGTAAAAATAAAGGTAAGTTTTATCCTAATTAGTTAGGACCATATGTCATCATGATGAGCTATGGATGAGGGGCATATCGATTAGCTAAACTAAATGGTGAAGAATATCCAGAGCACATGAACATCATACACCTTAATAGGCTCTATGCATGAGCAGCTTTTAATCATTGCCTACAAGATCCCTGACTTGGGGGGAAAATTATGTTGAAGTAATTTTATCCTACCTTGAACACATTTTATACTACATTGGATCACTCTTCATGACTCTAGATGGTGAAGGATTTGAACAGTTGGCACTCTAAACACATTTTTTCATATCTTAAACTGTTCTATTTGGAAACCATATTATTTAGACTATTCTCAAAAGAGAACCATATTTATTATCCCACCTTGGACCATCCACGTGTTAAACCCTATTCTTTTGACTGTTCTCTTGGAGAACCATATTCTTTGTTATGTCTTGGGCATGTTGTAAGCTTGAATGCTTTTATCCCTTGACCAATTATGATCATGATTATGTCTTATGAGTGCATTCGATGCTATTTATACAAATCAGTTCAACCAAGATATTATTTTATAATTTATTCTATATATAAGTGAAAAAGAACACTATTTATACTCAGGCTCTTTGCAATGCCACATATTTCTTTAGATTGATTTCATGATGCACAATGTTCTATATTAAATTTTCTACTCTTTGTAGGCATTGGTACCTTGATCAGGATCATTGCTCTCACCAATTTATGAGCATGTTTCATTATAGATAGCTTTATCTATTATTATAACTATTATTTAGTTCCCTGGTCCATTATTTATATCCATTATGGTTGTTGCAATCGACTTAGTTGTTTTATTGGAAATTTTACTCTTGGATGAGCATTTCCTTGACTAGATAGTCTCACCTTGTGCATATTTTATAAAAATAACACTAAAAACATTGTAAATTGATCCTTAAAATAATTTCAAAATTATCTTATGCTTTTTTACATTCTTGTCCTCATTGTCTTTCCATTTTTCAAGCATTTTATCCTACTAACTTTCTGCTATGTAAGTCAGCTTGTTCCACATACTTACCATTTTACAAGATTATTTTTTCTTATCCCACCACTTTTTCATTTTGCAAGACCAATCTCATTTGTTAAGACTTACCTTTTATTATACAATAGTAATCATATCGATCTGATAATCAATTTTCTTCCATCCTATTTCTTGGAAGAACTACATTTAGCTTGAAGTTCATATTGAAAGACACATCCATAAAACTATGTAGGAAGCATCCACTTGTCTTGTACATCTAGAGTCAACTCGACCAACCCCTTCCTTTTCTTCTATTCCCTAATTTATTTTTTCATTGTTCCTCTTTACTTAGGGAATAAATTTTGTGTCATTATTCTTTGTTACATTGTAGCAGAAAGTAACACCTCTCTCACACGTACATGAATAATTGTATTTAAACCACACTAAATTAGTTTTTATTTGTGTGTGTTTATTTTATTTTTATTGGTGTTTTTTTTTTAAATTTTTGTACCTCTTCATTTATTTCTTCTCCTTTTCTCTTTTTATTACTTCTTGTCTCATCTTGGTCTTGTGTTTCCCTATATGTTTTTGCTTATCTCTTTTGTGTTTATTTGATTGTTGTTGGTGTTTTGTTTTCTTCTTTGATTTTTGCTCTTTTGTGTTCAAGAATGTCTTGATGGTCCACGTAGATCTTGATTCACTATATCTTGATCCTATTTCATTAAGATTTTCTTGCTTTTTGATTTTAAACATTCATGTTCCTACTTGAATCTTGTATGTTCATATCTTGATTTTAAGAATAGGTTCATTTATGTTTTTCTTTTTCTTTGTCTTTACTTTTTTATTTAAATGTAAATAGTTTTAACTCTAGTTTTGGTCATTATTTTACCATTATCCTTAGTTATAGGTATTCAAATTTGAATTGGCTCAACACATTTGAAATGGCATGTCTTCTTAAGTTATTCATACTTATGATGCCTAATTTATTTTTCTATAGAAAGCACTTTGTGCTCAGGTTTCAAAGTCTTAACGTCAACATCACTCTAATGAAGAGTTCTTAAGAACACTATGAATAAACTAGGCTCAATATATTTAGCACCTGAATTAATGGTTAGACATGCACCTCTTCATATACATCATGAGTCTAATCAATTTGTGTTTAGTTTTCATCATCCCTCATTCCATTCTCTCTCACATATGGGAGAACTACATTAGCTTTAAGTTCATATTGAAACATGCACCCATTGAACTATGTAGGTAGCCTCCATTTATCTTATACATCTAGATTCAGCTTAGCCATCTTCATTCTTATTTTCATCTCTTTCATCACTTTGTGCATTCTCATATGCCTGGTTTTTTATGGATTTTTCTAAGCCATTCCACTATCACATATATGTTTATGCATGCTCAATTTAATCTATGTTTTAGGTTATATTATTGAGCTAATTACTTGTCAATTTACCCATTTTAGAGCACTACATATAAACAACATCATAATCAAATCATCCCTATAGGGTCAAACTATTATTTATTCCTTATCAGTGATGAAAATTATCCCTACTAGGGCACAATTGTCTTGTCATGATCAAATTTGCTCTATTGGGGCACTTATTATTATCATCCCTATGGAAACTATGTTCTACCTTTTACTCTAATTCCAATCTCTCCACACTATTTCTCATGATTTTAATGTTTTAGTGTTCAACTTCTCTCAATATTGATCAATGTCATAAGTGCAAAATTTGCACTCTCAAATTGGGTACATTCAATATGTGTCGCTTATATGTTTGGATTGAATCTTTCCCATTCCTTCCATTTTAGGGACCATTATACCTCTCATTATATTTTTATCATTGAAGATAACCAAACATGCAATCATTATCTCATTTTGATGTGATTTATTCCATGGGTTAATCTCTCATTGTCCCTTTATTTTTGAGAGTCCATTCTTCTCTTTCATCCTAGTATGTCCTCTTGAGGGGGAATCATGGGTCATTTCAAATTTCTTCTTGATAACTCTTATATATAAATATTTTGCTTCACCTAAATGTATCATTACACCTTCTCAAATATGTGGAAAATGTAGACATCCAATTTCTAATACCATATATGTTGAAATTGTCAGTCTTACTCGATTTGCACTCAAATGCACATTTTAGTTCAAAACCCATAAAATATGCTAAATGTTTCAAGATTTTCATTTACAATTGTTAATTTAGGATAATGTATCCCTAAATGGGGCAATTCATTTTATTTGATACCTAAATTTGATCGATTCATTTCGAGTTAAAATGATGATTTTGCCTTTTTGTGCTCTAGATCACTCTTTTCTTCTAATTTGTTAGTACACATCATGTAATTTTGTTATTTTTTTTGGAAACGTATTATATGAAAATATTCTTCCAATTTATCTAACATCACCTTTCAATTACTCTCAAGTCAAAATATGACCCAATAATATGACTTTATGACCATTTTGATTAATTAAGGGCCAATTTCCAAAGAATTACACAAATGTTGATTAATATTGTTTAAGGCTAATTATTTAAAATCAAGAGATTAAGTGTGTTTTACATGGAGGTTATTGAATATTTATTTTTGTAAATTGATTCTTAATATTTGTATTACCTAATGACATCATCTATGGGGTGATATTCATAAGCCATAAATGCATAAAATATCAAGATTATGGGTCTTCCATGCCTCATTAATGCCCCTTCTTCCCAAATCATGATGAATATATTTATGTATTTAATTACAAATATTATATTATTTCATAGTACACATCTCAATCTTGAGATGGAAGGCCATGGTTGATCCTGATCAATCTCAAAAATTTATAAATAGAGAGGCAATGAACATCATTTTTAAGCTCAATTAATGTAATGTTATAATGCTAAAATATCTGCACAACTCATTTACATTTTGATTAGATTCATTTGATAGGAAATTAGATAGCTTCAATATCACGAGCCTAGGTTTTATGGAGTGTTCTTGAGACATTAGAGGAGTTTTCCCACCATTGTTGATGAAGACAAGAATTCTTGATTAAGGGGAGAACATGTTTTCCCCTTGATAAAGAATTCTTGTCTTCATCAACAATTGTGTAAAAACTCCTCCAATGTCTCAAGAACACTCCATAAATCCTTGACTCATGATATTGAAGTTATCTAATTACCTATCAAATGAATCTAATCCAATTATGAATAATGAAATAATCAAAACATAAATGAGTTGTGAAGAGATTTTATCATTATAAAATTACAATAATTGAGCTTAAAGATGATGTTTATGGCCTCTCTATTTATTTATTTTTGAGATTGATCAGGATAAATCATGACCATCCATCTCAAGATTGAGATGTGTGGCCATGAATTAATCTAATATTTATAATTAAATCGATAAATATCCTTACATGATTTGGGAATAAGGAGCTTTAACGAGGCATGAGAGACCTATAATCTTGATATTTTATGTATTTATGGCTTATGTATGCCATCCCATAGATGATGTCACTAGGTGATGTAGATATAAGAATCAATTTTCAAAAATAAATATTCAATAACCTCCATGGAAAATCCACTTAAGCTCTTGATTTGAATTAATTAGCCTTAAATAAGATTAATAACATTTGATAAATTCTTTGGAAATTATCCCTCAATTAATCAAATTGGTTAAAAAGTCATATTATTGGTTGTAATTTGACTCAATATGAATTGGAAGGTGATGTTAGATGCATTGAAACCATATTCCCATTTAAGATGTTGTTAACACAAAATAATAAAGGTACATGATGTGTACTAAAAAATTAGAAGAAAAGAGTAATTTAGAGCAAAAAAAGTTGAAATCATCATTTTTAATCAAAATGAATTGATTAAAGTTAGATATCACATAAAATTCATTACCCCATTTATAGATACATTATCCTAAATGAACCCTTGTAAATGACAAGCTTGAACCATTTAGTGTGTTTTATGGATTTTGACCTAAAATGTGCATTTTAGTGCAAATAGAGTAAGATTGATAGTTTCAACACAAATGGTGTTAGGAATTGGATGTCTACAATACAAAGATTTTTCTTTCTCATTGGATGGTCTAAACATGAATATATAGATACTAAATGAAGAGTTGATTTGGTGTGATGATCCGTATGGTTTCCCTTACAGAAAGTTCACATTGTCTATGAGGGGGTAATGAGGAATACTATTAATACCATATTGGTTTAATCACTACACATATCACTATTTTATAACCTAACACTCTATCCCTAAAATGATACCAAAACATTTATTATTTACCCATTATTCTGATTCAACTGTAACTAGTGAATAAAATGGGGAAGGATCACATAAGGATTAAAAAAATAGGGGTCAAATATATATGAAAAAACATTGAGATAAATACAAGATAAACCCATAATAATATTTATAAATCAATGGAGATAAATTCACTAAAACATGAATCCACAATGAAATATTCAAAGGTTGGAAGAGTATCAAAGTGACATAAGGTCCTAAAATCCATTACTACTTGAGATGCATCTTTATGTGGAATGTAATCATGTGAATTATAATAAATAATATTGCATAAATGTGGGATAAATTTAACCCCATGGGAGTCAGTAACCCACAAATGCACTAGCCTTAGGATTACTTCCCCTCCCCCACTATCATAGTAAAGACCTAATGTTACATAGCTATATAGTAATGGATCTATTTGAGATGAATGTAGTTATGGATGTAAATTTATATTATTCTAAATTTTATAACCCAAAAAATAAATAACTAAGTATGGAAAAAAAATGTGAGGAGAATAATATTATAAAGAAATGAGACAATCCAACCACTATCTAAAATGTAAATGTTCATAAAGAGAAATTTCCATAATTAAAATAAGATCCACATATCATTAAATTTAATCCCATCCTTTATAAAATTTAAAATAATTTTGTTTACCATCCAAGATATAATTTTTTCATTGCATACAACCACACCCTTTTAACCAAGACAAAGGGAATCATAAGACAAAACTTAAGATTACCTTTAACATGATTGTAACACTATAATCTGCATTGTGAATTTCCCTTCCCAATCTATTTCATTGTATACTTTCTCAATTTTAATCCCTTTCTCTCAATATTATTCATAACCAATCTAATTGGTTGTGTTTTACTTATGACTAAAGTCTCTCATTTATTTTTTCCTATATTTTCTCATTAAAATATACCTATCTTAAATGTTGTGTGTGAAGATTTTTCTCTTGGTTAAAATTTTGTTGAATGTCATATTATTTTAATTCAATTATGTTAGTCCAAAGAAAGAAATAATGCATTCACTTATTAATCAATTCACCCACTCATGGACTTGGATGTTCTTTTCATATTTTCAAACTCTTTCATTAAATATTATGACTATTCACCATCGCTGCCACTATGTGGCTTATGATTCAATTTTATTTATTCATTGTCTCTATTTGTATTTTCTTGCTCATATTTGAATAATTCACCATCCATTTTCTCATTCTTAAAAAAAATAAGGTATTCAATTTATATCAAGTGACTTGTATAAAAAGTGATCCCAAATTGATCATGAAGTGTTACTTCTTGTTGAATTCACTAACATGCTAAATCCGTTATCATGATTATGCTAGGTTGATTCAAGTACCATCCTGATGGAAATTATGAATATTTCATATCAATTCATGTCAATATTAGACAATTTATTTATCATTCCTATTATCTATACAAAAAATAGATACACCACAATACCTTTAAGGTATAGCAAGGGTGAATCCATAATATCAATAATAAATGAAACCATAGTCCATCATGAAATCATTATATAAAATATGATTTAAATTACACACCATAATTGTGATAATGAAGACTATAATATGGAATAAATTAATATGTTGTACACGCATAAATAAGATCTCATAAACACACCAATAAATATAGGTATACACATATCTATCCCAACATATAAAAAATTATGTTTCAGAATATGGTATCTCATAATAATTTTTCCACCATTAAATGATAAAAAAGTATACAATTTCCTAAAATAATAATATATTTGATGAGGAATCCCATGTTCCACAAAATAGGGGTCGCAAGGTGGGGTAAAATAGCCTCTCATTGTCATCCCTCATAAGATATGGGCAAATAAGCCTCTTTAAATCCACTTATGGAAAAATTTGAAACATTGGAAGGCTTTCCATCCTAATATTTATTTTCAAAATAATCCTCCATAACATGCTGTATCCCTTCCTCTAATTCATTTATGTCCCTCATAAGATATGGACACAAAATCCCCTTTTGATCCACATATGGAACAATTTTAGATGTTGGGGGGATTTCCATCCCTACTTTTCCTCCCAAACAAATCTCCATACCATGTTGTCTTCTTTCCTCTATTAACTTTTGCATTTTTTTCAACATTATAATTTATATGTATTCTTCTATAACCAAAATAAAATTTATTAGTTTGGTTTTCCCTTTGATTCATAGTGTAAATATATCCAAATTTTCCCCTCAAGATCCTTTTGAAGATCTATATTTTCTTCTATCCTAATACATTCATAAAACTCAAAAAGAGTTTCCTCCATAGTTATAATTAAATATTGTAATTCATCCTTGTTAAAATTTAAAATTTCCTAATAGAAATATTATTATAAATTCCTCTCCCCATTTTTTTTGGTTTAAACATTGATGCTTCCAATGATAAAATCTACTTAATCTTTTTAAAAATTTCCCACATTATGATCAAAAGTATGATGACTAATTATGTTGGTCTTGACTAGTATAAACTTCTTAGACCTCATAAGGTGATTTTAGTGATGAAATTGAAAGTGATCATTTACTACTAATGATTCCTCATCTAGATGTTGTTTAAACATCTATATCACCTTATTCTTGGCCAGTAAACAAGAAATTTTCTAGTGGATAATTAATGGAACCTAAATTATCTTACAAGAAGATAATAAAAGTATAAATATTAAGAGAATAGTCATATTTGAATAGGAAACCAACTCGGAATAAAAATACCAACAAACAACCAAAATTGATAATCCATGCATAGATATTAAAGTGTTAACTGGCAATCAGTAAAGTAATCATCATAAGCCAGTGATAATGGCCATATAAAAAAATGAACTCTCAAACTACACATAGCTATAAACTAATTTTTGTTAGGACGAGCTCAATGTATAACTAGATTTATTTTGAAACTAGAGAAAATGAGCAATGGAAAAAGAAGGAAGTATGTCTTTTATTTTTTCCATTAGTTGAATAATCACACTACCTTTTTTTTTCCATTGATATCTACAATTTAAACTCACCTAATCAACCCACATAAGATGATTATATCATTATGTCACAACTTCATTTTTCCTAATCAAAGAGGAAAAAATTTAAAGGGAAGATCAAATCTTGATAAACCCTCATAACTTTATCTCCCCATCATGTACAACTATGTCTTCAACTCACTAGGTACAAGTTAAAACACAAAAGAAACTAGAAGAGAAAAATAAAATGGGAAAAATAATTAAAATTCAAGAACATGGACAAATATAATTTTAGAGCCACTTGATACTAGCTTGAATTCTTGTGGGTATAATTAGCTAAATAAACTATCTATTAGATGAAGTAAATTCCCACCAAATTCCGAAAGTCATAAAAAAACTCCTTTAAAACTTTACACTGCATAATACATAACAATGAAAGAAACCAATATTTTCAATGCATAAACAAATAACATAGAACAAGAATAAATAGGATTTGGATGATTGTATTCAAAGTCATCAACCTTAAGAGATTGTCATCCAAAGTCACGGTTGAAATACTAACTGATATTTCAAAAAAACCTTGTTGAATATTCCTTAAACCAAATTTCACAACTTAATTTGATCCCATGTAATTCATCTATTTATTCTAAACATGGCTATCAAAGCTGAATATATTCAACAATTATGATTACTAGGATGTTGGTCAACAAACATTGGGAATCAAAATAAACCTAATTTAACAAAACTAACACATATTTCTAATCAAAACAAAACATGACTAATGAGATATCAGGATGAAACCCTATATTTTTAGTTTTAAAAATTAATTAACATAAAAAAATATAAGTAAGACATAAAATATGGATTAATGTGATTATGTTGATGTAAGATAGATAATTGACATATATATGCAAGGTAAAAATATCTATAATAGAATAAACAAATAATAAGCCATCTACATTGAACTTATGCACAATAATAGTAACTTGATCCACAAAATAGCACACAAAAAAGTGAAGGGGGTATAATTTCCTCAACTATTCCAAAATTATAAGTTGAAAGGTAAAAGTAAAGTGAATACACTAGATCTACAAAATGTGCATAAAGACATTTTAGGTTGGTAAAAGTAAAATGAGTCCAATGTGTGTACAATATGTGAAAAATCACATTAAAATTTTTGAATTTTAGATTAAAAAACATTGTAAATTTTTTAATGTAGGCTAAAAGTAAATGAAACTAAACATGAAAACATAAACCTAGATTCTCCAATAAAGAATCTAATCAACTGATGAGAGAAAATATCCCATAGAAATATAAAAGTCTCTAAAATTAGCCCTACATATGACCTTGAAAGCAAGTATCTATCCTTTTAGCTCTCTTTTTTGGCCTTTGGCATAACAAGTGTGAGAAAAATGCCAATGACCTATCTCATAACCAAGATCAAACTTTGCCAAGAAATTTTTTCTAAATCTAAAGATCTTGTCCAAAACTGTATCTCTTTCACTCCCTTCAAGAATTGATGCCTCATTAGGCTTTAACAACCCATGCCTTATCACAAGGACAACCTTAATATGCTTTGTAGGAGATGATAGAGGGAACAATTGCTTGAAAATTATTTGAGGAGTTAAATTTGTTGACAAATTGAAAAAAACTAATGTTACTATTATTTTTAGGGATATGGATATAGAACAAAAAAGACAAGGATTTGCTAATTACATCAACTGACAGATATTCACAAATAGAGTGTTTGGGTTTACATTTATTATTGTCATAAGTCCCTAGCTATGCAACCCTAATAACTTTGTTGATTATGCCAATATGGATAATAAGCAACTAAAAAAGAATGCTTACTAGATCAATAATTTCATAAAACACTCAAATGAGTATGACACATATTTGACACATCCAAATATCTATTTAGATTAATGCATAGATATAAATGTAACTACAAAAAATTTAAACCTTTTCTCATTATGACATCTCTACATCTCATTCACTATAATTGTATATAAGGCTGATGAGGGGATGGGATTGATATTCATGCTTGACAAGAGCTAAACAAAATATAACTAGTCTCATTCACCATGATTCCATTCAACACAGACCTAAAGAATGAGTTAGAGGATTTTCAAACATATCACAAACTAGAATAACAAAATATGAAATGAAAATTAAATGAAAATAATTACACAATATCTCCTCCATTTTTCCACACTACTATGTAGAAGGGCATAGGTGGCCTTTGCTGCAAGATCCTTCCATGTGTTAAAAACCCAACTATGACCTAGGCTAAGTTTTTTTAATAAAATATGTAAATGTTTTTGATTGGGTTATATGCATGAGTTTATTCACTATTCAATGACAATTAAGAAAAGTAATAAAATATTTAGATCTACCCCCAATCATTAGAAAACATTTTTGATTTTTACCTACCGTCACATTATCATTAGTTGTTAATCCGAGTCAATGTAAAGTAATCACCAAAGTGAAATAAATAGTACCAAGAGGTACTAATAAGAAAAAATTAAAATAAATTACTAGATTCATTTTCATAGGTTCAAACAAACACATATTTTGGAAAAGAAATAAGGGGATACGAATTTAGTATATTTTGACAAACTAATGAATTTGTCTAAAAAGTTTCCTATTTTATTAAGGCATACCTACACTCAAAATCATAGGGTAGATATGAAAATTATGATCCACATAGGGAAAAGATAAAAAATTATTATTTGAGGATTAAAATTAGGGCTCCAAGGATGGAGAAAAGGAAAGTATTTTGAAAGAATCACTTATTCCATTCTAAATTCCAATCAGTTTTTATGGAAAATTATTATGATTTTTTTTATAAATTGTATAAAATATTGATTTTAACCCATTTATTAAATATAAAATATCTTATGTTGATTAATATTTATCTACCTATAAATTTATTAATTAAAGAGCACAAAGACATACAATCCATTTTTAGGACAATGAGGTGTTCTTCAAAATGGATGCATGGTTGATCAAATGAGATGAAAATGTCATATGAAAAACTTGAAGACAAGGAAGATATGAAAGGAAAAAAATTTATGGGTACTAATTTCCCTACTTGTTGGACAGATTTGGCTAACATACAAAATTTGTCTAGAGGCAATGCCATATTTTGAAGATCAAGTATAGAGAAGGAAGCTAAGCAGGGTTTTCATAATTCATTTGAGCCTTCAATGATCCAATAGCAGGGCAAGTTGTATAAGTCTAGAAGAGCCTATAAGCTAAGAAGCTAAGTATAAAACCCTCTTTTGGCATATTCTTTACTTATAAATTCTTTCAGACTTTGTGGGAATAAAGCTAATTTCTTTTGGATCTTTATTTGACTAAGTGTTTATTCCTTCATGAAATTTGTTTTGCACAAATCCCGTAGTAAGAAGTATAAGGTATAAATATTTTAGGGAAATTATCTTGAATGTAGAATCTTAAATTCATTTTTTTGAGACAAATTATTTGATGCAAAATGTTGAATCCCAAAATTTGAAAGAATTACTTATTATGGGGAAAATGCATGGGAAGTAGATAAGACGTTTAATATCAGCCATTGGGGTCCAAATATTGATGGTCAAAAAGATGTCATTTATGTCCCCATGGAAATCAATTGATTGGTGTGTAGACATCCAATTTGGGCCTCATGAAATATTCGTTTGTATTCAAAAATCACCAAAGGGGTCCTTAACTAAGTGCATGCTTGACAAGTGTCCAAATCTTGGGTGTTCAAATCAAATATAATAGTGAGAAGGTAAAGACAGGTTAATAGTCCTAGGTAGATCAAAAGATCACATGAAATCATGGATTTAAGATAAATGACACATGACTAAGTCAAAGAGTCAGGTGATCTTGATAATGGATGTGTGGTTGACAAGTGGCATGAGCATGTTCAAGTTGGCAAAAGATCGATGAACCACATCTTATCATATAAATCAAGATCAATTGTGTGAGATGAGTTAAAAGGTTCAGTAGCTAAGTTGATTTAAACATAAATAAATTTAGGCCCAATATAATTTTGATGGAGGTTGAAAGGGTAGATTTTTGACTTGAGTAAAGAAAATATAAAGGAGCCAAGTCAAGATTGGATCCAGATTAAACTACAAAGACCAAGCATTGCCAGTAGATCTCTATAGGGGTAAAATAGGCCTTTTATACCTAATATATACCAAGGGTGTGGTAGCTTATTATCAAATCAAGAACATGCACTTGATAAACTTTATTTTTCAATCAAAACTATGGGAAACCAATCATTTGGATTGGTTTTCATCTATAGTAGCCCCAAGTTTAGTTTCTCATGTAGAGGAAAATAAATGAGATATGATAGGGCCTTTTTGTCCTTCATATACAAATTAAGTACTAACCTCCATTCATATCATGGCTTTGTTACTTTTAAAATCTAAGGATTTGATCCTCATGAACATGTCAAGTGGGCTTAGGGTCCCAAAGTGGTGATCTAGTAGTTGGAGGAGTTAAAAGAATTGATTCTACTTAAACAAAATTTGTCATCATGCATAATAAACCATTGTATTCTAGTGGGATCTCTCATCCAATGAAATAAACTTGAAGGTTATTGAAGTAAGGAAATGCTAGTTGGTTGAAATAAGACACATATATAGAAAGTAATGAATGACCTACCACCTCATGACTAGGAATCTTTCTCCAATTTACTATGCATTTTTCACATCTCTCTCTCCCTTTCTACTATATATAGAGGCCATTTAGCCAAAAAATTGATCCTTATGATCCCTCTCTTGGGTATGAATAAACTCTTCCAAGATGGAGGTTGTAACCATAAGCTCTTGAGATGAATATAGGATTACTTTTAGATTCCATTATTCTGGTATAGTGTGTACATATTAATTGATTTTCATATGTGGTAGATATTTTTTCCCTTGTCAAGTCTTTATCTAACCTAGTTACTAGTTAATCTTGTTATGCAAGTCATGTTTAGTGTTATATATATTTTTATTAGAGCCCACATGTGGATACTTTGATTGGTTAGTTTCTTTCATTATACCTCTCCATCACTTCCCTCCTATCTTGATCATTTGGTGAACCTCTGCATGAAATACTGATGTATGACAGATATTTGAAGTCCTAGATTAGGTCTTTTACTTTTTTAATTAGTTTTTAAGAGTTTAAATAGAGTGTATTAACCATAATTTATGTTCATTACCATCTTTATCTTAGGTTTCCATTTCATGTTTTCTCTCTTCTCCCTTTCCACCCTAAACAATATATAGGTTTCAGTGAAAATGAGATAAATGATGCATCTAAGGAACTATCCTCATTAAAAAACCTATAGGTCTAACACCATTATAGGATACCCATAGTCAAGGGTCATTCTCATGTTGGACTAGATTTAGGTAGAGGATCTAAACAATCATCTACCTAGATAGGGTACAATCTATGTCCTTAATAGTTCTGGCACACTTGGTGGGACCAAGGTCCAAAAAAGTGAAAAGATATTAGTGTGTCTTTCCTCTAATAAAATTTTAGAAGTAAGAAGTTAAAAATAATGGTGACTCCAAATCAAAGATTTTAGTTATGAGAAGACCAAGTATGTTTCATCTTAAGTTTTAGTTAGCTCCTGCATCTCATTTAACATATGAGGTTAATATGGACAACTATGGTGAGTATTCCTATTATCCACCTCCTTACCAACAACCCCAATATGATCTTTATTATCATTAAAATGGATCTTACCTTCATCATGATCCTCATCAATAATATAAGGACCAATATCTGTCATATAGGTAATAGTATTTCCCTAATCCTCCATATGAACATCAAGCCCATCATAATATTTCTCTTCATCAACCCTATCATGAGCCATCCATACCAATAATTAGGTGAAATTTAGTGAGCCTTGACAATAATAAACTAGAATTGTGCTCACAAAAGTATTATGGCCAAGATGTCCCTACTCACTAGATCTATTATGTGAGGGGCTCATTGAAGAAAATGAAAGAAGAATGGACACTTTTTAAGAGAGTAAATTAGAACAATATCACAAGTGAGATGATGGATGTAGGTAGTTACATTAAAACCATTGAGGATAAGCTAAAGAACCTTAGAGAAAAATAGGTCCAACCTCTCTAGTATTATATTCCTTCATATACACCACCTCATCCTTCTTATGTGCCACCCATTCATCCCCAAGGGACTACTCCATGTGACCACTCTTATATACCAAGTTCTTCATCTATTCCTCAAACCTTTCCTTCCTAGAAATTTATCTGAAAAAGTTGTCAGATAAATAAGGAGATTGTTATAGAACAACATATTATTGATATCCAGGACCCACTTATCTTCCTCAAGAATCCTCTTATATCTCATACCAACCCTTTTGTGTCCCTGATGTTCATGATGCCATTGAACACTTTAAAGAGAGACTTTTCAAAGAGAATATAGATAGACAAATCAAATAATTAGATCTAAAAATGAGGAAAGAGGAAGAGAGTCAAAATCAAGAAAAATCAATTGTTTCCTATACATTCCCTCATATAAGTTAGTCAAGCAAGGTGTGTAAAAAAATAAGGAGGTATTAGTCATGGAGGTCCAAGAACTAGTTCAAGAAAAATAGGCTACTTCCTATACTTTTCCCTTATGGAAGTTAATTTAGAAAGGCTTTCAAAAAGATGAGGTGAACTTAAAAGTCCCTAGATAGAAGGATACTCTCATAAGGTGTAAGCAAGTTGAACTTATTCATCATCCCACCATCTCATTCTTTGATAAAGACCCTATTGTACAAAGGATAGAGGAGGAGCTTGCAGTCATAGATGAACCTAAAGAAGACAATGCAAGTGTTTATGATGAAGAAATCATAATAGGCATCCCAATTCATTGAAAATGGAAAGAGTTAGGTTTGAATCAACCTTCTTATCATGAATCTAACATGAATGAACTAGATCATGATGAGGAAAATCCTTAAGTTGAAAATGGAGTAGACCTTGAATGGACTACTAAAAGTCCATTATCCATAAATCTATAAGAGGATTAAAATCAAGAACCAGAAGATGGTTCAATTTAGGCTAAGTTATCAAATGAATATTGTTCATAATGGATTGGATCTGGAGGAAGGGAAATAATACCTTAAATAAGACAAAGGTGTATTTTTGGCCCTTGGATATTCAAATTAACCCTTATTTTTAGTTCAGAAACAAGATGAGATCCTGAGTGAGGTTGATGAGGAAGACATTTTGAGTGCTTAAGAAATGTAGATTAATGAACCACCACCTTGTATGATGGAAGATAACCTTGAAGATGAACAAATATTTCAATATGAGCATGTGATTCAAGAAGACTATGATCTAAATGTGCCTAACGAGCATAATGATGAAGTAACAAAGTGTAGGAGTGAGGTAAAATATGATTTATTAATGTTTGTATTGATATAAGGATATCCTATCAGGTGCCTAGAATAGTTGGAAGATGCCAAGGAGGAGCCATCATAGGTTGTGATAAATTTAGAGCACAAATTGGAGCATCAAAAGGAGCAAGATCAACTTGCCTATCCACTCCAAAATGTTTGTATGTCCATTCAATTAGATTAGGTGGGTATGTTTATTTTTGTTCTTTTTCTTGGAGAAGTGTATTTTCAATATGTCCATTATCCACTCCTCCATATTTTGTTGGATGCCCTTAAGCATGTAAAGCATATTAAATTAGTAAGAAAAGGCAACTATTTTGTACAACCAGTCAATGGTTTTGTATAGTTTCCATTCTAACTGGCTAGTTTAGGGTAGGTATATTTTTATGCTTTCCTCTAAGTGCCTTGTGCACATTTCCTTTTTGTTATATTATTTCCTTTTCCAAAGTGCCTTAGACACGTTGTTTTCTTTTTTTTTCCCTTATTGATTCAAGAGAAAGTTCTAGAAAGGGCCAACCTTGTCAATTAGAGACTTGACTCCATACCTAATGGATTAGTCATGAAAGTATATAAGTTCTCAATCATAGTAGGCATACTTCCTTGCAAGTCACTAGAAATGCTGGCTAGTTTTAGCCCACATACAAAATTTGTCTAAAGGCAATGTCATGTTGTGGAGATCAGGTATGGAGTAGGAAGCTGAATAAGGTTTTCATAGTTCATTTGAGCCTTTGAAGATCCATTGATAGGGTAAGTTGAACAAGTCCAAAAGATCCTAAAAGTTAATAAGATAAGTACAAAACCCTTTTTTGGCCTAGTCTTTACTTGGAAATTATTTTGGACTTTATGGGGATAAAGCTAATTTCTTTCAAACCTTTATTTGACTAAGTGTTCATTCTTTCAAGGAATTTGTTTTTCATAAAACCTATAATAAAAAGTACAAGGCAAAATTATTTTAGGGAAATTATCCTAAAGGCAAAATCTCAATGTCATTTATGTCAGACAAATTTTTTGATGCAAAAGGTTGAAACAAAAAATCTAAAATAATTACATGTTGTGGAAAAAATGCATGGGAAGTAGATGAGACATTCAAAATCAATAGTCAATCATTGGAGTCTAAATATTGATGGTCATGTAGAAATCATTAATGTTACCATAAACATTGATTGATGGGTGCATAGGTGTCAAATTTGGGCCTCATGAAATAGATATTTACATTAAAAAATTGCCAAAGGGGTCCTTGAATGAGCATAGCTAGACAAGTGTCTAAATCTTAGGTGCCTAGATCAAATCTAATGGTGAGTGGGTAAGGATAGGTTAATAGGCCTATAAAAATCAATGGCTTACATTAAGTCATGGATTCAAGATTAAAAAACACATAATTAATTCAAAGATTAAATGGATATTTAGAAAAAATACATGGTTGACAAGTGGCATGAACATGTTTAAATTGGTAGAAGATCAATGAACCACATCTTATCATATAGATCAGGATCAATGGTGTGAGATGAGTCAATGGGGTAAATATCTAAGTTGATTTCAATAGCTAATTAAACAAAGGTAGGCCCAAGACACTTTTTATAGAGGTTGAAGGGGTATATTTTTTACCTAGGTAAATAAAATATAAAGGAGCTTGGTCTAGATTGGATCCAAATTAAACTGCCAAGACCAAGTATTGATAGAAAATCTACATAGAGGTAAAATAGGTCTTTTAGACCTAATATAGACCAAGGGAGTGGTATATTATTGTAAAATAAATAACATACACTTGATAAACTTTATTTGTTGATTAAAATTATGGGAAAAGTAATAATTTGGATTAGTTTTCATCTATAATGGCCCTAGGTTTAGTTTCCCATATAGAGGTAGATAAATGAGATAGGTGGGGGCTTCTCATCATTTATCAAAAAAGAAGGTACTAACCATTATTCATATCATGGATCTATCAATTTTAAGATCCAAGGACTTTATCCTCATGAACACATCAAGTGGGCTTAGGTTCCCAAGGTGGTGAGTTGGTATTTGGAGAAGTAGTTAAAAGCATTGATTATACTTAAACAAAAAATTTCATTATGAATAACAAACCATTGTCTTCTAGTGGGATCTCTTAGCTAATGAAAGGAACTTGAATGTTATTTAAGCAAGGAAAGACTATTTGGTTTAGAGAAGACACATATACAAAAACCAATCAATGAGCTACCATCACATGACTAAGACTCTTTCTCCATTCCTATGCATTTTTCACAACTCTCTCTCTCTCTCCCTTTCTACTATATAAAGAGGATTTTATGCCAAAAATATATCCTTCTCTTGGGAATGACTATACTCTGCCAAGATGGAGTTCGTAACCATAACCTCTTGAGATGAATACAAGACTTCTTTTAGATTTCATTATTCTGGTATAGTGTGTACATGTCAATTGATTTGAATATGTGGTAGATCTTTTTTCCCTTGTTAAGTCTTGATCTCACCTAGTTACTAGTTGATCTTGATATGCAAGTCATGTTTAATTTTTTATATATTTTGATTAAATCATGCATGTGGATACTTTGATTTGTTAGTGTCTTACATTAGATCTCTCCATCACTTCCCTCAGCTCTTGATCATTTGGTGAATCTCTGCATGAAATAATGATGTATGACACATATTTGTAGTCTTGATCTAGTCTTTTACTTATTTCATTAGTGTTTAAGAGTTCAAATAGAGTGGATCAACCATAATTTAGGTGCATCACCATCTTTAGCTTAGGTTTCCATTTCAATGTTTCTCTCTGCTCCCTTTTTACCCTAATCAATCTATAGGTTTTAGTGAAAATAAGCTAAGTGATGCATATGAGGATCTAGCCTCATTAAAAATCCTAGAGGTTTGACCCCATTATAGGATACTCATATCCTAGGGTCATTCCCATGTTGTAATAGATTTGGGTAGAGGATATAAATAATCATCTGCCCAGATAGGGTGAAATCTACATCCTTAACACTACGTCTTTTTATTAGTTTAATCAAGATCATATACCCTAAGGTTTTTTGTAATGAAAATATTTTCATTTAGTATGGAAATAGTTCTCAAATTATCGATTAAGTTCATACTCATAGCTTTAAATCCATTGGGGTTGATTTATTTCCCACATAAAACCTTTAAACATCTATACATGGCTTTAAAACTATGTTTTAAAATCCATATGATGCAATAAAAATATAAAAATCTATGAGAACAAGGATTATTTTTATTTCTATAGAAAATTAGAATGGTATTTATTACCATGATAATAACAATCTAGTGACTAGCCCTATTTTTTTAATCAGTGCCAAATATTTACCACCAAAATAGGGAATATGTGTTCACTCATTTCTACAAGAGATTGATATGTAGGTTTTTGTATACAAGTGAAACTAGACAGTTATATAACTTATCTTAATTAATAATATTCAAGATCAGATTAGGTAATCAATGAACAATTACACTAAGGGATACATTTAAATCAGGGTCATGACAAAGAATGGATTTCTTAAACCTATCGTAAGGGATATCCTGCACACTATGATAAAGGAGAGGCTTCCAATATCTCTAGATAAATTCCATCTTGTGATAACCATAGCTAGGTTTTTATGGTTATAAATAATATTAAGCAAGATAATCTACTAAACAACTATGCAAGCTAATCTAGTGCTCACCAAAACTTGTAGCACAAATGGAGAAGATAACAAACATGTAAATATAAATTTATCTATAACATAGAGAAGATCTAAAAAAGGATATATATATATATATATATATATATAATCTACAATATTTTCTTAATGGAATATGAAGGGCTTAAGAATATACTTACCTTTGTTGAAGTGCACTCGTCGTGCCTCAATATCTTCCTTAGAAAATGGTGCTTTGCAAGAGGTTGTTTTGGGTTTGTAAATATCATAAGGATAAATAAAATATAGGCTACAAGACCTCTCCTATGAATCCAAGACTTCCACATGGCAAGTGACACTTCTCTAAGGGAAAAAACATAAGCAATGAATCTCCTATTGATTGTATAGGAAAATTTACAAGTAGTAATGATGTACAATTTATTGATCCTCTCTTATAAATTAAATAAAATAGGGTATATATATCCAGGGATTGACCCTAAACCCTCCCAAAAATTAAGTTGATGGAGTCAGCCTAGTTGAACTCGTTAGGCATGAAATAGAGCTATTAGATTTTTAACTATGTTGGCTTAGGCCAACCTAGTTTTATAGCATGCAGTAAATCCCAAAATGGGGTTAAACTAGTTGACCTATTAGGATGCATGGTGAAAAGGGTTTTTTCTTATTTAGGGGCTATTTTGGGTGGTGAGTTTCTTAGGAAAGTGTCTAAGTATGGTTTCAAATCCTAGATAAATGGATAGGAGTAGTTTTTATTAGTTTTAAGTGGTGATATAAAGGCCAAAAATCTTGTGAAGCACCAAATGTATGCCAACCCCATTTTTGATACACCCTTTAATATGTGTACTCAGAGAGATTGAGACTCGATAAGTTGCTACAAGAGAGACAATATCAATAATTGATCAAGTTTAAAAATATTTTGTCTATACACATTCCCCACTCGAAGCTCATCATATGTCACATAATTTTAACATGATATGGTGCTTCAAGAAAGAACATATAAACCCACAATGTTGATCTAGTAACTTGAATTAAACATAATAACATGAATTAACATTAAGTAAATAATTGAAATAAGTAAAACTATCATATACATACCTTGGCTTACCTTTATTGATGAATGGTTGTTTTTTTGTGTTTGTAATTTTGATCATGGGGGGTACATTAATTACTTTGGATAAACCCTAGCGATATAAAATTAGAGAGCAAAAACAACTAAATGAAGAGAAATGAGAATAACTAAAAATAGATTAATTGGTCGATTGGTAAGTTATGTCATAAATGCTAAGTTAGAACCAAAAGGACCAAGAAAACTAAGATTAAAATCATGAAACTAAAAAATCCAAGGATACTAAATGACCAAAAAACTCAAACAAAAAATGTACCTTAAGTAAGAAGAGTAATAAACCAGATCAAACCAAGGACATGTGAAAGTAAAATGATAAGTCTAACATCAATGTAAAATAAAAAACCAAAATTAAACAAATATGGACAAATAACATAAAGTAAAACAACATTGATGAGTGAGAAGTAACAATCCAAACACATTTAATAATGGAAAAATTTATATACATAAAATGGAACAAGATGATCTGTAGAAATATTTTTAAATAATGTTTATAATTTTTAGAAGAAATTGAGGAAATAGAATAAGTATAAAAGAAATGATATAATAAATTAATACATAGGCAATCAAACATATAATTTTATTCATAATATAAACATAACCAAAACAAAATTATGAGTAGCATTTTTTTAAGAATATGTGAAGAAGAGGGTTTAAAGAAGTAAAGAAAATAGATTTATTAAAAAAATTGTTGTCAATGGGACACCAAGGTAGAAAATCTTTATCAAAATCAAGGCACTCAAATTAAGTTATAAAAATAAGAGGACTTTTGACATTAAGGACTCTAGAGAACTTAACCACCCAAATTTGGGTTAACTAATGAAGCATAAATATCATCCCATGAAAGATATATGCATGAAAATTAAAATGGACCTACCTTACCACAACATGTTCCCCATTCCTTAAGACCCCTTATAGATTTGTTTTTCTACTACAAAGATTGAGTATTTATGTGAGAAATCATGTAGTAGTACAAATAATTTTAAATATTCTATCCTAGTCTACTTGCCTACCACACCCCAATGGACCTCAACTTTATCATGAGGCCAACTATGGAGTTTGATATCCAACTTAAATAGAAGATTTGATTTATAATCACATATTTTGGTGTGATTTTGACTTTTTAGATTTGTAATTATATTTTAATCATTTCCTTTTGTTTTAAATGAGTTGAATTTTAACTTTTATATGGATTATTTGATTCCTCCTCCATACGCATTTTGAAAAATAACATGGGTTTTAAAATGACTATCACTAGAAAAATTAGACTTGATGGTTAAGGAAAATAAATTAAAGAGCATGGTATCGATGAGTCTTGTACTTGTATGTTTAAATAAGAATGTGATCTTGAAACCAACCTTAGTGTGCCCATAGTGGAATGAAAGTAGGAGAATCAAAGAGAATGAACATGAAATTATCGAGTTACCTCAAATTGAATTTTTTTTGACAATGTGAATAGGATATAATGATAGGTAAGTATGACTCCATATCATAAGAAATAATGGATGTGTAGAGGAACATGCTAAAATAAGTTGTTAGAAAGAAGTGACCTTAAAAGAAACAAAGCTTATTTTGATAATATGAGATCAAAAAACTTAATTAATGCCTTAAATTCTAAGGATAACACTATATTTTAATATATTTTTGAATTAATATATTTTATGAGTAAAGCTTAGTCCTATCCAAGGTCTTACACTAAAACTCATAAAATATATACCAAAGGTGGGTAAAAATGTTATTTTAAGGAAGGCCTAGTCTTGTCCAAGGTCTTATACTACAACTCATAAAATAAAGAATGAAAATAAACTCAAATAGAGTAAAAATAAATGATATTACGAGGAAGGCATGGTCCTATCCAACGTCTTATACTAAAACTCATAAAATAAATAAGGAATAAACTTGTATAATGACAAACTTATGATTGAAGAAAATAAAAATTAAAATTAGATTTATGAAGTAAAATAAATATTCATGAGGAATGTCGGGTCCTATCCATGATATTAAAATTCAAATCATGAATTAAATGTCATAAATAAAATGGAAACCTAGGGACTAATGATAGGGACTAAGGTTGGTACATAGAATGTATCTCTAAAAATTAGAGATTACTATAGGAGTCTTGTAAATAGTGTTAGTAGTTATATCATATGTAAATATGGCATGAAAAGACAAGTTTAAGCAAAATATTTCTTTAAGAACTCAGAATTGGTAGGTTCTTTGAAAACATTTCCTTCATTAGTTTTTAATCAATAGGTACTAGGACCAAGGATATATTTTAATAAGTATACCACCATTTTTCAGCATATTTTTCTTCTTTGTCATGTCCATAATATAATTTGAGTACTAAATCACCAAAATTTAAAGTTATTATTTTGAAATTTTTATTATGTTACTTTATAAATGCAAGCCTTGTATTGGTGATTATGTTGTAAAGTGGTCAAAAGGTGTTCATCAAAAAAGTCTAAAGAATGAAGACAATATTCATGTAATTCTTCATTCAGAATTATACCATTAAGAGATAAACATAATTATGGGAGTTCAACCTCTAATGGTAATACTAATTTAGACCCCTATATGAGTCAAAATGGTGTTGCCCTAGTAGTAATGTGTATGCTAGTGTGGTAAGCTCAAAGTGTGGGATATAGATGGAGGTGCCAATTAATAGAAGTTTATCTAATAGTTTTTTATAAGATTTTGTTAGAAAAAATTTGGGTGGCCTGTTCTTGACCATTACATTGAGAATGGTAAAGTGTTTAGAATTTGTGGTAAATTTTAAATTTCACATATAATTATTTCATATCCTTATTTTTAAAATTTCCACCATTGTTAGAGATAATGATATGGAGGACTCCAAAATGATAGATGATTTGATTGAGAATAAATTTTGAAGTAATAATTTAAGTGACATTAAAAAGAGGGATGACATCTACCCATTTGGTAAAATATTTGATAGCAATGATAATAGATACATGTCCATCTTATGATGGATGCAATTTTATAATGATATCTAATCCCCACTTAGAGAATGGCCAAGAAGACTCCGTTGTTTGGAGTTCATCCAAAAGGGAGTGAATTAGATCATCATAGAGTTGACAAGGATTATGTTTTATCAAAATTAATAGTATATTTTTCTATAGTAGGCTAAAATTAAACCATACATAAGCATTTGAGAGCTATATCATGACCACGATAATGACCACCATAAATGCCCCCATGTGCTTGATCTATGAGAGTAGGAACTTACTTGTACATTAAACAACATATTAATGTTCTTTATGCATTATTATAGTAAAAGGTGTTGTATCGAAATACATTCTTGAAATATTGTTTATGTATCCAAGTCTTTTCACAAGATTTCGTGTTTGAAGGGTAAGTTTGATGTTCAATAAATTGAATTATATTTTTATACCATGGGATTTGTTGAATAGTAGCAGCCTCAATTTTATAGATTAGTGAATCATTTTGGTTCTGTAAATAAGGTGGTGTTTTTATTATTCAGATAAGAAATTTAGAATCATGAAGTACTTGGTGAGGGTGAAATAAAGATGTTGATGAATAAATAGAGTCATATATAGCATTTTTATCTCTTTGAATTGGTTCAATGGTAAAAGAGGTAACTTCTTTGTCAAGTGTAGTATAAATTTGATGATATGTGATTAAGTTTTCACTTTATCATTGATAATATTCACTAGCTTGGTGGAATATGAGTTTTGAATCACCCAAATCATGTAAATATGGAATGTCTATTTTGATTGCAGCCTACATGCCTAGAATTATGGATTCATATTCATCCATATTGTTAGTAACATCAAAATTTAATCAAAAAGATAAGGGTATAATTTTACCATGTGGGTTGGTTAGGATACATCCTGCCCTAGTGCCTTGGAGACATTTTGTACCATCAAAGTGAAGTGTCCAAGTATATTCATGTAAGTCAATTGTCACTTATGGTAATTCCTCAATAACTTATTTAGATTTATTGGAAGGATTTTAATCCTTTCATTCTAGGTTATTTATTTCTATATTAATAGTAAAATTATACAAATAATCTTTGAGAGAAATTTCTTGTTTAATACCCTTTATATGAAGAATATATTCATCTGGGTGAGTATTTTTAAGATGATTTATAACTAGTAGGGAAACCACCATAAGATTTTTTACAATGACTAATCCTTTAATGTATTTTTGTGTAATAATGTGTATGTCAAATTCCATTAATAGGACTATCCACTTTCCATTTCTATATCCAAGTAAGAGAGAATTGGTGAAGAACTAATGAAGTGGATCAAAATGGATAATGACATAAGTATCTTTATAGAGTATATAATGATGGATCTTTTTAACTACAAAATATATGGAAAAAAAATCACATTAGACCTTGGTATAACATCTTTCATAATCGATTAAACCTCGACTAATATAGTAAATAACATATTCTCTACTAGTGTCATCTTTTTGGGTAAGTATTATCCCAACTAATACAAGGGTATAAGATGTATATATAATTAAAGGGTAATCATTTGAAGGTGGTAAAAATGTAGGAGGATGGAGCATAGATTCCTTCATGTTATTAAATGATTTTTGGCATGAATCTACCCATTATAGAGCATTACCTTTTTAAAAAAGTGAATTGAAAGAGTATATTTAGTAATCCATTACTGTGACAAAATAATTTTTTTCCCCATGTTTCCCAAGGTATGTTCATATGTCAGAAATGGAATGAGGAATAAGCATGTTGATAATAGCCTTAATTTTATTGGGATTGACATCAATGCACTGAAGAGAAAATAATAAGCCTAAAATTTTACCAGATGTAACTCTTAATACACATTTATATGGATTAAGTCTAACTTTATATTAAATTAGGTGATCAAAAATGATTACTAGATCACTGAGGTGAGTTTTATGAATTTTAGATTTAGCAATGAGGTCATCCATATAGGTTTCAACTATCTTGTGAATAAGATTATGAAAAATATGAATCATTACAGATTGATAAGTGGCCCTATAGTTTTAAGACCAAAGGATATTTTAATGTATAAATGGGTGGCACATCTTATAGTAAATGTTGTTTTATGTTGGTCTTCAAGATCTATATGAATCTGGTTATAACTAAAAATCCATCCATAAGTGATAACATTTAGTACCCAGTGGTGGAGTTGATGATTACATACATTGAAGGTAAGGGAAAGTTATCTTTTAGACATGCTGAGTTAAGATTAAAAAAATAAATGCATATACAAATAACCATTGTGACATTTTTTATGAATGAGAATGATTTTTGATACCCATTTGGAGTATTCAATGGGTGTGATGAATTTATTATCCAATATTTTAATGATTTCTTTGTGACATATGGTAAAAATTTCAATTGAAAATTTTTGTTGCTTTTGTCTAATATGTTTAACATCTAGATACGTGATGATATTATGCACAATGATGCTAGGATCATTACCCAACATATTTTCATATGAAAAACAAATGATTGATGATATTTTTCAAATATTAAACTAAAGTTATCATGATTTTTTGGAGTAAGTTATTTAGTGATGGTAATAGGTTGAGGACACATTGGTGTACTTATTCTATTTTTGCGGTTTCCTTAATGAGAATATCATTTCCTTCTTGGAAATGGTATAGATAAGGAGGGAGGTAAGAAATAGGGTGTGTTTTAGGATCAACACTAGCAACTAATTTTTTAAAACAAGGAAAACTTTGTTTAAAGCTACCAAGTTTATGGTGTTGGCATGGAAATTGAGGTTCTCTAGAATGGAGTATCTCAAGTATAACTTTATCACTAGGAAGCATAGGTAATGGTCCATAATATTTGACATCTAATTTTAAATCAATGATTTGGTTACAACTGTGATCTTATTAATAATATATTTGTCTAAATTTAGTTACTTTAATGTTTAAGGTAATTTTTTGGTTAATAGTGTTTATAGATTCTATATTGGAAATATTTGGTTGGGTAGAGTCAATCAAGTTGTTATTGTCTATTTTAGTTTGTTCAATGGGTAAAATTTCATTTGTATTGTGTTGTATAACTTTATTGGTATCAATTCAATCATAGGAAGGAGGAATAGGTTTTATATAAAGTTCAAAATATTCCTGAGTCAAGAGTTCATCAATTACCCATGAGATATGCATTAATGGAGGTTTCATGGGAGATACATAACATTCAGGTTCTAATTCAATATTAGATGATATATGAATGATATGTACATCACGGTTGAAAGCTTGTATTTTTTATAATTTCTTTTTTTAATGTTGTACATCTAAATATCATGATTGGGTTTGGGCCATGATATAATTATAATCATAAGTGTGAGAAATAGTGCATGCTTTTATTTATACAGGAGAATCAGTAGTTGAAACACCTAGATTGTTAAATTTTAGAGGAGACATAGCTAAAGGGTATTAAAACAATTTGGCCACTCTATATTAATCATATGTAAAGTCATATTCTATTTAAGAAGCTTCATATGCATTGCAAGGAGGGGAGTTTCAATAATATCATCAATTAGAGGAATGGCATGATCACATGGAAGTAAATAAGGATGAATCCATTTTGTAATATAAGGAGGTAATCTAGTGGTATTAAAAGTGTTTTTTAATTCATTAGGTTCATCATCATCTGAATAAGTGAGAGTAATATGTAAATTAGAGTTCATGTTAAAAAATTTAGGGAGAGGTGTGTTGATATATGGGATGGTAGGAATATGATATTTAGATTCAGGATTTGGTACATGTATAGTCCATGGATTAGGATCAACTTCATGTTTATAGTATTTATCACTATGAATGAATTTAGTACATTTAACACCTGAAGAAGTAATGGACTACATACGATTCACCAAGGAATATGTTTTAAGATAAGGTAAATCATGAACCATGAGCTTAGTGTATTTTCTTGGGTCTAATAGTAAATGGGAACCAAATATAACCAAGTGGTTTTTGATTTGTTTTATCAAATCCTCTACATATTAAACATGTTTGTTTAAGGTTATCTTTGGTGTATCCAAGTTTTAGTATTAAACAAAGATAAGTAACATTAATTTTAGATCCTTCATCTGCTAAGACTTTTTGAATAAGGGTAGTATTGATTGTAATTTTAATAAAGAGGGGTGGATCATCAACTTGAAAAATAATTTCATCATTAATCATATCCTCTTCAATGAGGGGTAATTTTTTCTTGATTTGAAGGTTTCTTAGGTTTAGTAACATGATATTTGTTAGTGGGTTTTTGTCTATAATTGAATTTTTCTACATTCACACATTATAAATTGGAATAAAAATAAACATCAAGTACACAAATATTATCATTGGAATGTTTCATGTTAGGAGTAGAAGTTTTCTAAGCCTTAGAAGATTTAAAATTGGTAACCCATTTATTTTGAGAATCTTTAACATAATCATGATGGAATAATTTGATCATGGCATCATGGTCAAATGTGTCTCCCAACATGAAAGAAACAACAAACTTGACAATTCCATGAGATGTTTCATGATAATGACCCACATTAACATGAAACCAAAATAATTTATTAGGATCATACCATGAAGATATGGAATTATTATAGGTGAAGGGTTTAGATGGAGATAATAACTTCTTCCTTTGTGGGACCATTAATGGTGTGTGGGAAACAAGTTGATTATCTGATTTAACTATTCTTGATTTCATTTGAGGAGTTGAACTCATACTTGCATTAGTGATGTTTGGAAAGACTTGTTAATTATTATATGACTTGTCTTAAATTGTTTCATAAGGGCATATTATATTTTGGCTTCATCAAATGCTTCATCTAAAATTTTTGGGGAGAAATTTTGGACTTTATACTGAAATGAAGGTGTTAAAGTAGTAATGAATAATTTGAAGAGATTATCATCATTCATGTTATGTTCTACTTTATGAGCCAATAATTTCAATCATTTGATAAAATCATGGGTTGATTCTGAAATTAATTCCTTAGCATTGATAAAATGACTAAGACAATTTTCTAGAAGATCATTTTGTTGAAATTATTTGACAAGAGAATTAACCAAGTCTTCCAATTGTGTTATGGAATTTTGTGGAAATTGATTATACCATTCTAAAATGCAAACTTTAAATTTTTTAACTAATATTTTAGTGGTAGTAAAGGTATTTTTTTGGATCTCTTCCTTATAGGGATTACCAAATGCTTTAAGAAAAGATGGAGGGTCTTTAGTTCCATCATATTTAATAGTTAGAAAAATGTTTCCAATATTAATGAAAACAATGAAAGGAGATAAATGTTCATTTTGGATATTTTGTAGCATCTTATTATGCATAAGGGATTGGGGAATAAGATTCCCATTTGCATATCTAAGAGGAGGAGGAATAAATTTTTGATTATTTTGGAGTACTATTAGAGAAGGTTGATTAGACATTTGTAGTAAATGATGTTGCATTTTAGAGGTATTATCTATTTTCATAACATTCATTTGTTGGATGATTTATGAAATAATTTGAGTATTGTCAACTTGTGTATTTTGATTATTAGTATTTGAAGGTGGGATATTAGGATTGTTAAAAGGAGGGATGTTAGTATTGGTATTATACATTCCCATTATTGGGGGTAGAGATATTTCTTATTAGGGGATTCTATATAGGGTTATTCATCAAGATTATATCAATTTACCCAATAATGTAGTAAGGTAATTTGGACAAGGTAGTATCCTGAGAAGTGTGAAATGGATCAGAACCATCCACCTCATTAGTTTAGGTAATTTTCACCATGTTTGTTAGAGTTTAATATTTGCATTGGGTATATCAATGATTGTTTAGTTACCATAGAGTAAATATTAATTATAGTATGGTAATTAGTAAAATTATTTCTATGTAATAATAATGTATATTTGGTTAGTTAGAATATATACGACTAATATTATTGTGTAACAAAAATAGTGTTGTATATAGCTTGATATTATTTGTGAGATATTATAGGGATATAAGAAGATTGTGGTGGACATATGAGATCCACAATTATAGGAAAGGCTTTTCTTATATAAATTTATTATATCATATGAAATAAAATATTGTGAGAATTATAATATTATTTTTTGTTTACACTCTGTGAACTCTATTTAACTCCATTACATGAGTTAATTATTTTCATATAGCTCCTACAATACCTATTATTAGTATCATAGTAGTTACAAAATCCTAAGAATGATGAGAGTTAATACCTATTATTAGTATCATATTAGTTATGAAATCCTAAGAATGATGAGAGTCAAATACATATCTTTCATGGTTGCTTGATTTATGGACCCTACTATTTGACAAAAGAATTCTAGTTTAGTTTTAGTTGTTTGGAGTGCTTGTGAGAAAGCTAGGATAAAGGCATTATATCCAACCATTGAGTTATTCAATGAGATCTAAAATTTCATGATGCCATTTCATGTTCTTTGAATTTATTATCACTTTAGAGCATTTATTTTAACTATTTATATCATGTATGCTCTCTACACATGTCTTTATCAAAAACCTATTTGAAATTGCACTCATGACTCTTTAATTTGAATTAAATAAAGGCTTGGCCCCATTGTTTCTAGTCTTGTATCACCATCTCAGCACTATGCATCACATCTAGTAATTGCGTAAGTATCAACCTCTAAATTTGGTTTAAAATTTATAATTCATTGGTCATTTTTCCTAGCTTGATTCTATGCTACCAACTTTAATTGGCACTTAACCATTTAGGAATATTTTTAGTGTATACGAATAAATTATATGCAATGTTAATTCTATACATATTAGAGTTATTTTACTCTTCTACATGTGAAATTAGAATTATTCTCATATCAATATCGATAATTATGTATTTCTCAATCTGACGTTCTAATTGCCTGTACTTTTTCATACATGAACAACCAATATGATTGGTGTGTATCACTACTTAGTTCACTTTGATAACTAATCAATGTATTTTGGTCTAGAAAATCCAATAAAAAAATCAATGACATCCTATCAATAAATTCATTCTACACTATTCAAATCTTTAGTGACTATATATTTCACTTTGCAATCTCCATATTGACCATACATCTACATGGGTATGTCAGTCATTTCCATATGTTGTGCCATGGTATTTAAGGAAGTTTTTATATGTTAGTTTTTTTATTTTATTTTTTTGTGTCAAAATATATCAAAAGTTAGTTTTTTTGTTATTATATAATTTTAAGTGATTTAAATCTGAATTAGGTCATTAGATCAAAGATATATATTAGTTTATTTTTTAATATGTCAGTGGTTGTTTAGTTTTTATTAAGGTTTAGAGTCATCGAATCCAAGTGTTTTAGATATATTCATTATTTTAGTTGTTTTATCTATGACATTAGATTTAGTTTCATTTTACAGTATTGGTCATATTGTCAAAAAAAATGATTAAAAAATTAAAAGTCATTTTTTTGTTAATAAAGTATATTAAGTCATGTTGTCAAGAGTCCAATTTTTTCAGTCATTTTATGTCATATAGAGTCACTTTCAAAAAAAATTTAAAAAAAAAAAATGCCTCACTGATGAATTATAGCTTGTATGTGACATATGGATTATGGGGGATTCTAATTTATATGAAAGATACCAATAGAGAACCTATCTAAACCATCAGAACACATGATAACCTATCTTGCTGAGTAAGCAACATCATGAAGGAGGTTGAAGGTAATAGAGGGAGGAGGATTTTTGTGCCTCTCACAAGCCACTAGTGATGGGGGCAATGTGATTATGTTATGTGGTATGGATTTTTATTTTTTATTTTTTTATTATAGTGTGACAATAAGACCATATGCATATTCTTGTTCACTTGTGATTATTACCTATGTAACCCCTTTTGTATAAAAATTGTAGAATGTTGATCAAAATTTATTATAGAAATCATGATACTTATCAAGGGTTGGTGGTGATACTATGCAAAAAAATTAAAGGTTTTGTAGATGGTTCCTACTTAAATTCCCACACTGAGTAAGTTAAATGTGTTCCCTAGAGTGAATGGTTGATAAGAACATGGTTTCTATACATATTCCCACACTAGTTTGTTTAGATATGTTTTCGACAGTGCATGGTTGATAATAAGTTGGTGTGTTCTTTCATCTACCTTCAGTTCAATTTGTTGACAATATCATGAGCACACATAAGTGGCATTCTACAATCGGATAATGGGATATGTTTTACCATGTAAAAACTAACGTGGGGGGGGGGGGTGCAGAATTTTGGGGATTAGTATTTACATTGATAAATAAATGATTGTTTAGTAACCATAGAGTAAATATTACTTATGTATAAGTAATATTGTTTTATAAAAACAATAGTGTCACACACACACACACACACACACACACACACACACACACACACACACACACACATTGATATTTTTTGTGATCTATTATAGGGATATGATGAGATTATGGTGGAGATATAAACTCCAAAATTATAGGAAAGACTTTTCTTATATAAATGTATTGTCCCATATGAAATAAAATAGTGTGAGAATTATAATATTATTTTTTAGTTACTCTTTATGAACTCTATATGGATCAATTACATGAGTTAATTATTTGTATATATCTCCTATAATACCTATCAATGTTTCAACCAATGTATGGATAGGAATAAGTATACCAAGAGTGGTTATCCTCTTGGGTAGCAAAATGATACACGAGCATATTCAATGTAATCAAGTGTGTTTTGTCATAATTTTGGTTGAGTATAGTGTTATAATTCCTATAGGGACCCTAGGAAGGTGTTAGATTCATTAGGTGGCTTGGTATTGGTAGTTCTTGGCCTTCAGAGCTTTTCCTACCAAAACTCCAATTTGAATATTTGAAATTGTGTCAGTGTGTTTAGGAGTCTATTGAGAAATTTTCAAGAATGTCATATTATCAAATGTTATAATAAGGTAATAAATGAGTATATGTAAATTTTTAAAGGTGATTTATTAAATTTCATAAAGAATGTGACACAAACCAAGAATTTTAAATGTGATGTCCATATGAAGTTAGTTTCCATGCGAGGTAGTTACCAAGAAGGTAATTTCTCCTGTATGCAATGAGCTTTAAGTAGATATAAAGGTGGTAGACTTATAGAGATGTTATTTATAAGTTTTTAATATTTATTTATAAGTTTTAATAGGTAGAGGTATGGAGGATAACTATAATGAATGAGAAAAAAATGAAAAACCTTGGTATTATGTCCATGTGACAATGTTGCCATGTACATGAATAGAATCAATAAAAGTTGAAAATTAATTGAAGAAATGCCTTTGAGTAATTTAATTTAAAAATTTTATGGATGAAATTTTATGTATTTAAAGCATTAATACCTTTGGTAATAGTGTTATGTAGTGTAAATTGTAAATACTAGTGACTGTGTAAGAAATCTATGTTTACTCATTGAAGCCAAGAAGATAATAAATAATGAAACTTCCTAAGTGAAGAATTTTGCATGTAAAGATGAATTGTATATTTAGAAACATATTTTTTGGTGTATTTATACATATATATCTATGTTTTTTTAATAAATATAAGGTTCAAGATAGACTATGTATACATTCTCTATCTACAAGGCACTATCAAAAAAATTGTGTAGGATCTCAGTAATGGATTATAATCTTGATAGAGATTATATTGGTGTGAACATAAGGATAGATACCTAATGTAGGATTATAACCAATGAATAAGTGTTTCAATAATATTAGGTGATCAATTATACATTTAAAACCCTATTTTAGTTTACACATAGGCTGATTGTATTAATAGTGTCTCATAGAATCCATTATTAGATCATAATAAGGAGCTACTAAAGCAAACATAAAACTTGTAAAAGGTTGAAAATATGTTTATATACCTTAATCAAGTCTTTAGAATATTTGAACTTATCACAATATTCATTAACTAATTTTGAACCCTCTTGGGCTTACATAGTGGAAGTAAATATCTACAAAATATTGATAAACTATTTGTTGAGTGAAGTTATTCATTATTAATCCAAGATAAAGGTGATGGAAGAAAAATTATTGGGGAGGGGGGTGAATCAGTATTCAAAAAAATTCTTTAATAATATTACTTAAGCAATTATAGATCATTTAAATAAGCATGTACATATTAGCAAGCATAAGCACCAATCCATAAGATCATGAACACATGAGAACAATATAGATGTGGGAAATACTCAAGGGGAATAAAACCCACTAATGATGAAAATGGACTATAGTCATATAAGACAACCACCAACTTTAGTAAAGCACAAACACCAACTAGCTAAGCAATAGCTTAGTTGGGATTTAATAAGTACCAACTTGTAAAGAGGTGCCAACCCCATATATGAGTTAACACCAACTCAGAAACCTAATTTAGTGAAGCACCAAATCCACATGGAGCACCAACCTCAACTATCCAAGCACCAACTTAACTAAGCTTTAGAAAGCACCCACTTACAAGGAAGCACCAACCCCATAGATGACTCAACACTAACTCAGCCACCTAAAACCTTTTATCACCTTTAAAACCTATATTTCTCATAAAATAGATTATTATCTCATTCTTCACCTATTCTTATTCTTTTATCCCTCTCAAACTACCTTTTAGGCTTCTTCGCTCATCTAAGTCTCTTCAAAATAGATTATGTCATATGACCTTGATATTCATCCATAGCACCCATGTTATATATTCATGATAGTTTTTATACACACCCATGATGGTATATAAGACCTCTTTAACTCTTCAATGTGTTATTTCCTTCACTTGCACTTTCTAATTCTCTAACTAGTCAATTAGGCCTATTAGGCGTAATTATTATACAAACCTCTAGCTCACATAAATATTGGTTGTCCATACACACTTGAATACTTGTATTAACATTTAAATAGGTCTTATGACATGTTTAATACATGAATCAAACATTAAAATAGGTCATCCACAACTTAAAATACCAAAACCTCTTTTAGGCCTTAAGGAGACCTATTTCAATTAGGCCTTCATTAGTACACGTTACCTTTGATCTCTTTAGAAAACTTTGAAACTCCAAAAACTATAATAAAAATTCATATAATACTAAAATATACCTTATAAAACTTAAATTTAGGTCCAAACCACCTTTTATGTCCAACTACCATTTGAACCTTTTCTCAAAATATTGTTCACAATAGGCCTATGCATACACATACAATTTGTCTTTGAACAACTAAAACATAAACACAATTTTGATAAAAACCCATGGAAAATAATCACATAATAAAAAACCTCATATCCTCAAGGTCATCAAAAACTTCATTATATTCTTCAACTTAGGGTATACAGGCTCAAACTCTTCTCTATAAGTAGCCAACTTAGAACTACCAATTGGCTTCAAAACATAGTCAAAGAAACTTGAAATTATAACACATGATTGAACATACTAAATATATTTTAAGTCATTAAAATTATATTATAACATCCTTAGAACAAAATAAAACAAAAAATTCACAATCTTTAATATAAATATTGGTCTTAAAGACCAATCTCATGACTTCACTATACATAGACCTCACTGAGTTAGACAAGTGAATTTGAGAGCAAATTTTTTCTATGTAAAATCATATAAAAATATTATATATAATATGGAAATTTATTATAGTTATTTAATAACCTCTCCTTGTAATTTTATTCATCCCTAATCCATGATATCACATCCCTAATCAACTTCTCACTTCTACCTAGTTTTTTCACTATTTGCACCATTAGGTCTGTTATCTATAGGTTATCTTAAATGACCAGTTTAACATACCTTAAGGATAGAAACTTATTATAAACCACCATTAACACAAACTAAAAGTATAAAAATTTATTCTCCAATGATTTACATACTTTGACTTGGTCAACTCTATCTTCTATAATAGTTTTTTGAGAAATATTGTCTTTCTTATAGGGTCCACTAACTCTACTGACAAACCAATCACACCTAGAGGTGCATGAGATAGTTTAATTCAAAATTAATTAACTTGTATATCCAATATCCATACCAACCATTTTATGCACTTTTGATCAAATTCTTTCATATCAGGTCACTATTAGGGTTCTTTGAGGGTTTAAACCATCTTTCAATCTTAACAATCATTTATAAAGCATAAACCCTTAATGAAAAAAAAAATTTCTATAATTTTTAGCTAGGACCATTCCCCATATACCATGAATATATTAGGTCCTCATGCATAACTATACGTGCCAACAATCACTTTGAAAAACTTTCTTGGGTAGACAAATCTTCATTCTATGCACTTGAGAGACCTTAGACCCACTTTTGAAGCCTTTTCTTGCAAACAATAACCTAAAACTTGGTTAACATACTTGAAAAAACATGACATACATTTTTCAATGCTTACCTAATCATCCATGCCTTAGAAATTGAATTTGATGCCTTATTAGACCATGATTTCTCTATCTTTATTTCTACACCTAAGACTTCACAACTCATTAGGTCTTGAACTGACCTTCAAACCTCTTTCCATGTGTTTTTCTACCTCACTTACATGGTAAAACAACATCTCACATGCTCAAACAATGTCAAACATACTTTATTAGTCTTGACAATAGCTCATGACACCTTCATTAGGTCAATTAGGGTATAGAATTAGTCTAGTTGTAGATTTTGGATTAAGGCCTTAACCTTGTAGGATTTCCTTGACATTATCCTGAGTAATCCATCACCTTGTTAGGAAAAAATAGAAATTAATACGAAAAAATTTCATAAAATCACAATAATAAGATATATGAATAGAGATACATAAATAACATAAATTAAAATGCACAATAAGAAGACAAGATTTAATATGGTTTACCTAATGTGGGTTATAACCACTAAGAAACAATTGATCAGATCGTATTAAAATCTAACAAGATTAAAATACACTCTTAGATAGTCTTCTCACAATTATAATGCACAAATATTGTTTAGATCTGTGCTCAATAAACTCTCTTGAATTCACACTTGAATTTACACATTATGTTAACTTTCTCAAACTCAATTCTTCCTATCTATTACCTACTATATGCCCATCTATATATAATTACATTAATGGGTAATTGACATAGCAATTTTACAAAATAATGGGTACCAAAACCATGGTCCAAGTTAACCCTTAATGGTTTCTCATTAATCATGGGTGATGACACCACACATATATAAGTATAGATAAACCATGTATCAATAAATAAGAGTGTACATTATATTTTAATGTAAAATATTTTAAATACATTGTAATATGGAAATAGGATCCACAACATAACACACCTCATATATGTTCTCAAGTAACTTCATATAACCTCTTCTTTGGATCTTCAATAGAACATCTTCATAGCTCAAAGAGCATCTTTGGAGCTACTTATGTAGATATTTAGAGCTACCTAAGTGGATCTTTATAGCTTCAATAGATTATCTTCAAAGCTACTTGGTAGATCTTTAGAGATAAACTAAGTACCTTTATAGCTTATTGTGTTCTATGTCGAGTCTTTATATCAGGTATAAAAGCTCATACCCCACACACCATGCATATTGACATCAATGACATCAACCTAGACATCAATGACATCAAAAGATATCAAACTTGACATCAATGACAACACTGATCAATAATAGATATAATGCTCAATAATCTCCCCCTTTGTCATTGATGGTAAACCATATTGAACACTTATTATCCTTATCTACCCATACTGGTCTTTCTCCCCCTTTGACATAAATGACAAAGTGATGTCTATAATTCTTTGGATCACATTCTTAGCAACCAAAATACACAACATACAGAACTATGAGTTTATGAGACAAAACAAACATTCTCCCTAATCTCCATGCATACCTTCTTGGAATACCTCACATCTTATTGGAGCTAATAAGCATGATTGTCTCCCCCTTATTACTTGACTTTTTCAATTATTTTTAGGGTTAGGAATTACACCCAATTCCTATATTAGGTGTTCAAATGTTACCTTTGGAAGTGGTTTTGTCAGGATGTCTATAATCTAATCCTGTATAGAAATATATTCAAGTTTGACACTTTATTCACTTACCTTCTCTCTTAAAAAATGATACTTTATGGGAATATGTTTGGTCCTTGACTGCATGATAGGGTTCTTTGAGATGCTTATAACACTTACATTATCATTAAAGATAGGGCTAAAACCATCATACTTCACGTTTTAGTCTTTTAGGGTCTGTCTCATCTATAAGACCTACGTGTAATATGAAGCTAATTCAATGTACCAACCTCATAAGTGGACAAGGCTAATGATGGTTTCTTCTTGCTTATCCATGAAACTAGGCACCCACCTAAGAAGGATCCTCCACTAGTACTCCTCCTATCATCTATACTTCCTTCCTAATATTCATTTGTGTAGGCTATCAAATTTAAATCCTTGCTTCTTGGATACCATAATCGATAATCCATAGTCCCCTTGAGATACATTAGTATATTTTTGATTTATTGTATATGATTCTCCTTTAGATCTACTTGAAATTTTCTCATAAAACCTATTTCTTGCATGATGTTAGGTCTAGAAGTAGTGGTATACAACAAACTTCAAACCATTGACCTATATGATGTCTGATTGACCTTTGAAGACTTATATTCCTTGCTTAGCTTACATCCTATGATCATGGGTGTAATGACTACTTTGCAATCCTCCATTTGAATCCTTGATCTAATAGATGCTTGTCTAACCTAACATTCCAAGTTTTAAGAGCTTATTTTAGACCACAGAGAATCTTTTTTATAATGCAAACATAGTCTTTATCATCTGATAGTGATAACCCTTTAGGCTACTTAATTTACACTTCTTATATATTCCCATTAAAAAAGGTAGATTTTACATCCATCTGGTATACCTTAAATCATTTGAATCCTACATAATATAGAAATAACCTGATGGTCTCCAATCTTGATACTAGTGTAAAGGTCTCCTCAAAGTCTACCCATTCAAATTATTCATATCCTTTTCATACCAATTTATCCTTATTCCTAGTGACTTATCCATCTTCATTCATCTTGTTTCTAAACACCCATTTTGTGCCAATGACATTTTTGTCTTTAGGCCTAGGAACTAGTTCCCAACTCTCATTATTCTCTATTTGATCTACCTCCTCATTCATATCACCTATCCAAAATTTGTCTCTTATTAATTATATAATACTCTTAGGTTCAATCTTGGTTAATAGAGCAATATTCTCTTGATTTAAATTACTTACCAGTCTTCTCCTTATTCTTGTTGCCAATGATTTGAGATTTAGGATGATCTCTTTGAATCTATCTTGAGGGTCATTTTGAGTCCTATCTCTACTAAAATTAATCTTATTACTCATAAAAATATATAGTCTCCTTATCATTCTTGAAGTCCACATTCTCTAAAGTATTCTTTGACTGTGAGTAATATTTCCTTGTCTCATCAATCTTCACATTGGTACTTTCCACTATCTTTTGTAATATATTGTTATAACATCTATAGGATGATCTCATTGATGAGTATCCTAATAATATTCCTTTATCATATCTATAATAAAACTTACCCAAGTCATCATCATCTATTTTGATTAAACATTTGCTCTTAAACACTATAAATTGTTCTACATTTGCAGGTCTGTACTTCCATAGTTCATAAGGATTTTTGTTGCCATTAGTATTTATTTTTCATCTATTCATAATGTAGAAAATATTTTTTAATTACTCTATCTAATATCAATAAAATAATATAAACTCATTCAACATAGTTTTAGCCATCTCTTGAACTAGCATGTTCTTCCTTTCCACTACCCCATTCTGCTAACATGTCTTAACTATCGATAATTGTCTCCTTATTCCATGAACCTCATGGAAGTAATAAAAATAATTGGAACAAAACTCTCCTCTTATATCATATCTTACACACTTGATCTTCCCATTATTATAATTATAAACAAGGGCCTTGAATGCCTTGAACTTATTAAGATCTTCTAATTTCTCTTTCAAGAATGTAACCCAAGTCATTCTTGTGTAATCGTCAATGAGTAACATAAAGTAGTTATCTCCTTAAATGATTTGAATTATTTTAGGCCCATAGAGATTATTGTGGATTAAATCCAAGGATTTTGTGGTATATCACTCCTTGGACTTGAACCTTCTATTCTACTTATCATGTTGACATGCCTTGCAAAGTATGTTTGTATGTTTGATGATCCTAGTCATTTTCTTCATAGACTTCATAGTGATAATTCTAAATATATTGTTAAATTTTATGTGGCCTAGCCTTTTTTGATAGACAAAATTCATTTATCTTTCTCATGAAACATCTCTCCTTCTTGATCTCATTCAATACATATATGTTGTTCTTAGTCCTCTTAGCATTGGCAATTATTTTTCTTGATTTGGCTCTTCTCATCTCACACCTTCTATCATAAAATGTTAGTTTTTTTTTTTTTATTACACATTTACTTAAAATAATCATGTTATGTTTCAAACCTTATAAATATAACACATTTTTGGTCTTGGTATTTTCATTATCCAAACTCAAGACACCCTTGCCAACTATATTGGTAGTTGTGTTTTCTCCAAACCTCACTATTCCTACAACATTATTCTTTTATGAGATGAAATTATTTATATCTCTTATTATGTGGCTTGAGAAACCATTATCCATATACCATTTCATGTCTTCATATTGAATGTGAAAGGTAGTCTAAGCTAGCATATAATCCTCTTTGGTATTATATTCCTCTTTGGCAAATAGTCCATCTTACCTCTTGAGCTCAATATGATCCATCCTAACTTGATTTGGCTTCCATACCAATGTTTGATATTTTTTGTGCATTACAAGAAATTTATATGTCTTGTTTAATCTTATAGTTATTCTAAATTTATTATATCAAAATCTTGCAATGTGTCCTATATTCTGATAGTTGTATTAAAAAACATTTCTATACTACAGTTCTAGGATGACTTATCCTTCATTGCATTGGGCTTCCTAATTGGTTTTTTCATGTTGATATTCTTTACTTGTTTTGAATTCTCATGCTCTCTCTTAAAATTGATCATTTTATATATTATATACAAATTCTCAAGTTTAAATTTGTCATACTCAAATTACTTTGACTTGAACTTTATGTTGACATCTTCTAACTGATTATTGAGATCATTGATAGTCTTTTTTTTATACTTCAAATATCAAGGGCTATTATGAGCTAATCTTCAAGGTATACTTTAGCTTATTGATATTCTTATTGATCTCATTCAATACATATAGGTTTTTCTTAGTCCTTTTGGCATTGGTAATTAGTCTTCTTGATTTGGCTCTCCTTATCTCACACCCTCTATCATGAAAGGTTAGTGTATGTATTTGATTTAAAATTTGACTTACACTAAGAACATTATGTTTCAAACCTTCTACATATAACACATTTTGGATCTTGGTCTTTCCATTATCTAAACTCAAGACAACCTTTCCAACTATATTAGTAGTTGTGTTGTCTCCAAACCTCACTTTTCCTATAGCATTCTTTTGTAATGATATGAACTTATTTCTATCTCTTTTCATGTTTCTTAAGCAACTAGTATCTATATACCATTTCATACCTTCATATTTAATGTGAAAGGTATTATGATCTAACATAAAATACTCTTTGGTATTATGTTCCTCCTTAGAAAATAATCCATCTTACCTATTGATCTCAATATGATCTGGCCTAACTTGATTTGGATTCAATACCAATGTTTGATCCTTCTTGTACATTCTAGGAGATTCATATGTCTTGTTGAATCTTTTAGGCCTTCCAAATCTATTAGATAAAAATATTTCAATGTGTCCTATATTATGACAAATGTAGAAAACAACATTCTTGTACTTACCATGGTTCCATGATGATATATCCTTCATTACATTGGGATGATTGATTGGCCTTTTCATGTTGATATTATTGAATTATTTTGACCTCACCTGCTCTCTCTAAAACTTACTCATTTTGTCTATGAGATTCTCATGCTCAACCTTCAAAGAATCTAGTTATGTCTTCAACTGGTCACACTCAACTTCCTTTGACTTGATCCTTGTGTTGACATCTTCTAATTGACTATTGAGATTATTTATATTATTCTTTTGATGCTTAAAATCACCAAGGGATCTTATGAGCTTAGCTTCAATGTATACTTCATATTTTCCTTCTTCAATATAATTATATAATTCTTCATCATACATGTTGTCTTCTTCCTATTGATCACAAGACATCTTATGCTTCTTAGGATCACCTTCTAGCTATTAGACTTGTCACAAATGAACAAGATCTAATCCTAATTGTTGGAATAAAAATTATTGAGAGGGGGGTTAATCAGTCTTTAAAAATTTTATATAACAATATTACTTAAGAAATCATAGATAATTTAAACAAGTATGTACATCTTATCAATCATAAGTACCAATTAATAAGAGCATGAAACACATGAACATAATATATATGTGGGAAACCCTCAAGGGGAAGAAAACCCACTGATGATGCAAATGGACTATAGTCCTATAAGAAAAACACCAAATTTAATGAAGCACCTACTTCACATGAAACACCAACCCCAAATATCTAAGCACCAAATTAGTTAATATTTAAAAAGAACCAAATTTCAAGGGGGAACCAACCCCCTATATGACTCATCACCAACTCAAAATGGAGCATCAACCCCAACTATCCAAGAACCCACTTGAAAGGAGGCACCAACCCCCTATATGAATTAGTACTAACTTAGCCACCTAACACCTTTGATCAATTTAAAAACATTTTTTTATCATACAATATATTATGATCTCCTTCTTTATCTCTTCTCATTCTTCTCTTCCTCTCAAATTGCCTTTTAGGCTTCTTCGCTCATCTAGGTCTCTTCAAGATAGATTAGGTCATATGACCTTGATATTTATCTATGTTACTCATGTTATATCTTCATTATAATTTACTTAAACACCCCTAATTTTATAAATATCTCTTTTATCTCTTTAATGTGTTATTTCCTTTGTTTGTACTCTTCAATTCTATAACAAGTCAATTAGGCCTTATTCTTATACAAACCTCTAGATAACGCATCTATTGTATGGAAATAAAAACTTACATACTTGTATTACCATTATAATATATATTATGACACATTTCATACATGAATAAATCATTAAAATAGGTCAGACATAACTTTAAAGACCAAAACCTCTTTTAGGCCTTAATGAGACCTAATTCAATTAGGCCTTCATTACTACACGTTACCCTTTGATCTCATTAAAATACTATAAAATTACAAAAACAATAATATAAATTTATGTAACACTCAAATAGACCTTATCCATATTTAATTTAGGTCCAAAACACCTTTTAATTCAATCACCACTTGAACCTTTTCTCAAAATACTAGTCACAAGGGCATGTGCATACATAGAAAATATTTATTTAAACAAATGCATCATAAACACACTTTTGATGAAAAAACATGGAAAAAATAATATAATCATAAAAATCATGTCCTTAGGGTCATAAAAAACTTCATTATATGCTTCAACTTAGGGTATACAGACTCAAACTCTTCTCCACACGTAGCCCACTTAGAACTATTAACTAGCTTCACAACACAATCAAGACAACATGAAATAATGACACATAATTCAACATAATAAAAGAATTTTAATACATTAACATGATATTATAACATACTTATAACAAACTCAAACAAATATATCATAATCTTTAATATAGATATTGCTTTTATAGACCAATCTCATGACTTTATTATACACAAACCTCACTAGACAAGTCAATTTAAGAGAAACTTTATGCTATGTACAATCATCTCCAAATATTATATCTAATATTTAAATTTATTAAATGTATTTAATAATTTATACATGTGCTTATATTCATCCCTAATCTATGATAATACATCACTAATCAACTTCTCACTTCTACTTGGTTTTCTCACTATTTGCACAATTAGGTTTATTAGCGATAGGTTGTCTTGAATGACTGGTTTATCATACCTAAAGGATAAAACCTTATAAAAAACTACCATATACAAAAAATAAAATTCTCAAACTTTTTTCTCCAATTATTCTCATACTTTGACTTGGTCAACTCTATCTACTACAATAAATTTTTGGGAAATAAGGTCTTTCTTGTAGGGTCCATTCACTCTTATAAGAAACCAATCACACATGGAGGTGGATGAGGGAGTTTAATTAAACCTAAAATAAATTTTATATCCATACCAAACCATTCTAGGCACTTTTGATCAACTTATTTCATATCGGGTCACTATTAGGGTTCTTTGAGGGTTTAAACCATCTTTCAGTCTTAATGATCATTCATAAAGCATATCCTTTCAGTGAAAAAAATAATGCTTGGAATTTTTATTTAATACCATTCCCCATATACCATGAATAACTTATGTCCTCATGAATATGCTTTACATACCATTGATCACTTTAAAAAACCTTCTTAGGAAGACAATTATTCATTTTGTGCATGTGAGAGACCTTAGACCCACTTTTCAACCCTTTTCTTGCAAACAATGACCTAAAAATTGGTAAAAATATTTTAAAAAAACATTACATACCTTTTTAAATTCTTATCTATTCACCCATGCCTTGGAAACTAAACTTGATACCTCATTAGGCCATGCTTTCTCTATCTTGTTTTCTATACTCAAGACTTCACACCTAATTAGGTCTTAAACTAACATTCAAAACTCTTTCCATGTGCTCTATACCTAAATTACATGCTAAAACATCATCTCACATGATAATAAAGTGTCAAACATCCTTTATTTACTTTGATAATACCTCATGATACCTCATTAGGTTAAGCAGGGTCTAGAACTAATCTAGTTGTAGATTTGGGCTTAAAGCCTTACCCCTATAGACTTACCTTGACATTCTCCTTAATAATTCATAACCTCATATACATAATCAAGTAACCTCATACAACCTCTTCTTCATATCTTCAATATAAAATATAAGTAGCTCGATGGCTCATCTTTGGATTTGTTTATGCATATCTTTAGAGCTACCTAGGTAGGTCTTTAGAGCTTAAATAAAATGTCTTCAAAATTTTATGGTAGATATTCTAAGATCAACTAATTATCTTCCTATCTCAATATGTTATATGTCGAGTCTTCATATTAGGCATACAATCTCATACCCCACACACCATGCATATTGACATTAATGACATCAACCTTGACACCAAATGATATCAACCTTGACATTAAAGACCACTTCTCAACACCATAAACAATGCTCAAAAAAAGGTTGAGTAATTTTTCATGGTATGGGAAAGAATTTAATGAGGTTTGTAAAGAGTTTTTAAACTATAAATAATCATCTAAATCAATTTATAAGCCTCTAAAGCATTTTAACAAACTAGGAAACCCTAGTTTAGGGTAAAAACCTAAAAAATGAAATAACAAGCATTTGCACTAGTGGAAAGGTCTAAAACTTGGTAGGTTGATGTGTTGATACAAGTAATAAAACACTGTGGTGGTATTATAATAGTACGGTATGGTTTGTATAATATAAATGGACTATAGTGAAAATAAGGGTAATTAGGCCTAGTGAGGGGATAATTAGAGAGAGCAAGAGGCTATAAAATGGTGAAGGAAAGTAAGTTGGATTATGAATATTAATATTAATATGGTAAGTGATAGAGGGTGTCATAAAATAGTGTTAGTTTCTCAAAACTAAATAGTACTTGTATGTACTAATATAAAAGTCCTAAAAAAAGGCTACTAGGAGAGAAGTGTGGTTGAGAGTTTGAGAAGTGTGGAAAGTAATTAATATTATAAGAGGGGTTAAATTGAGTTGAAATAAGTTTATTAAATATAAGAGAGACTATCCAAGATCAAGATTGTCTATAGGAGACCTAGATCAAATGTTGAAGTGATTTGATCAAATAAGGTTATAGCCTTTTGAAGACTAATGTGAAAGATGAATGAAAGGGGGTTAGGAGAATGAAATGAATAGGATGTATGAATTCATGTGAGATGTATGTAGGGCCTAAATGTAGAGAATAAAAAGGATTCAAAGATGCCTAGTGCATAGGATTATGTAAAATAATGACATTAAACATTGTGAGGGAATTGATAGATACAAGAATAGTGAGAACTTTGATTACATGAGTTAGTGATTACAGGTATCAGATTGATAGAAAGGTCAAATAATGAGTCAGTCTATGCATCATTTGGTATTAGAGTGGGAATTTCTTCAATAATAAGAGAAGGATAAACAACAATTATAAAAAGGTACATATTTTTTTGTCTTTCATTTTGATTTTTGTTATGTTCATGAAAATTGTTGAAGTGTGAATGAAAGTTGAGTGTGATAAGTATCCCTAAAGATTGTGAGGCTTGATAGAGAGAGTTGTTAGGAAGATCAAGAGTGAGCTCATAAAGATCTTGAAGAGAGAGAAAGTATTCATAGGAAAATGACAAGAGAGAGAAATAGACCCAAGTGAGGTCATAGAGTGAGATAGACCCAAGAGAGGTCATGAGAGGCAAGTGAATGAGGCTTATCAAAGAGAATAGGTCTAAGTGAGACCAAGAGATTGAGAGAAAGATAAGATGCAGATAGAGAATGGTAAGATAAATTAGGGAATGAGTGAGAATAGATACCATAAATAGATAAAGGTGCAAGAATACACCAAGAGAAGAGAGATGAATAAATAACATCAAGAAAAATCATTGATGGTAGTAATGAAGCATCTTAAAGACAGATCCTTATGGAGACTTGAAACTCATTGAGATAGTAGGTAGCTAAGAAATTGTCTTTGTTTTTTTTGAAATAATGTATATGATAACAAGGGAATGTGAGAATAAAAGTGTAGTAGTAGTGTTTAGGGGCATACACAACCCATATGACATAGGAAAATTTCAAAGTGAGAGTTCACATCAAGTGTTAGTTATTGCAAGCAAGCATTGGAAGCAAGGAGGAAAAAATGTCTATGACAAAGGCAAGCATGAGAGAAAAAGTGATCAGTTAAAGGATGAATTATCATAAATAAAGGAGGATTATCCAAGAGACATAAATTGGAAGACTAGGAAAAAAAGTATAATAGTCCATTGCAGCTCAAATTATTTCTTGCATGGGAGTATGATGCAAGAGCATCAAGCAAGTCAATGTAATCAAGTATGTTTTTTCATAATTTTGGTTTATTCTAGTTTTATAAGTCATATAGGGACCTTAGTTAGGTTTTAGAGTCCTTATGTGGCTAATTATTTGATGTTCTTGGCTTTGGGAGCTTTTCTTGCCAAAATTCTAATTTGAATATTTGGAATTGTGTTAGTGTGTTTAGGAGTCTATTGAAAAATTATCAAGAATGTCATGTTATAAAATTTTATTATAAGGTCATAAATGAGTATATGTTGGTTTTAAAAGGTTATTTACATACATTTCATAATTAATGTGACACAAACCAAAATTTTTGAATGTAATGCCCATATGAAGGTAGTTGCCAAGAAGGTAGTTTCTCATGCATGCAATGAGTTTTGAGTAGATACAAATGTGATAGAGTTGTAGAAAGGTCATTTAGAAGTTGGTAAGAGTTATTTATAAGTTTTAAGAGGCATAGGTATGGAGGAGAACCATAATGAATGAGAATAAAATGAAAAACCTTAGTATTTTATCCATGTGATAGAGTTGTTATGTACATGAATAGAATCAATAAAAGTTGAAAATGAATTAAAGTGATACCTTTGAATATTTATATAATTTTTTTTTATGGATCAAATTTGATGTATTTAAATCCTTAAGACATTTTTTAATAGTGTTCTATAGTGAAAGTTGTAAAGACTGGTGACTATGCAAGAATTCTATGTTTATTCATTGAAGCCAAGAAGTTAATGAAGAATGAAACTACCTAAGTGAAGTGTTGTGAATTTCAAGGTGAATTTTAGAGGTATAAACATATTTTTTGGTGTATTTAGGAATATATATCTATGTTTTTCCAATAGATATAGGGTTCAAGACAGATTATGTGCGTGTTCTCTATCTACAAGGCACTATCAAGAAACATGTATAAGATCTCAATAACGGATTATAATCTTGATGGTGGTTGGATTGGTGTGAAAATAATTTTAAAAAATAATGTAGGTTTATAATCAATTAAAAAGTGTTTCAATAATATTATTTATTCAAATATACATTCAAAACCTTGTTTTAGTTTACACATAGTCTAATTGTGTTAACAGTGTCCTACAGAATCCATTGTTAGAGTGTGATAAGGAGTTAAAAACTTGTAAAATGTTTAAAATAGGTTTTAAAACATTATTTAGGTCTTGATAATATTTTAAAATATCACAAGATTTGTTAAACTAATTTTGGACCCTCTCAAGCTTACATAGTAGAAGTAAATATATATAGAATTCTGAGAAACTATGTGTTAAGTGAATTTAGTCATTTTTCAAGACAAGATAAAGGTTGAGGAAGTTGTCTGTTATTTTAAAAACCTTAATTAGTTATTTTAAGTGTTGGTAAAATATAAATAATCATCTAAATCAAGTTAGAATGTTCTCAATCTTGTTACAAATCAGGAACCTTACTTTAGGGTTAAAACCTAAAAGGTGGAATAACAAGTGTTTACATCTATGGAAAGATATAAAAATTGGTATGTTTATGTGTTGATAAAATTAATAAAATATTATGGTGATATTATACTAGTATGGTTGAAATGGACTATAGTGAAAATATGGGTAATTAGGCCTAGTGAAGGGCTAATTGGAGAGAGCAAGAGGCTATAAAAGGAAAGTGAGTTAGATTATGAAACTTCATATTAAGATGGTAAGTGTTATAGGGTTTCATAAAATAGTGTTATTTTCTCAAAACTAGACAATACTTATCTATACTAATGAAAAAGGCCTAAAAAAAGGCTACTAGGAGAGAAGTGTGGTTCAGAGTTTGAGAAGTTTAAAAGGAAATTGAGATTGTAAGAGGGGTTGAAGTGAGTTGAAAAAAGTTTTTTAAATCTAAGAGAGACTATCTAAGATCAATATTGTCTACATGAGACCTAGATCAAATATTGAAGTGATTTGATCAAAGAAGCTTATAGCCTAGTGAAGACTAATGTGAAATATGAATGAAAGGGAGTTAGGAGGATGAAATGAATGAGATGTATGAATGCATGTGAGATGTATGTAGGGCCTAAATTTAGAGAGGTAAAATGATTCAAATATGCTTAGTACATAGGATTATGTAAAAGAATGACATTAAACCTTATGAGGGAATTGATAGATAAGATAAGATTGATAAGTTTGATTGTATGAGTTAGTGATTATAGGTATTAGAGGGATAGAAAGGGTAGAGAATGAGGAAGTATTTGCATCACAAAAGTAGGTAAGAAAGAATAACCCATATATCATCTAAATGTGTTGAGATTATCAAGAAATATTTGAATTCGTGATTTTATGATGCTTAAACAAGGTAAGAGGAAATCTAAGAAAGTATAAATTATATTTAAAAGATGAGAATTATGGGAATAATAAAGTTAGATAGATGTGGAACTGAGTCAACCAAATACTATGTAATCAGATAAGGGAAACAAAAGACTAGATCAACCACATCAACATAGTAGTATTTAATTTAGTCTAAGATAGAAATAAAGTGGCCAATAAATATAAAATCAACCATGTCAATGTATTAATATGGAAAATATAACCTAAAAAGGATGTGGATCTATTTGGTCAACTCAAATTTGTAGGAATATAAACACTATAGCTTGAAAATGAACTAGATCAATCTATTCAGCATAGTTATATTGGTAGGAAAAAGAAAAATGGTATGAATTTGGATGATGTAATATTTATTTTTAGAAAATATAACTAAACACATAGGAAAATAGGTCAATCTGGTTGATTTAGCTACAACATAACACAAATCTTGTCTCAATGCTGGCTAATACAAGTCTAGAATATAACATAGAATTTGAAAATAATCAACATTAATAGTGATATTTAGAATCCAACTAACTAATTTATCAAAAATAAGATTAGGAATTTTTACTAAGGGTTTTAATTGAAAGTGTAGGTTCCCAAAGATACTTTCTTATCTATTGGATAGTGTCAACCTAATGTTTTGTATAACTAACTATGGAGGAAGTACCATTTTTATAGGCCACTAAACTCATCTTCAATGGTAAGATGGAAGTAACTTATTGATGTTAACCACTAACAGATACATCACATAAACAAATAGATGGTTGGATTCCTAAGGTTCAATAAAGAGGGAAATCATAGGCATTTCTAAAGTACCATAAGGTAGGAGAAAACTAAAGACCTTGTTTAGCTTTGTACTATGGCTATGAGTATTGGGGCAAGCCCCTCATGACATGATATTTGTAAAAAATAGAGAAGGATCATAAATAGAGTATTAATTAGTCCTTCATGATAGTAGTTAAGTAGTTTAAAAATTGTCGATACATAATTTCTAAAGAAAACCAAAGAAAGTGAAAAATAAAGGCAAAAATCAAAGTTTTGAAAGTTATTTTCTAGTTTTTGGAATGTAAAAAAACATAAATCCAACTAAAAAGTAAAGTTACTTTAATTATTATCCATGTAGGTTAATTCCCATTTCTTAAACTAAGAGAAAAATAAATATAATGAATTTGAGCTAGTTGACTTAGTTGTGTAAATAGAGTAGAATAGAGTCAAGTTGGTTGACTCAGTATATTGAAATATAGTCCAAAAGAGATGTAATTGAGTTAGTCAACTTAGTTTCCTAGACATAAAGTATGGATAGAACTAAGTCGATCTAATTGACTTAGTTGAATATAAAACTATAGTTTTAAAGAACTAAAAAAATGGAAAAAACAATACTAAATTTTGAATTTTGAAAAAGAATGGAAAATTAAATTAATTTAAAATTTGATAGAGTAATTACTAAGATTTTTATAATGAGCCTAACACTATAAAATGAGTTGATTGGATCGATATATTTTTTTTTTGAAGTTATCAAGTTGTTTTAATTCATGTTGTCTAGATAGATTTTTAAACCTAAAAAAGGAAATACAAAATATTTAAATGGATTCAAGTTGATCGACTAAGTATAAATAAAAAAAATAAATTATAAAACCAATTAAAACTATGTTGAATGGATTGACCTAGTAAACTGAATAAAAAGGCATAAAAATAAATAAATTGATCTAATTGATTTAAGTAAATGATGAAAAAAGTAAAATAAACTATATCGATAGAGTAAATCTAGTTTTTTAAAAATCTATAAATTTGTGCGTAGAGATCCAATGAAATCAATAGGGTCACCTTAGTTGGAAAAATATGAAAAAGTACCCTAACTAGGTCTATCAGGTTGACAAAGCTATAAAAACCTACACATCGAGTTAAACAAAGTTGATAGGGTCTATTGAGTATAAAAAATAAAATACATAGTATTAAATTGGGTTTACATGCTTTATCTAGTTGTATGTAAATAAAAATTAAAAATCTAAAAGGGTTAGATCACGTCTGGTTCACCAAAAAGTCTACAAGAAAAATTAGATAATTTCATAATCCTACTTAATAATATTCAAGCTTGGAGAAGACAATCAACTAAAAATCACACTTGCGTATATGTTTAAATTATGTTCATGACCAATAATGGATATTCTAAACTTACACTAAGGGATATCTTATCACACTATGGCAAAGGATAGGTTTCCAAGGCCTCTAGGAAAGTTCCATCTTATGATAACCCTATATAGGTCTCTACGGTTGTAAATAATATTAAGCAAGATAATATATTAAACAACTATGGAATATAATCTAGTAAATGCATATGCAAGATAATCTAGTGCTCACTAAAACTTGTGGCACAAAAGGAGAAGATAAAAAACATGAAAACACAAATATATCTATAACATAGAGAAGATCTAAGTAAAGAGAGATAAAAATACAAATATGTGTGTGTGTGTGTGTGTGTGTGTGTATACTTACTAAAATCTGAAGGGCTTAAGAATATACTTATCTTTGTTGAAGTGAAACCATCATGCCTCAATCTCTACCATGGCCAATGGTGCTTTGTAAGAGGTTATTGTGGGATTTTAAGGATCACAAAGATAAATCATCTCTAGGTTACATGACATATCCTATGCATCGAGGACTTCCACAAGACAAGTGCTACTTCTCCAAGGAAAAAAACCTTAGTGAAACCTCATATTGATTGTATAAGAAAATTTATGAGTAGTAATGATGCACAATTAATTAATCCTATCTTAGAAAGGAAATGGAATGGGTTATATATAGCCATGGATTAACCCTAACCTCTCCTAAAAATGAATCCAATAGAGTCATCTTGGTCAACCTAGTTAGGTGAGAAATAGAGTCGTTAGGTCTTGAACTATGTCATCTTAGGCAGCCCTAGTTATATAACGTGTGATAAATCTTAGAATTGGGTCAACCTAGTTGATGTAGTAATATACATGGTAAAAAAGGGTTTTTTCTTAGTTAGGTTTTATTTTGGGTGGTGAGTTACTTAGGAATGTGTATAAGTGAGATTTAAAAGCCTAGGGAAATGGATATGAGTAGCTTGTATTGGTTTTAAGTGGTGGCATATGGACCAACAATACTAAAAAACACTAAAGGTCTACCAACCCTTTTCCTAATGCACCCTTTAAGGCATGCACTTAGAGAGATTGAGACTCGATGGGTTCCTACATGAGAGACAACATTAGTAATTGATAAAGTTTAAAAATATTATGTATATAGGTTTTACAATATAATATTAAATCCATTAAATAATCTATCTAGAAAGAAGCCACATAATATAATGAAGGAATCATATGAATGGTTTAATCTTATAATGTGTTTATTATGAATTTTAATTAATACCTTAATTAACCCTAATTCACATAAATGGGATTGAATAATGCATGGTGTTGGAAATTAATTTTTAAATAGAAAACGAAAGATAAATGACTAAAATAAATAAATAAAAATAGGAAAGAACAAGGATAAACTATATAAAAAAATAAATGATCCTAGATTTTGACTCATTAGGTGACTTTAGTGGAAAACATAATGTAAGAACAAACAAAATTAAAAAAACCCAAAAATCTTTGAAAATTTGTGCTTGAGTGTCTTCAAGGATAGGAATGCATTGTAGGGGATAGGAGTGACTAACAATATTATCCCTATCTATTATTTTTATTCAAAATATTAAGGTACAATGGTGAAAATTAGTTATTATTTCAATAATTTCACCTTCATAACTATGCGAGAGACATGTGTGTGCCTTTTTAAAGATAAAAACCTTAACTTTGTGATATAAGGAGATAAATGATATGAAGGAGTAAAAATGGGTTAGTAGTTGGAGTTGTGATAGACCTCAACACCCCAATATGTTTAAAATTTCCTACATACTAATACTCTAAATAAGGATCAAACCTCCATGTATTTTTCTCACCTAAGGGATTTATGCAATTCTTCTCCTGAGACTAAATGAATGAATCCATAATCAACTCAAATACTTGACCATGTGGGATTAGGGATCCATAAAATTGGTTTAGGACTACTTGAAGTGTTTGGATCTTGATTTGAAAAGAATAGGGGACTTTTTGTTCAATGTGCACTTGTGTCAATTAGCCTTTTGAATTAAAATTTATAGATGTGTAATAAGTGATTTAAATGCATATTTACAGCTATCTAATCAAGATAAAAACACTCTAAAAAGCCCAAAAATAGGGAGTAAGACCATAGGGAGGGTTCTAGTTCATAAATCACTAACAAATATGATTGGATGCTAGTGGAAAAGGAATATACTAAAAAAATAGGTGTCATAAACTTCAAAAATAATAATATTCCAATGGGAATGGTTATTTTTGAGAGGTTATTTGATACAAGGTAAAATAGATCATATCTATGGCTTTATATAGGTTAAAATATCAAAATAGGCACTAATTAAATACACAATTCACTTATGGATAAAAATTGGTAAATAGGCACAACCAAGTACTCATGACTAGATTTAAGTTACTACATTACCTCGAGTCTAAAAATGAAATTTCTAGGTTAAAGTAAAGCTATAACTTAGTGTGAAAGACACAATTTGTTTTTGAGTTGCATAATTTAATCATGTAAGTCACCATACATCTTGGAAAACCTTGAAAAAAACATGAAGTATTTATTTCATTCCTTTGAAAACTTAAATTTGAACATTGGAAACTTTGCAAATTTGTAATATGAAATGAAATTTTGTAAATTGATAATAAATTGTATTTGGATAATTTAAAATTTTAAATGAGAGTATGGAATGTATAAACCTATATATATGACATCAATGTTTCTTTTGTGACTGCATTGGAGAATTGGTGCCTCCCATAAAGCATTTGGAGAAGATGGTTCCTTAGCTAAAAAATTGAAGAAAATTTGGGGTAATCAAACCCCAATGAATGACTTTAACCTGAATTCAATTATTCTAATCTTTGTAACCCTAATATGTGAAATGGGTTAAAATTCTAATAAATTTTCACACATAGTGTTAGAGTTTTCAATGGACTACAAGTCATGAACTATGGAACTAAATTGAATCAACCACTATAAATGGATCTTAGATTAAATTACAACATTATACTACATTCTAGTTTTTAAAAAACATGATCATAAGAGAATGGAGTATATACTTACTCTTACCATTGTAGCTAAACAAATGTGCCATGAAACTATATTATACATCCATTGAAATTATATAATTTGAAATTATATGTGAATGTTCATTGTAAATTTTGTTTGAAACTCTAAAATTGTTTGAATTTTATCTTTTGAAATGAAATACAAGTGCATATGCAATGGCATATGCCCCCATAATATGTACTAATGATTTTTTCTGTTCTCCTTGAAAATGGATTATCTCATGAATGATAAGGTAAATGAAATTATCTCCTTTTAAGGTGATGGAATTTCTCTTGAAAATTCACTCATCTCAAAATAAAACTCAATTTGAAATATGCGTAGTAAATATGTTATCATTGAAAATTGTATCACATGGAAAAGGTATGTTATCATAATAATATTTGAATTTTGTATATAACTTAAGAGGCAAGGCCTATAAAATATCGATTAAAATAATTGAATTAGTATGTTACTATGTTAGGATGTTAGTATGTTAGGATTGTATTGTATGTAATGACACATATCAAACTCATTAAGCTCAACAAGCACACACAAAATAAACACATTTTATTAAAAAAGTGAAATAGAGGTCCAAGATAAAAGAACAAGGAAATGTTTATATGTCATAAAAAATTCATATACATGAATAATGTCACAAACATGGGAAAAATTTAAATGTCACACAAACATAGGTACAATGGACAAAAACAAGGACATGTTCAAATGTTGTAAACAACACACAAGATCTCATAAAGATGTATCAATCAAACATTTCACACAAGGGCCAAGTGACAACACAATATAAAAAAACAGTGTAATACACTATATACAAGTAAGCAACATCAGTGGAACATATAATTAGAAAAGGTAGTCTAAGCTATGCATATGCCATGTGATCATATCCAAGCAAATAACATGTTCATGTACACTATAAAATAGAAATGTGAGCAAGACATTTGTAATTATGAAAGTTTTATATTATAGGGGTTATAAAATTATAACACCTACATATTTTCACCTATAAATAATATGACCCTAGTTTATCAATGCCAATAGAAAGAGGAAATTCCAACATCTTGGTTAGTAAAAATGTGTGTATGTCCTACACAATAATTCATAGATAACTATCAAATATATGTGTTGTATATAAATAATATGGTATCTAATAATCATGATATAAATAACTTATTTAAAATAGGTAAACTATATTTTTAATCATTCTCAAGTTTGATTTTGTTTTTCTAAAAATTTTGAATATTTTTTATATTTTTGAGAATATATGTTTTTTTTTTGTATTTTTTAAATATTGAAAATTAGTAACAATAAACACTAAAATGAAAAAATATGTATAACATATCATAAAGGATAAAAATATGATATGTCATAATAAGTTTCAATGAAAAGGGTATAATAATAAAAATTTGAATGACCACATGAAGGAACTTTCCCTTTATAGAACGTGAATTGGGACTATTAGCAATATATAGAAGACAAAAATGTATGCAAATAATGGATTGTACACTCTCATTTCCTAAAATTTAAAATTTTACAAATATGTCACATATATAAATTATATATCTTGAAAAATATAAATTTTGCATGAAGGCCCGAAAATTACATACTAAGACTGAGTAAGTAGTCTAAAAATTAAAACAATCAAGGCTATGTGTTCTAGAAATATGAATTCTAGGTATAAAAGGACAAAGGATAGGATTGACCAATTGTGATAATAGTGGTCAACATTTATATTGTGTTTTAGGTGACTTTGTATTTTAGGCTAACTAATAGAATTTTAGCAAAAATTATGCAAATAGATAGATGAATGCCATTGTTAGCAAAATTGAACACTATTTTGGTATTGTCAAGATATGGAAGGAAAAATAAGAAGGGCCCAGAGGCCAACAAGTCGATGAAAAATAAGGGTATATAAGAATGAATCAACCAATTGAAAATGTAGATAATGGAAGAAGAAGATGTAATAAATTAGAAATTATGTATACTCAATTTTTTTAATGGAATCTATTTTAATATTTGAATAGTTTTTACCATGTACAAACTATCCAATGATTATATCAAGATAGGAATTGAATCAATTTGTGATGAGTAATATGTGTCTCACCTTCTTTGAGTGAAAAACATCACAGGTTCTAATATCAAAATCATAAAATTTATCATATTCAGTAATAAATCTATTTAAATGACTATTCATGTGATATTAAATAGGACAAATGGATATAGGAGATGTTTCAAGTGTGTGTATTTGTTGAAAAGGAGATATGATTTTCATATAAATTTGATTTTGATTTATTTTATTTTTAAAAAAATTAACCTTTTGATTAGAAACATTTTGCTTAGATGCCAAAAACATGCTTTGCTTTTACATAAATGTATCATTAAATTATGGTGGTGGAGGGGGGGGCGGACGAGGTAGAAAGGAATTTATTAGATACACCTACTTGATACTTTAATTTTTAAAAAAATAATTGTAATAAATATATTTCAAACATATATGAACCATAGAAGGTACAACATGAATTTTTTGCAACCATGGGCATCCCAAAATTATATCAAAAAATTCATTTTTTGGTAAAACAAAAAAATAATTAGATAACATAATAAGGCCCACTTGAAGAAGTAACACAATATGTCCCCAATTGGTTTGTTTCTTACCATTGAAAATATTAAAACTTTTAGTAGTTGCCTATATGTCACTTTGTGTGTAACCTAATGAATAAAACAAGGTAATTATGCATGCATTTTTTGATTGATCCATTACGAACTAAAACACTATGAATATATTTTTGATCAATATGAGCTCTTATACATCAAACATGGAAATAAAAATCATCATCAAATATTTCATTATCATAAGAAGTAATCATAGGATGTGGTGTAACATTTGGAGTAATTGTACCAATAATAGTAGCTAAAGGATGATCATATGATCTATGAGGTGGATAAGAATTGTAATTATGATGCACATTTGAACTATCCTTATTGGTATCAAGTTTAGGAAATGGATCACTAAAAATATTGATTTTATCATTGTCATTTTTTTAATTCTTTGCTTCATCTGTAGGAGTGCCTACCTTTAATACATTATTGTCAATAAGATCCTAAATAAGATGATTGAGATTATAACACTTGTTTATGGAATGACCATTGCATTGATGATAATCACAATATGTATTGTTATCAAATAATTTATTTTTTAGTTTATTCATATAAATTTAATATGGATAAATAAAAGTTATTAAATGGCATTCAATTAACCTTTATATCAATATGTAAGGTGGTTTTGGTAATATATAAAATTGCCTTCGTGGTTGATCTGATAAAACAACTTTATTAGTATGTTGAGAACAACATTGACTTGTATCTTTGCTTATACATTAATATATTGTGTCTTAGATTTTTAATATGTTTTTATTTAACACTTGGTTGTATTAGTTATAGTAGATGTATATGTGTACTTAATCTTATTTATAGTAAGAAAATTGACTTCTCTATCTCGTATAATATGAATAATCTCTTCAAATGATTTAAAATTATTAAATATAATTGAATCATGTAATGGTGCAAGAAAGCTATGTTTGAATATGTATTTTAATTCATTTTCTACTAATGCATTATTCATTTTAACCAATATAATCTTGAAAAGAAGCACATGCTCACTGATAGGTTTGTTAGTTCCTTGTTTAAGCTTAGAATTTTGTGCATATAAAAATTTCTCATCAATGTTTATGGAAAAGTGTTTGAGAAATAATCTATTAAAGGATTAAATTTTTTCACATATTAAGTAGACAAATCATAAAACCAATACAAAACATGGTCATTTAAGCTCTTAGAAATTAAGTAGCTAACAATTTATCATTAAATTCATAATTCAGCTATGTTGTGTGAAAATATCTTATATGTTTTTTAGGATATAATTTACCCTCATATAAATTAAGATTGGGAGCTATGAATCTAGTAGCTTAAGGACACGATGTTATCATAACTCCCAAAATATGAGTTATAAAAAATCAATCCGAAGGGGTTACATTATTAAATTCCAACATCAAGTCAGTATGATACCATACACTTTAATAGTACAAATAACTTATGCAAATTATTAGTAAGGATAGAGAGAAACTATGTATAATAAGAAGGTGCATCTTAAGTTTGTAGCATGAAAGGCCATGGTAAACAAGATCGATTCACTAATTCACAACACTATCATGTAAATCTACCATATATGAAGTCATATACACTACTATCAAGTATTATCTTAACATAGTAGTTATAAACATAAAAACTTCAATGAAATAAAGATGAATTAATTTTAAATTTTAAACTCCATGTTAGTTTTTCAAACAAGAATTCTCATTTAAACTTACTTGATCTCATTTATGGTATCCTGGATGATAGTTATAGCCTAAACCATCCTGCTCATATATGCTTTAAATAACTAGATCAATCCTTCCTGATTACATAAATAATTAATGATTTTACCATGCCACCAAGGTAATTTCCACTATCTAATAGATAGGGTTTACCTTCTACTAGATTTACATAACTCATTAACCTTTTTATTTCACTAGTGAAGTTAACTTTAAATTTGTCTACTTATTGATTCTCAAGTAATAAAACAAAAAAAATGCTTTGATATAACATTTTTTATAAATTACATAAAAGATAATTATCCATAATATTATAATAATTGTACCAATTTTACCATTATTTTTGAAACATTGATCCATCAAACTATTCATATCATAAATTTAGGTAAATAATGTAGTGTCTCAAATTGGAAATAAATGTCCACAATTATGTTTTCTAACTTAATAGTATTTGGAGTGGCTATTAACATACTTATCTCAAATACTATTTCCAAGATAAACATAAATAGTTTCTAATTACAATATTGAATTACCATTCAATTAACACCCATAAAAAGGTTCAATTAAAGAGTATGAAAAAATACATTAAACATATTTAAGTAGAGTGTTAAATTAATACTCTTCATCAATATCATGTCATTTTAATCTTTAATATCATTACCATCATATTATATTTGATCCCATGTAATGACATACTAATCAGGAAAGTGATATATTTAGGTAAGAAAGAATCATTGAAACCATACATAATTTTACTTATCTACATAATATAAACTATATAGGGTAAATGTACCACATAGTATTAAATCAAGTAATAGGATCCTCAAGACTTAAATAAGTCTAAAAATAATAATTATTTAATCTTTCACATATAATACCATCTTTGATTGATAACCTAAATAAATATAAGTCCAAAATCCTTTTTCTATTAATGATTTGAAATCAAATAGACATAATCTTAAAATTAAACACATTTACTTCAAAAAATATATTTACATAAAATAACGAAGAGACCAATGTATTCTAATAATAATACACCATCAATCCATATTCATTACTCAAGCTAAGTGTAAAATTCAAAATCAAAACAGAGTAATGGTCTTTCTCAAAAAATCAATATAACACAACCTTAAGTTATATTATAGCTAGTCCACATAAAATTCCAACTATATACTATACTAAAAAATATTGTACACCTATAAAATTGAAATAACCAATTAAATTGACTTCAACAAAAATGGAAATGCAACACAATATGATGATCAACTATAGGCAAGCCATATTTGATTAATTATAATTCAATCAAAATTAAACCTTTATAATATTTATTTTTCAATTAGAAACTAAGTTATTTAACATCCAATATGAATTCAATAATATGCAAACTCAACCAAGATTAAGGTTCCAATTCTATCATTTATATTGACAATTACTAACTGCATTACCTTAAGACTCTACAAGATTCATTTGCATATCTATTAGAACATCAAGATATCATACAATAATTCCATCTCACATATAAATACCCATTTAACTTAGCTTTAATATAAATTAATATATTTTATTAGCCTTTAGTGTAAAGGCATTCAATATTGACAATGTGAGATCAAACAAATATATCTATTAACTCTAAAATAGACACAATAATATAAAACAACCTTCAAAAATAAAATAAAAGATTCATGCATTGAATTAAAAATTATCAAATAACCATATCAAGCATACAAATTCAGAATTGATACTCAAATCAAATAAATACATAGAGAAATTTTCTCCCACAATCATTTAAGCACACAACTATAATACCATGCATTTCCCAAACTCTACCAATTTTCCCTTGCCTTACACTTTTAAAAATATTATAATTGATTTTTTTTAGTTAATAATGAACTAAATCAAGGAATGAATTCAAAATTAATTTCAATACATATGACCTAAATAAGTCATCACCATAGTTTATAAATTAAAACCAACAAGGAAGAACATGTCTATTGAATTGTGTAACATGAAATAACCAATACACATTTATTCTTGATCAAGAAATTCAATACTTCGAATAGGTTTATGAAAATAGTCATAACCACTTGAATAGAAAACATAGCCACTAAAAAAGTGCTTTTTTGCATTAATTTATTCCCTTTTTTAATTAAACATGTATTTAACAAGTTAAGCTAATTATACCACTTCACAGAATCTGATATTGCATAAACTTCTATTTAGATCTAGTTTAATACATAACACAAAAACCTATAAGGTGATTTTAATCATCATTACAAAGTAAACACATTATAACCCATGATACCAGAATTGATTCAAGAATCAATCTAAACTCAAGTAGAAAAAAAATTAAGGTGACTAAATCCCTTATACCATAATATACAATAAGTTATATTTATAATTAGAAAACAACACAAGATTGGTTCAACATAAATTTATGTCAAGAGGATCCCGCTTCTTGTATCCATACAAAATATATTTACATATCCTAATGAAGTTAAATAGTCTTCCTTATAATCCATATTAACTATATCCAATAATGAATGCACAACCAACTAACCCTGCCAAGTTATATCTATAAGACAATGAATATGATATATGCAAATTTTGTCCATGTTTGTAATGATCCCATCCATTAGTGGGTTATCCCTACCCACCCTAACCATAATTTTGGAATGGAAATAAATACTTATTGATGATATTGTAACTCATATATACTCTTATTATCATGATGCAGATAGTGTCAAGCTAGTCGGTTTAGGGTTCCAAGCTAAAAAATAAAACAATAACCAAGAAAAGAAAACCAAATGTTACTAAAACCTAGAAATTGTAAAATAATTCAACACACCATGAAATACACTCTAGACAACCATAGTGAACAAAAATCAACAAATACCTCCTCAGACCAAGGTTCAAAGTTAAAATCAAAAATAGCAATAGGATTTCAAAAATACCTAAAATATAAAATAGAAATAACTAGTCAAACTTGTCATTCTTTCAATTCACCTATATGCCATCTAGGGAAAGGTGTAGTCATACAATCTCTCCCAACAAGGATTTAATCAACTACTTATTATTCAATTTATGTCTATTAATGAGACACATAATGCTTCAAAACCATAAGCAAGTCTTCGTTAAAATTTACACGCACCTAGTAAAACATCTATGCATCAAACAAATGTGTGATCACTTACTCATTTATATGCAAAATATAGTACTAGAAGTAAGATCAACAACTAACTATATACTCCTTTCTTTTTACATCCTCTTTTATCTATCATTTTACACCATTTTTTCCATACCCCATTTAACCATTATCCACTCATATTTAACAGTTGTTCCATCTATATAATTATCTATTCTACCAAGTGAAACTCCACTAAACAAAATAATGAGCAGATAATAGTCCTATTACCTAGTTTTGAATGTATGTTGATGAGTTTAAAACCCTATTTTACTTGCATGCTCCCCATAATATTCATGCATAGTATCCAAAACAAAAACATCAATTAGTTTCCAATTAAAATTGAAACCCTAATAAAGTATCATGACATAAGTCAACTCCCACACTACCATGTGGTTGAGATTATTAACCCCACTAAAGATGCCATCAACCCAAGTCTTTTATGACTTATGGTTTGACAAACACATTTTTAATAAATACATCATCCTTTATTAGTATGCCTTTATCACTTATTAGATCTCAATACAATCATGTACTTAGACCTCCAAATGGTCTTAAGATCAATGTATGTAAAATAGTCAAAGTTCATAAGACCTTCAACATCCATTTGAATGCACCCAGATTTAAAACTACATCTTGATATAATAGAGCTTGATTTATTGATGTTATAACTATATTATTCATAACTAAATAATGATTATTTTATTCATAATGATAATAATTAACAATCATAATAATCAAATAAATTACCAGAAATTGACTTTATATAACAAATGCACGATGTATAACTTAAAACTAAAATAAAATAATAAAAACGGTTTTGGTTTAGGGTGGTGATTATATATGCATCATGCTTTAATTTTTACCTACTTTTTACACATTCATCACTACCTACAAGATTCCCCATCCAACCTAGCTCAATCAAGGCAACACTTACAACCTTGCTAATTAAAGGCATCAATAGTACTTGATCTAGTATAATCAAATCAAAGATAAATGAATGTAATTATAAATTAAATACAATATAATAATAATTAGTCTAAAATACCATAATTTTTTGACAATAATAAAAATTTCCACCATTAGCATTTATAACAAAATGTCAATATAACATAACAATCTAATAAATAGTCACATTCATAATGTTAGGTAGGTGTGGTCATTATAGATGCAATATCATGTATAAATTATTATGAATTAAATCATGAGAATCTAATGATTTGATAAATTTATAGATACCTTGACCTAATTGCAATACCTTAGCTTTCGTAAATATAATTTCTTGCTTGAGGGATCATGCATTAGATAAGGTATGTAGTGTAGTATGCATAGCTATAAAAGGATTGGAATGGATTACTGGGTTAGGCATAGGTATATAAATCACTTTTAAACCATGTGTTTCCCCCAAACCTAAATATGTGGATGAAATAATAGTATCAATAATGGTAGTGGACACACATGTAGTAGGGTTAATGATATGAAAAAGTGATTCTTGTTACACATTAAGAGTAAAAATTCTATTTTTTATGCATTTTTGGAAGCTAAGAGGGCCTCAATTATTTTTGGTGTGTCTCATGGCATTTTATGAAGTAATTCTTGAAATCAAGATATACATTAAACTTATTTTTTATCAACTCCATTGAGGTCATTGGGATGAGTCTTATCTGATGCATCATGGCTATCTTGTGTATTTTGCTCATTATCTTGTTCATTTTAATTATGTTCTTGAAAATGTTCACTATAATTTTTTTCATCAAAAGAGGAACCAATGTGTGAATTATTAAAATCCATTTTAACCATTGTAAATGGAATTTGAATATTTTTAGTTATAATCTTTCTTATTCTATAACTTCACCTTAAAGGAGTGCTAGAGACAAATTACTTAGGTGGCTTAGAAGAAAAAATTGAAAGGGAATTGGTAAATTCAAAAAGGAAGGACAAGACTAAAAATAAAAAGAAATTTTATGAAGCCTTATAAGGCCATAACCCTAAGTAATAACTAGGTTTAGATAGGGTTCAAACAATAAATGGGTTCACTAAATGTTTATGATCAATTTGAATTACTATTGTAATTAAACCTAATTCACATAAATGGAATAGAATAATTTAGGGTGCTAAAAATTCACTTTTAAACAACAAACTGAAGGTTAATGATTTAAATAGATAAACAAAAATAGGAATGAACAAGTATAAAATATGAAAAAGAGAGATGAAACTATTTTTTTGAGTCATCAGGTGACTAAACTTCAAAATAAAATATAGGAACAAACATAATACAGAAAACCTGAAAACATTACAAAATTTGTGCATGAGTTCCTTCAAAGATAAGGAATTCCCAGTAGGGGATAGGAGGAACTACCACTATTGTCCATTTCTATCATTTCTATATTTTTATATAAAATTAAAAATTTTAGACTAATTAGGTGTAATAGTGAAAATTATGTCTTCTTTCTTTGATTTCATCTTTGAAACTATGCAAGAGACCTCTATGTGCCTTCTTGAAGATTAAAACCCTAAATTTATGACACAATGAGACAAATGATATGAAGTATTAAAAATGGGTTAGTAGTTGAAGTTTTTCTAGACCTTAAACACCCCACTATATTGAGAATTTCCTACATAGTAATACTCTGAAGAGGGATCAAATCTCCATGTAATTTCCCCACCTTTTTTTGTATAATTATGTTCCTTTGACTATATGAATGCATCTATAATTAGCTCAAATAGTTGATCATGCAAGATTTGGGTTTCATAAAACTAGTTTGGAACTTGGTTGAGAACTACTTAAAAGTGTTTGGAATTTGATTTGGAAATAATAGGGAACCTTTTCTCAATGTGCATGTGTGTCAATAAGCCTTTTAAATTGAAATTGATAATTATGTAATAAGTGATATGAATGTATATTTATTGTAATCATATCATGATGAAAACATGTTAGGGAGGATGACCTTAGGGAAGGTTTCATTTGAAAATATGACCATTGGAAGGCTAAAAATAAAAGTGTTGTATAGGGACAAGATCAATGACTGTTATTGCCCTTAGTTGGCATGTCTATCCTCTAAAGAAACATGATGAGATTTAGTTTTGAACTGAGGTATATAGATGCATATTGGTGTTTCTATAAATCATAACAATTATTTTTACAATAGATGATGATTACAAGGTAAAATAGGTCCTCTCTTAGGCTTAGGCTAGGTTAAAATAGAAAAATAGGTACCAATTAAATACATAAATTAATTAAAGATAAAAATGGGTAAAATAGGCATGATCAAGTATTTATGACTATATTTAGGTTAATGCATAATGTAAACACCACATATATTAGATCAAGTGTTGAAGATGAATAGAATTGATAGAATAATTAATGTCTATGGAGCTAGTATAGACACCCAAAATAGTTTAGGCTTCCCATTGCTCTTCCATAACTAATAATGAAACTTAATTTATGTGACAAAGGAAAAATTAATGTCCCAAACCATATATGAAAAAATTAATGCATTATGAACCTAAAATGTAGATTGTAACTAAAAATAATGATAATAAAAATAATCCCAATAAAATTATCTCTTTTTTCCACTACACATCGACAAAACCAAGTTCAACTTAGAATGAAAAAATGCTAATGATGAATAATTTATAAATTATATATGATTAATTTAAGACACATATGTTTAACCCTTTTTGGAAATAATGATTAACATAAAAGATTAGCTTAGTCAAGTAAAGATAAGACTTCTCTAAAACATAGGACAATTAATGAATTTGGATTATAATGATATTCTATAACAAATATTGAATATAAGATTATGCTAAATATAGAAAGTAGAACATTCAATAATCTAATAATAAAAATATGAAGGATAAATTTTACTTAGCTTATGCACTGGTACACAAGTAGGTTTGATTAATGTAGGTGTATAAATATACTATAAGAAGATTCTAATCCACTCATCAAAGTTTAAAATTAGTTATCTTTAAACCTGGATGCTTGTATCACCTTGTGGACACTTGTGTCAATGTTATTGTATGTGTTTCAACACATATATCATGTATAGAGTATTAATTGTTGTTTTAAACTTCCACATGGGTATTTTTAGGTTTTTTTTAACCTTTTGAATTGTGTTATTATATCACGTGAGTGGTTGCTCAATATAAAAATATAGCTCAAAACCCTAGATATTTATCTTAGGTCTTATTACCTTACCAAAAATGGGTCAGTTAGATCATAATTCAATATGGCCTCAAAGATCACTCTATCAATGAGAATTACATACATATCTGATAATTTGAAGAGGGCCTCAAACATATGTTATTCTCCCCTATGTGTTGGCTTATGTGTGAAAAATTGTGTAGAATGTTATATGCAAATGCATGTTGTTGTCTAAACTGTAACTTAACAAATTTGGCTCATGGGTTTCTCTTTTAATGTTTCAGACCTTTAATATGATTGATCCTATTATTAATATGAAAATAGAAAAGAATAGGGTAGAATAACTTAGTTGTGTAATTAATTTTCAGTAGTATAGTGTAAACTTGAGAGGCACTAGATAGATTAATGAGTTGGATTTAAATGTATTTATACCACCTATTTTTAAAATTTAATCATATAAGTGTTATTGAAACATAATAGCTTGACCCATAAATATCAATATATTAACAAATTTGAGAATTTAGAAGGCACATACACTTGCATTAGATTATGGACAATAACATCGATACTACTATCTAAGCCTAAACACAATTATCTAGGAAAATAGAAGGTTGTAAGAAATTTATAACTGATAGTGAATGATATATATCATATCTAAAGTATGATTTGGGTTACAAGTGATTTGGTAATCAAAATAATAGGGTCAGACTATAAGATAATAATTTAAGCCTAGTGAGATGGTGAATGTGAGCCTATCGATTGCAAGGTAAAGAACTGAAGGGTAGATATTTGAGTGATATTTATCAAGTGTAAAAGACTAGTTTAACATATAAATTTATATTTATACATATACAATTTCTCTCCATTTGATCTTATGCTTTAGGATAAAATTACTAGTTTAATAGAAATAAATGTATATCATGGTGTGTAAAACACACCTTGCTTTGTTTGAGCCCTATTTGATTTTGGTGTGTGTGTATGACCTACACCAATATAATTATTATCACTGTAATTAGTGCATATAATTTGAAAATGAATAATTGAAATTTTATTCATATAAAAGAGAGAAAGGAAGGAGTATACTTATGTTTTAATGAAACCATGTTGCCCATTGATAATTTACTTTGGTAATGATGATTCTTAGCTAAAGTATTGGAGTTAGGTTCATAATTAAACCTTGGATATGTGAATAAGTAAATTGGAGGGTAATCATGACCCCAACCTGGTATAAGGGTAAGTTATGCCAATTCCTTTAATAGCTCAAAATCTCAATCACAAAATTTTAGTGTATCACAATCTAGTTAATCTCGCCTGCTTTAAATGGCATAACCATATAAAATCTTAATAATAGAAAATAGTGCTAAGTTCATCAAGGGTGATAACTATCAGTTGTATTAATCAAATAAACCAACTGATGTAGCAGATAAAAATACAAGCATTGCATTTTGGTAGGGTATATGTATGAATAGTGTGTATAATCTAAAAATGTATATGTGATTTGGTACATTTGCATGGCATATGTGCCTCAAATGTGTCTTAAGATGAAATATATGTCAAAATGTAATGTCTACTATATAAAATGTGTATAATATGTATCACAAATCTAAAAATATTTTTCCAAAATATGTGCCAAATGTATATAATTTTGTCCCAAGTGTATATTTGATGTTTATAAAATGAATCAAATTCTACAAATTTTGTTAATTGTATGTATGTGGAGTCATGTCTCTATGACATGATACCCTTTTGAGGTGAGGGGAATGAAAAAGTGATAATCACCTTATCTCAAAAGAATAAGAAAATTATGTTGTATTTGTGTGAATTATGTAGGAAAGAAGCATATTGTAGTATCCTAAGTCATAAGGTACAACAAATTTTTAGATAAAATTTGAATTTCACCCATTTTTATTTAGCCATTAAAAAATGGATAAAAAATCATTTTTTAGGTTTGCCTTTTTGTGACTGTATCTGTCTTTGATTTCATTTTTACATGTCTTAAATTTATATTGAGGCCCTCACAACTCCTCTTCTATTTCCTTTGCATGTATTTCATCTTGAATACAAAACCGTTACTTCCCTATGGGTATAAAACTTACTCATTGAACCTAACAGGGCTTGGATACTCTTCATTTAGTTTGTGGATTAACTACATGCTCAAAATTACTCCTCTAACTGCTTCTAAAAAAAATTCAATCCAATGTTTGTGCATTATTTGATATTCCATGATTCCAAAGGGTAATATTGATGTTTGTGTGCTTAAATTGAAGAAAGGACATTAATAGGGGAACTGGGTTCAAAGTTACAAATTTGAAGTAGATGAGGTCAATGCAGTAGGTCAACGGTAGAGGGTTTGTTATTAGGTTTTAACTAGTTTTTTTGTTTTAATTTAATTTATTTTATGTTTTCATTTTTAATTTTTATTATAATTTTTAATTTTGTTTATATTTATAATTTTGTTTTAATTTTATAATTAATTTTTGTGACTTTTTAATTTTTTAATTATATATATATATATATATATATATATATATATATATATATATTTATTTATGATAATGGTTTTATGTTTTTTTACATTTCAAATTTAATTTTTTATAATTATGTCTATATTTTTTTATTATTATTATTATTATTATTATTATTATTATTATTATTATTATTATTATTATTATTATTATTATTATTATTATTTTAATTTTTATAATTATGTTTTTATTTACTTTACATTTTGAATTTAATGGCATTTTTTAAAATCCAAACTTGAACTCAAACTAAATTTTATTCTCATCAAAATCAAATTCAAACTCTAACCTTATGACTTAGGTAGTATCATGTCAAAATAAATATATCAATGAATCTCAAAGAATGCATACATAAAAAGCAATAAGATGCATGATATGAATCATGACAATGTTCAGATGATAAAAAGATCAAAAAACAATCAAGAACACATGCAAGAGTACTTAAATGTCACACAAAGAGGGTCTAAGGAGACCGAAATCAAGGGGCATGTTCAATTCTCATACACTCAAGGGGAGGACATATGCAAATGTCCACACACCAAAGAAATAATAAATACTTATGGAACTTTGGCCAACAAGCAAGTTACATATTCAAATGTTATAAAATCAAGACAAAGAAGTAAACAATAAAGGCACTCAAGTAAGCAATGTGAAGAGACAAAGTAAATGAAATAGAAGCAACTAGTATAAACATGTCATACTAGTCCCTACATACATATGTTAGTATAATGTCATGTATAATATCATATCAAGTACACACTATATAATATAATATTGTAGACATCTAATTCTTATCATTATTATGCTGAAATTGTCAACCTAAATGATATTGCATGACAATGCACAATCTAGACCAAAATCACTAAAAATGATATAAATCATTTGAATTTGTCACATACATGTGCTGATTTGTGCTAATGTATCCCTGAATGTGGCAATGCATTTTATGCAATTATTATCTTTTCTTAAATCATTTCAATTCAAATTGTGAGTACACAAAATGAAATTTTAGACCACTAACTTCTTCTTATTCGGTAGCACACATCATGTGCATGTGTTATTTCATGCCCATAATACCCTAATTGGGGCATTACCCTATACACAATTGGCACCTTCTTATAATTATAATCTAGTTAAATTATGACTCATTAAAATGAGATTTCCAACTAGGTTGATTAGGCATTAAACAAACTCCCAAATAATTACAAAAAATTAATCAAAATCAGTTAAGCAAATTAATCCAAATTATAAGCCTAAGTGTAAATTCCAATTAAAATTTGAATATATTTTTATTAAAAATTTAAATATGAAAATATTTAAAATATCAAGAAAATGTCTAAATTTACACCCATGTTTTCCCATGTGCAACCTTGGTTTCTATGCAAAATCTATTCCTGTGTAACCCCATTCCAATGCAGTGACCTCAAAAATCAAATCCATCTGAGGCCACACATCTATTTTTTAGTCCAAGGGTTGCAAATTAGTCTAAACAATCTTAAAAGTCTATAAATAAGAGAGCCAAAACCACCATTTTTAAGCTTCAGTTGTGTAGACTTACTATGTAGAATTATCTATAGAGAAGATTCATTTACTTCACCAAATTGGACCAAATCAAAGAACCTAATATATTGGTGAACTAGGATATGATGGAGGCTCATGCCACACTTCATTGATAAAGACTTGGAGCACCAAATCTAGGTAAAGTCATGCTTATTGGCTGCTTATGGGGGAGAATAGCTACTTAAAAGGCATATAATTGTTGTACTTTCATAGCTAGTTGTTTTAATTCATTAGCAACACCCCTTAAAGGATTAGGCTTGATAAGTTATTTTATTTATGATTAATTTTAGATATTTTAATGACTAATGCATGATCTAACCTATCTTGTAATCTTAATCTACATTTTGGCATACCTAGTGGGACTCGTACCTCACATGACAATTTTATCCTTTCTGATTTAGCATTCAAACCCTCTTTTGAGGCTATCTTATTTTTCTCTAAGTTTTCTTGTTTTATAACCTCTAGACAAAATGATGGATTTAACCTATAAAATTGTAAAATTAACCTAAACATTGATAGGAATACCCTATGGAATGGTAACATTGATATGTGTAACAAAGAGATAGCTCACATGAATGACAAAATCATTTTTCCTATTTTTTGTTTGTCTATGTGTTTTTATAGAATGGTGAAATTGAATTGGATATTATCAAATTCAACCTATGGAATGGTAGGTTTTCCAATAGAATAGTGATATCATCCTAGACCATAAACATGTAGGTAACTAATGCGTTTCTTTTATTTTTATCATTTTTATCACTTCAGTAGAAATGCCCTATTAATCAGTGGAAACACCCTGCTAATCGGTGGAAAGACCTTGATAATCAATGGAAATAACATACTAAATGGTAGGAATGCCTTGTAGAATGGTAGAATCAAATTGTGTTGAAAAATAGAGAGCTAAAATAGTGAATTAAAAAATTATTTGATAATCGTACACCCTTGTTTTGGACTTCCAACACTCTGTTTGTAGGTTTTAAGACACTTAGTCTCTATTTTACAACAATAAAAAATAAATTTCATTTTATATCTCATTTTGACACTTTGAAAATATTCTTAAGATATTTTTCTTTTTTATTATTGTTATGTTTTTTTTTTTTTTCAAAACAAGTCTAGCATATATGCTCTCCCCCCATCCCCTTTAGGGAACTTGGGTGATAAAAAATACTTAACTTATTATCTTTTTCTTTGTATAAATCATTTAAGGAAAGTTTCAAAGGATCTCCCCAAAATATAAGTGATTTGGGTGATCCCAAAACAACCCTAAAGTCCTACATTTTTCATCTTTGCATCTTGGCTTGTGGGTAGGAGTTTTAAGCCTCCCCACAGGTTCTTTAAGGTAGTGTTGACTCAAGAATTCATATCCTAACATCACTTCAACCCCACTCCATGGTATGGGTATATAAATTGAGTTTAACTTACTAGGATTACTAGGATACGTATTTGAGTGGTTAAATAAGATCAATTAGTAAAATACTACCTTAGAACATGGGTTTAACTCAGATATCTCACTACATTGAGAAATTGATGGATGTAGTAGTTGTGAAAAGAAAAATGCCTTTTCACAATAAGTCATTTAATGAATATCCAAATGATGTGTTATGACGTAGTTTTAACCACCCATATAGGACCATTTAGAATGTATAAAAATTGATAGTTTTAGAAAAGCCCCACTTGTCATAGAGTAGTATTGGTGCAGGGTGAGTAGCTCAAAGTTATAGGTCATCATATGATCTCTTGAGAAAATAGGGGGCATAAAAAACCTACTTTTCATGTGTATATAAATTTATTATATTTACAACTTAATTTCCTCTCAAGAAGGAGTATATAGATAGAATCCAAGAGTATGAAGCCACCTTGTCATTTTTATAGGATAAGAAATACACTTCGGTGTTTTTCTTGTTCTTTTCTTGCATGGTATTTTGATTCTAAAACTATTATGAAACCAAAACATGTCAAAAAAAACCAAACACTTGATATACATCTTTTCTTTTGAATAAAGAGGTATTACACTTGTCAAATCCAAAATCACTTCTTGCCTTGTTCAAAATTAAATAAAACCATTATGTTTGTATTTAAAAACAAAATTATTATTTTGTCCATTTGATTCTATATCATTCATCCAATTTTAAATTCTCATGTCTTTATTTTTAATCTAAATTCAAAATCTTGCATTTCTCTAAGTTCTAATTTAAGATGTTATTGGTTTACCTTTTGTACTTAGTTTGAGTATCTTGGGTGAGATTTTCCATATGGATTAAATATTATTACCTATAATCATTCCAATTCTCATTTTAGACTTAGATTATCATGTTTTTTATCACACTCTAAGTTCTTAGACCATTCTACCTCCTTTCCATGTGGCACCATTGTGCTACCCATTTAGTTTTGGATTTATACTTAGGAGTTCTTATGTTAGTTCACATCTTAAGCTTCTTAGTTCACCTTTTAATCTATTTGATTAGAAAGGTATTCTTATAGATTCTCTAACCATAATCCATTGTAGGTGTGTTTAACATTTTACGGTATTGACATACTTTAAACCTAAATTTCTTGTGCTAGTTTACACCTTTGTTTCCTATAGTCATATAAAATGAAAAAATGGTAACTTGAGGATGGATAATGATGCCCAAACCTTAAGTCCCTCTTTATTTCTCTTATTACCCTAATAGGCATCCTTTCACTAATTCTTATTCATCCATAGCCTTCTAGACTTGATCTTAGCTAAGCCAGACCCTTCTTTTCATGACAGATCCATCCCCCCAAGTATCATCTACTTAGGAAAATCATGTAACACTAGGAATATAACACTAGTGCCACTCCTATTCACTTTTGGTGCTCTTGTCCAAGTCTATTTCTAGACCAATGGTTAATTTATTATGGTCCCCCATCCTTCTTCTTGTTATCCTAACATGAGTACATTGAACCCATGACCAATAGATCCCTATAAAATCCCATTCAAAGATCATTTGGAAAGGGTTAGAAATTATCACTAAGCAAGCAAGAATACAAGTAAGACCATTCAAGCAATCTTCCTTATTATTTGTATACAACCAGGAAATACACTTACAAGCTTATTTAAATCCTTTCACTAGTCCCTAACCACCTCAAGCACATCCAGTTTAACATTATGCATCTTCATACACATAATTTCAAAAATCACATCAAGTGGGAGAACTAAATATGGATTAATCCCTCTTTAGAGTATTGGTATGTAGGTAGCATGCCCACATAAAGGGTGTGGATCCACGTCCAATGAATATTACACACACTAACCTCCCCCTCTTTCTTGAAACTGGTCAAAGAATAATGGAACATGGGGTTTGAAGACAAAATCTACTAAAAAAAGAGATCTATAGACTTCCAAATGCTAAAACTTCATAAATAAGGTCACACAGACATAGTGAATAAAACCTAAAAAGCTCAAATCCTTGGGAAACAACAAAGGTAGACTATAGTGCTAGTGCTACTTTTATCTAATTTTGACACCCATATCCAATCATAAAATGAAGTCCAAATCTTAGTTCATGATAGTATCATAGTCCTACATAGTGAATTCCAACCTCTATCTCATTTGGATCAATTAATTTCCAGCTAACTCTTGTTTTCTTCCCCTTATTACTATTTCAAGAAAGGTAAAAATTGTGATCTAGTTTAAATTAATTAGTAGCTTAATTATTGAATATTTATTTAATGATTTTACTACTCATGCCCTTTAACTAAATTAGGAATAATACACCAATATTTCCAAAATTGTTAAATCATTTGGTGAACCTGATTTTCTTTGTTTGCACATAAAAGCCCTAGAACCCCTAAGGTAAATTTATTACTAATTTTTTATATTTATAAATTAGCATTAAATTTTAAAATTTTGTAGTAATTGTAAAATAATTTTCTTTCAAACCCTAGTTGCCCATACTAGGTCCCAATATTTTCTCAGTAATTTTCCAATCATTTTTTGAATTTTTACTAGCATATTTAAATCAAAAATTCACTTCAAATTTCAAAATTCAATAGTAATTTGTAAAAACATTTATTTTTCCAAACCCTAGTTGCATCTTCTAGGTCTCATTAAATCACTAATTTTCCAATAATTTTTTTGATATTTTACTTGCATATCTAACTCAGAAATTCACTTTAAATTTCAAAATTTCATAGTAATTTTTCAAATATTTATCTTTCAAACCCTAGTTTCCTAAACTATGTCCCTTTGCTTCTTGAAGTATCACCTTACATGTTAGTGAGTTTTGTATCCTTTTTATGCATATTCTAGTTCCTTGTTTAGATTATATCCATTTAATCTTTTCTACTATTATCTAAATTTTTTTCATTATGCCACCTAAGTTCCTTGCATCACTTCCTTCAAGATGAAGTGTAAGATTTTTTGGAAATCCTCACCTAAATTCTTATAACTTGACCATATGCCATGGATAAACAACCAACTTAGGTTCCTGTTATAGATTCTACACATCCAAATTATACCAATTTTAATGAGGATATTTTTTATAAAGAGCAATATGAGAATAATAATGATGATACAAACACCAATGTTCATGATCCACCATATCAGACTCTTGATCAACTTACACCAATTATTAATCATGAAGTTGTCCTCAATAAAGATTTGATCCTAAGAATTTTTCAAGAAAGACTTCGAGACCAGTCTCAAGATCTTACTCTTATTTTAAAATCTATCATAGAAATAAAAAAGGATAAACACATTGAGTCTTCCATTCCTTTAGAGTAACCTATTACAAATGACACTATGGGGGTAACTATGTCTCAAAAATAGTAGCCCAACCAGCCTCTATACCACTCACTACAGCTAGTACTTCTTTGTCTCTTGATGTGGCAACCCTTGTGCAAGAGATAACATCTCTTCAATCCAAGGTGCTACATCTTGAGCAAGGTGATTCTAGACATACACAAGATTTGGATTCTTTTGCTATACTACATACACCATTAACACATCACATTGATTCTACACCCATGCGACAAGGTTTTTTCAACCCAATATTACTCTACATGATGGAAAGGGTGATCCAAAGACACATTTGAGATATTTTCATGAAGCATGATTGGAATATATACCAAATGAATGGCTACTTACCAAATTACTTCCATAAAGCCTAAAGGATTATGCTTTACAATGGTTCTACAGTCTATCAAATCAATTAATCAATGCATTCAATCCTTTAGCTAAGATGTTCCTAGCTCATTTAAGCATTAACATTGGTGATAAGGTTTCATATGCCCAAGTTGCACAATATAAACAAAGGTCAAATGAGTATCTCATAGATTATGTTCTCCGATATAAGACTATTTTGTCTAAGATGACTAGCCCCATGGATGATCAAGAGTTATAAGATCTTTTAAAACAAAGTCTCCAGCTAGCTTTACTTAAATAAATTATGTTCAAAAGATTATCTTCCTTCACTGAATTGTGTCATACACTAAAAGAAAGATAATTCAAACTAATTTCAATGGGAAAACTAAAGTACACAAGTATCTTAAAAAAACAAACAAGAGGAATATCAAAGTCCCATATAAATTTAAAGTTAATGATAACAAGAGTCAAAAGAAATTGATAGTTAATGTAGCTTTCAAACCCCTTCAGTGTGTGGTTTTATCAGTACCTCCTCAGTGAACCTTTACCAATTTGCCAATTTCTCTAGCTAGAGTTTTACAATAGCTATTGGAATGTAACATCATATCTCTCCCTCCTATTTGGGGAGTTGACCAAACAAATCCTCTTCAATGGGGATATGATCAACATGAATTTTTTGAATTTCACAAGGCACCAAGCCATACAACAAATAAATGCATTAGTTTGAGACACAAGATACAAGATTTGATAGATGGTAATCATATTGATCTTGGAACTTTAGTTGAGCCTCTTTAGGCAAATCAAACACATGATAGAGCATTGAAAATTTTCTCTGGTCCTTTTCTATAACACTCTAAATAGAAAATAGGGGATACATTAGGGTTTCATCATGCATATCATGTACATACCCCACCAAATATATACAAGGCACCTTTAGTTGAGATACATCCTTTGAGCAAGATGATCGGTGTATATAATTTTAGAGTTACAGCTAGACCTTTCATCTCCTTATTAGATTAGGATATCATCGAGGATGATTTAGAATATCATGCACTCTTTATTAGATCTTACATTCATAATCATCCTATTTATATTGTTCTCATACAAAATGGATCCAATGTCAACATATGCACTATGACATTATTGTAACATTTAGGATATTTAGAGTAGGATATTACCCTAAAATACATAGTTATTAGTGGATTTAGTGAATACATATAGAGTTCACTGGGTGAGATTGTACTACCTTTACAGGACAGTCCCACTCATGTGGCCACACCGTTCACTATTGTCCCTAGTGAAGGAGTTTTTGATATGCTACTTGGTTGACCATAGATTTAAAAACTTCAAGCAGTACCTTTTATAGTTAATAGATGCATAAAATTCATTCATGATAATTAGGTTGTTATAGTTGGTGGAGTTCCATATGAGTTACCACTCCCCACCTCAGATCCATCTACTATTCTATAGTCACTAGTTTCAATTTTACCACTAATTATAGTTCCTCCTCTAGTTCTGATTCATACATAATTGATGCATCTATCACCAGCATAGAGAATTCATACACCTCCACATCTTCAATATTCTAGATAGATTCCATTTATAGTGTTCACCTCCAGGCTAGTATCATTGAGATCTCGTTCATCTACTCATAAATCACATGTTCATAGAGATTATTCTAGTACCAAATGGGTCCCTAAGAGCCTTTCAGTTACATCAACTTGTCAGAGTTACAAGGGGACCCCATAGTTGGTTTCTAATTCAAATATTTCAAAGCATTTACAACATATACAACTTTTAGAGCCACAATATTTGCATTTCCATCATTCTTTATGATCATGCATGATTCCTTTCATTAATATAGGACACCATGATAAGGAGTCTCCCATGAGATTCATCAGTTAGTATCATCTTTTCCCATCTTACCTGTACATAGTTTAATATGCTTGATTGTACATAGTTTATATCAAAAATTCAAAAACATTCAAATATTTCAAAATACAAAAACATGAAAATAACTCTAAAAAAAACAAAACATTTCAATTATATGCATTATTCATGCTTTACATTTCTACTATCATGCTAGACTTACATCTGCTATTATATGCTATTATTTATCGATTTATCTATATTACCATGCTTCAATTGATCTCTTTTGAGTGTGTGCAATAACATTCAACTCTTTGATTGCTTCACTCTACCCATTGAGGGGGAATCCAACTTCTAAAATAAAGACATACATTGATATATATAACCATTGGAGGCATCTTCTACATGACTACACCATCTAGGTTATGTCATTCCTACACTACATACTCTAGTTATCATGTTGATGTAAATTACTTACTAGCTTAAATAGTGTAATCTATGGACACTCACTAGTATATAGAAGCTCTGTATTTATTAGCATATACCTAGTCTTGTAATAACATATCTTGCACAATTTCACTTCTTGATTTGATTAGTTAGGTGTGATTATATTTCGAATTATTACATGCTTTCCTTTCTTGATTTGTATTGCTAGATATTATTACATTTCTTAGTTATTGTTTGTCTCATGTATGTACCTTAGGACATTTGCCAATATATTTCTCTTCTATTCATGTGTGTGCTTTAGGAGATTTTCCAATGTTCTTTTCATATACTCTTCTATGTGATTGTGGCTTCCATGCTATCTTTGCTTGTTTCAATTTTATGTGTATGTGGCATTTGAACAAGCTTTGTATGCTTGCCTTCTATTATGAGTGACGTTTTCCCATTTCCCTTACTTGTGTGTCCCCTTGACCACCCTTTTATGCTTCTTACTTCTTACCTTGTGTTATTGTTTCTTATTTTCTTCTCAATGTTTGAAATGCCATAATCCACATCATGCATTATCTTGATTTTTTGGATGCCATGATAGACATCATGCTGCATCCCTACAACTAACAGCTAAAAACTAACAAAACTTTCATTTATAATTTAGTATATTACATATATTATTACATTATTATATCCATCTAGGAATATCCCTATTGATTTAAAAATATCTTAATACAAATCATGTTATATCTTGAGATATCTTATCGATTATCATTTCTATATCATGTATCTATGCAACACAACACACTTGTAGGGATCTTTATTTTGAGGATAGTCATTATAGGGTATTCATTCCTCCACTAAAAAGAGGGGGAAATAAATAAGGGTTTTTTCATAGAGATCACAGCTCCTAATGGTTGAAAAAGCAACATTCAACACACCCAAAACAACAACTAAACATCAAAACAGTCAAAGTAGACTAATTAGATAGTGAGAATATCAAAATAGATACTAGATTTGGCCTAGTAAAATAGTTCCTAACTTGAAATATAACATCAACACCACTAGCATCCAATTTTGGTACTCCTATCTAAATAACATAAAAACTAGAGCTTCTAAAAGTAGGTAGAAAATTAGGTTCAGCTATAGTTTTACATAACTAGAATAGTTCAAAATCAATAATTTTTAGTAGACTTTCACTTAGAGAATCTAGATATAAGGGGCATCATGTGTGGCATGATGCATCTCACTTTCAATTTTATATATGATAGTTGATATGATTTCCAGATTAGAATCCATGTTTTTAGACACTAGTGATTGGGGGTGATGTGAGTGGCACATTTGTTTCTTTTCTTTCTAAGTTCAAAATTACCTAGGCATTCTCAATAATTACATGACTTATTCCATATAAAAGTGTTTGGCATAATTTTTGAATGGATTTCATACAATTTTAACTTACGTATTCTCAAGTACCCAAGTTTATAAGTTCTCAAGTGGCTTTCACATAAGCCTAGTGCACTAGTTTCAAAGTGGCTTTCATACAAGCCTAATCTCTATCTTTCAAAGTGGCCAAGAGTGCCCTAGTTTATAGCATAAATTTGGCTATCCATGCCAACATTGTTAGATCATAGTAAATTAATGGGATTGAAGATCCATCTCATATGACACACATTTCATATTGATATCAATTTATAGCTTCACTTCACAGGGCAATGATGGAACCAAAGGACTAACTAGCCTTTGTATTTTGGAGCCACCTATTTAGAGGGATTGGAAACACAATCCAAACATAAACCAATAGATGTGTGATCACATAGCTTCACTTAGTGGGTGATGTTAAAGCTAAAGGGATAGCCTTTGCATTCTTGAGCCACTCTTAGGGAATTAAGCACTCAACTTTATTCATGATATTACTCTTGGTACAACATCATCCATCATTACTCAACATAACAATAGGTTTTGTATTGATCCACATACCTAGTGAGGTATATTCATTCCTTTATCTTCTTCTCTCTCTTACCCAACTTTATACATTCTTATTTTAGATATAGAATATCTAGTAAGAACTAATCTACTCTTTTTTATTGTATATTTATTCTTCACAACATTCTCTCTCTATTTACACCTAACATCACATAGTTTCATGAGATTCACCCTTCTAGGTAAGTTTAGGTATGCTTTCTATATTCCTTTATCCTAGTAACTTGAGTGTGGCTAATAACACCTAATCCTTAGGTCCCTCTTGATTTCTCTCATGACCCTCATAGGCATCTTTTCACTAATTCTTAGTTATTTATAGCCTTTCAAACTTCATCCCAGCTAAGATAGACCCCTCTTTCCATGACAGATCCACCCCCCAGGTCCAATCTACTCAAGATAATAGTACCATACTAGAAATATAATGATAGTGCCACTCATATCCACTTTTAACACTCTTATACAAGTCTATTTCTATCCCCAACAATAAATTTCTTTTAGTTCCTCATCCTTCTCCTTTTCAGTGTAACATAAGTACATTTAAACCATGACCAATAGATCCCTATAAAATCCCATTCAAATATCATTTGGAAAGGGTTGGCAATTATCACTAAGTAAACAAGACCATTCAAGCAATCTTCCCAATTTTTTACATATAGCCAACCAATACACATACAGGCTTATTCAAATCCTTACACCAGTATCTAGCCACCTCAAGCACATCTCATTTATCATTTTACATCTTTATACACATAATTTCATAAAGCACATCAAGTGGGAGAACTCCATATGGCTTGATCCCTCTTTGAAGTATTGGTATGTAGGCATCATGCCCACATAAGTGGTGTGGATCCACATCTAGTGAATGTTACACATACTAACCCCCCTCTTTATTTAAATTGGTTAAATCATAATGGAATATGGGGTTTGAAGACAAAATTTGATCTATAAGGAGATATATAGACTTTTACCTACCAAAACTTTACAAACAGGGTCACACAAACATAGTGAATAAAACTTAGAAATCTTAGATCCTTAGGAAAATAATGATAGAGGTGGACTATAGTGCTAGTACCACTCCTATCTAGTTTTTATTCTCCTATCTAATCATATAACAAAGTCTAGATCTTATTTTGTGATAGTGTCTCAGTCTTTCACAATGAATTCTAGCCTCTATCTCAATTGAATCAATCAGATTCTAGATAAATCTTGTTTTCTTATCCTTATTAATATTTTTAGAAAGGTCAAAATTAAAATCTAGTTTACATAAATAAATGTTTTAATTATTACATATTTATTTACTGATTTTACTTCTCAAACCCTTTAACTAAATTAGGAATACTACACCAATATTCTTAAAATTGTTAAATCAGTTCCAACATTGTTTTACCCTCTTCTAATTTGATGATTTTAACCAACTAAAATAAAGTAATTTCATAACCTCCATCTTATAATTTTGTGGCCCTATGTCATTCCCATTCTTATTATAGTCTCATTTTACATTGTCTTTTGTTTCATTGAAGAGTCTAAAAAAATCTTTTAAACATTTGTGAACCACATTCCATATCTTAACAAATGTAGAATAACCATATTTAAGCATGACACAAAGGTATACTCTTAGTGGGGTCTCTTATGGCCCTAGTTATGATGAGGACCATTATTATGAAAGACAAAAACACTCCATCATGTTTGGAAATATCCTAAAAACCATAGGATATAAATAGGGTTATTATGATTAACAAACTTTAGAAGACAAATACGAATATCTTTTAAGGTTGATAGAATTAGGTGCAATATTTCCATCATATTTCCTAATGGAATAATTTCACATGCTTGTTCAAGTAGAGGAGAAAAAACTAGATCAACCTGTCACTCGTATTATAAAAACCAACATTGCATCTACTAGTAGAGGCAAAAAACAACTTGTAGATTCCTCTCAAACCAATTAGGATCTTACCACTAAGTTTCAAAAAATTATTCAGTGCTATGCAGATCAACTTATCATAAACCTAATAACTTCTTTAGTTGCAACTTCAATAAAAAATACCACTTCTAAAGAGTGGGAACATATGATAGACCAAATGCAACATACCTTAGTTGATCTTATTCCTATGTATAGCCTATATTTTCTCTTGAAAAGAAAATACCTATAGATGATTCATAACACAATTCACTTGATATGGAACATACCCTTTTTAATCATTAGGAGACTTTTTCCCCTTCACAAAATCAAGGAATGAAAAATCATCATAGATTTGGGGTATTGTGTAAAATAATTTAGTGAGTTTATCTCAACCATCATTTCCTTTGTTTCACTAACCATAGACTCCCCAAAATTGGAAATATATATATATATCTCAAAGCACTAGATTCCTAAAACTGTGTGTCAACCACCTACAAATCAATGGCTAACCTACTCAAATCAAAGAGTAAACTAGAACCATACTTTTGAACGTAGGGTTTGTACCCATAGAAAACCACACAACAGGGGCACATTCCACCCCATAAACATTATATTCCACCCAAAAATTTTCCAAACATGTAGGAGTGCAATTCAATGAAAGAAATAATATCAAGGCTTGAGATAGGCAATCAAATTAAGAAGTATAAGTTTGATGAGATATGTCTATATCTATTTGACTTAATCATTATATAAGTCCCCTTTCCACCTCATTTTCATGCACCTAAAATTGATAAGTATAAAGGGAAATGTGACCTTTGAGAACACATTAAAACCTTTTTGGTACTATACCAAGAGGTAGACTATAACAATGTTTATTTTCTCTGCTTATTTCTATGTTGTTTGGTTGGACAAGCTCTAGATTGGATCTTAAAATTACCTAAGGGATTAATGGTAGATTAGAATGATTTATATAATAAATTTGTCAACCATTTATATTATAACATTAAGCATAAGTTAATAGTGGTTGACTTATGAAATTCAAAACAAAGAGATGGAGAAAGTTTTGTAGCATACTTGTAGTAATGGAGAGCATTAGCTGGATACTTTCAACACAAATTTTTAGATACATAATTAATTTATATTTTATCACAAAAATTTCACCTTGAAGTAGTTCATAATTTACAACTCATTTATGCCAACACATTTGAGGAGATCATTGATAAAGGTGTGCAAATTGAGAAGGTGATCATTACTAGGAGCCTTGTAAATATTTATTGATAGGGTCAAAAATCTAATCAAACCCAACCACATGTTCAAGCTATTACTTTAGAAAAACCTAAGGGTTTTAACAAGAATAAGAGCATGGTGGAAAATAAAGTGACAGAATCCAAACACATGAAAATGGTGTAAGATTTATTGGCTCCAAATGTGCAACTATCCCCACCTAATCCCTTAACCACTTTGTAAATGGATCCTCCATGTAGGGAATTTAACAAGTATATAACATTCAAAAAATTGGGAGAATAAGTGGAAGTAGTATTCCAAAATTTGGTAGCAACCAATTTGATTGTGTGGTCTATACCAAAACCATTTATAAAAGATCAACCTAAACTCGATTGGTATTAAGAAGATGATTTTTTTAATTTACATCATGTTATTGTCCATGACATTTATCGATGCATACAATTAAGATATTTTATTGAGGATTTGATTTAAAGTGGTGAAATTGACATAAAACAAACATTGTTGAACATTAATCAAGACATGGGCATCTACAAAGCCTCATTTTCTAAACATAATCAATAGCCATAGAGGAACAATCAGAATCAAGGTAAGGGCCAATGTCAACAAGGACAAGGATAGAAGCCTAATCAACATATGTATAATCAAGATCATAATACCCACACTAATAACATGGGTTACAAAAAAATGCCACATGATTATAATAGCATTGTGGGAAATATTTTTGCAAACCATGTTACCACTATTATAATCAAATCTCGTGAACCATCTAATCTTTCTCAAAGTATTGAACCCCTTATTATAGGGTTAACACCATAGTCCTCAAGTAATGCCACATAGGGTTCACATAATTCCATTGTACCTTAATTTCTATGGGAAACTATTTATATACCTCTACCTTCTTCTTTTAGTTATAATAACTCCTTGCTGACTCAAAATTATGAAATCATAACTAGATGATCATGAGTTACTATCCAAGGCCCTTTACCTTCTTATAATTATAATAACTCCTTACCGACTCAAAATTGTGAAATTACAACTAGACGCTCATGAGTTACCATTCAAGTCCCTTTGCTTTCTTCTTCTAATTATAATAACTCCTTGTCAAATCAAAATTGCACAATCATAACTAGAAGTTTTTGAATTACCATCCAAATCCCTTCACCCTCTTATTCTAATTATAATGACTCCTTTCCAACTCAAATTGTGCAATCACAAATAGATTCCTGTGATTCACCATTCAAGGCCCTTCACCCACATCTTCTAATTATAATGACTCCTTGCTGACTCAAAATTTCATAATCATAACTAGACACTTGTGAGTCACCCTCCAAGGGCCTTTGCTTTCTTACAACACTAGTCCAAAACTAAACACTATGCCTTTTGATCCAAAGCTAGGAACTACACCAACCAAGGCCAAACCCTCTTATTCTTCCTTTGAAAATTCATAAAGTATATAGGACCAACTAAGCAAAACCCATACACAAACTTCTATCCTATACCTTTTGCATACATTAGAAGTACACAGAACTATCTTAAATGACTTCCTTAAATAGTCCATAATTCTCAAAGATATCAACCCTAACCAATTTGAGACACTTTTAGGGAATTTATATCCTATCTAAAAAATTACATTTGATCAGTGAGATATGTCTTCTCTTGGTCAGGACTACTATAAACCCTTGTACATTGAGGTCATTATAGAAAATCATAAGATCAAATAGGTTCTTATAGACAATGGTTTATGGTTGAACATAATGCTATTCAAGTTGATACAAAAATTGGTTTATATTGCCAATGACATCCAACCTAAGACAATCATGATCAAGGTATATGGGAAAACTCATACTTCATAGATCCGAGGATGACTAAGAAGTATATTATATGGTAGTTTAATATCCATGACATGGCATATAATATTATGGGATACAAACCCAACAATGATTGGCAAACAAATAGCTCCCAAAGATTACCTTTCAATGTTATCATATACAACACATTATCCACTTAACCTTTCCCATCCTGAACTCATTGATTGGGACTAACAAAATTCTGTTATACCCCTCAAAAAATTCATAACAAGGAATCTATTGTTGAGTACATGGGCCTCAAATATGGATTTACAATGGTGATCACAAGAAAGTATTTGACTTATATTTATAATTTTCCACCTACTTTGAAGAGTAGGAAAACTTTCTTGGTCACACAAAAGATAAAACATCAAGATATTCAAGTGAAAACCTCTTTGAGGTGCTCATTGAGTAGGTAAAAATTAAATAAAAAGACAAGCCCTTCAATGAAAACCTATTGTAGGTGCTATTGGATGGGGAAATTTTCTCATATCCAAAGGAAGCATAGGTTCCACCAAGTCCTAGTTCTAAAGTTAGTGAAATTATCACATTTGAATAGCATAGAGTCTTTGAGTGTCTTACTCTAGACTTTAAAAAGATATTTTTGATTTGGCCACTACTTGAACTGATAGAATTATATTCATCTCATTATCTTGAGCTTTGGAAATAACAACTAGAAGATTAATTAGAAGAAAAGGATCAAAATCCAACACTACCTACTATTTTATAGGATGGTTCTATGCTCCTCATAGAAAACATCACTGAAGTGAACTTGGGAGCTTATTAATATCCCAAAATTGTGTACCTCAAAGCATCCCTCACTGATAAAGAGCATGGATACATCATCACAATTTTAAGGGATTTGATTGATATATTCACATAATCTTATTCAGATATGCCAAGCTTACACCTTGACTTGGTCATGCATCACCTTGTTGTACATCTAGATGCCAAGCTAGTTAAGAAAATTTTGAGGAAATATATCCACATATTACTATTTTAGTAAAAAAGAGCTAGAGAAATTATTGGTAGCTAGATTTATCATACCACTAGACTATTCCAAATGGATATAAAATATAGTTCTCATAACCAAAAATCCATAGGTCATACATGTTTATACTAATTTTTGAGATATCAACAAAATGTGTCTTAAAGATGATATATCTCTACCTAACATCGACATGATTATCAACTCTATTGCTGGGTATGGGATGTTTTACCTCATGGATGGCTTCTCTAGATATAATCAAATCAACATAGCTTCAGAGGATCAATACAAAAAAAATTCACAACACCATGGGGAATATTTTATTACCAAGTCATGCCTTTTGGCTTGAAAATGAAAGTTCCACCTATCAATGTGTCATGACTGTCATCTTCCATGGCATGATGAATGATATAGTTAAGGACTATTTTGATGATATTTTAGCAAAATCAAGAACACGTGCTAGACATCATGATGTTTTGAGTAGGATCTTTGAGATAATTCATGAGTAAAAGGTTCATATAAATCCTAAGAAATGCATCTTTGGCATCACTTAGGGAAAATTAGTAGGATTAATTATATCAAAAATAATGATTGTATTGAATCCTTATAAGATCAAGGATATCATGAAAATGCCTCCACCTTCTAATTTAAAACATCTTAATAGCTTGTAGGTAAAGATTCAATCTATTTGTAGGTTTATTTCACAACTAAAAAATAAGTGTCATCCTTTCACACACCTCTTAAATAATAGGGTCAATTTTTAGTGGGATATCAAGTGTTGATAAGAATTTGTGAATCTCAAAATGTACATAGCCAACCCACTAGTTTTGAGATTGCCAAAACCTAGGCAACCATCAATTCTTTACATATTATCCATATAACATGCACTAGGGGCACTCCTGGTCCAACATGATAAACACGCCAATGAACATGCAGTGTATTATTTAATTCAAACACTTATATAATATGATCATAATTATATGCCTATTGAAAATTCTTGTTTAGTAATAATGTTCACTTCCCAAAATTTATTACACTACATGCTAAATAATAAAAGTATAGTTATTGTTAAAGTGGACTCTCTCAAATTATTTAATGCACAAAGCAATTCTTATAGGCTACATGGCTAAGTGGGTCATGTTCTTGAGTGAATTTAATGTTGAGTACCAGAATGAAAAAGCTATTAAGGGGCAAGTTATTATTGATAAACTTGTTGAATCTCATATTATAGATACTTAAGCACTCACATTTTATTTTTCATATGATTATATCATGATGGTAGAAGTGGTGCATGAACCTAAATAATAGAATTTATAATTTGATGGATCCTTTACATCCCATGGATCTAGATCTAACATTTTATTGATTAAACCACAAGGGGACATCATCCCTAATGCTTTTCATATCAACTTCTATTACACCAATAATATGGCTGAGTATGAAGATCTTATTGTAGGACTTCATCTTGTAATATAATGGGAGATACAATAGTTAATGGTTTATGGAGATTCTTAACTAATCATTAATTAAACCATAGAACAATATTAGACTTGAGATGAAATTATTACACCCTTAAAACATATTATGGATAATATTAAGTCTCTACAATTTGAATAGGTGCCATAGGCCAATAATAGATTAACCAATGTAATGGCAATAATTAGGTCCATGATATAAATTACTGGTAGTGTTAAAGAGTATCAGTTTCTCATCAAGAATATTCTACAACCTACTCATATATTTCTAGATTCAATGAGGGTGTGTACAATTGATGTTCCCAATCCCCCACCTAAACTCCCTTGGTTCAAAGACATTTATAATTATTTCCTTGACGAAGTCTTTCCTCTTGATGTTTCATATAATTTCCATTAAATCTTCTTCCATTACCTTACCTATTATATCCTCCTTGGAAACATGCTTTATTTTAAGGGATATTATGGAATTCTTATTTATTTTTTATCTTTGAGAGAATAAATTCTAGTGCTTAAATATGTCCATGAAATAATGTGTGGGTCCCAAACCAACAGTGTATTCTTAGCCAAGAACTCCTCAAAACATGATACTACTAACCCAATATGGAAATAGATGTTTGTATTTATGTTAGAAAGTGTGTTACCAAAAAATGGTAATTTGATACATTAACCTTCTTCTCCACTACATCTGATCACTACACCATGGTCATTCTCTACATGGGTTCCTGATCTCATTAGGAAAATAAACCCAACCTCTTATAATGGCCACAAACACATTCTCACTACTACTAAGTATTTTAATAAGTGGATTGAGGCCATTAATCTCACTTACATCACTAGGAAGAAATTACCCAATTTATCCATTACCATATCATCTATCGATATGGTATCCCATCCCATATTATATTTGATAATGGTGTATCATTTGTAAACATAGATGTTAAAGCTCTTTGCACCATGTTCAAAATCAAACATAAGAGATACAAACTATACTCGTAAAGAAATGGTTAAGCCAAGGCATCTAATAAAACCATTATTTTAATTCTAAAATAAAAATTTCAATTATTCTATTTGTAATTATAACTTTCAAAATTTTCTTCCCCTTTAGGCCTATCACACTAGTTATCAAACCCCCACAAGAGCCACTCTATATTCCCTGGTTTATGGTACAGAGGCTAGTATCCTAGTCAAGGTCAATCTACCTTCAATATGGGTATCCTTGGAGAATGTTATGGATGATAAATATTATAGAGTCTCTACGTTGTAAAAACTGGAACTCCTTAATGGTAAACATTTACATACTTTGGATAGCTTGAGAGCATATTAGAACAAATTGTGTTGAAGCTATAACAAGCACATTCTCCCTAAGGAGTTTGAATTTGATGACTTGGTCTTGAAGGAAAAATAAAATAACACTAATGATAAACATAAAAAGGGGGTTAAATTCTAACCCAATTGGTTGGGCCCATACATGGTTACAATAAATTATGGATTGGGGACATACAAATTGGTTACTCCAAATGGTGAAGAGTTCCCAGAACCCATGAATATTATACACCTCAAGAAGTTTTATGATTGGTAGTATTTTTTGAACCATTATCTATAAGAGCCCTTACTTAGGAGAAAATTGAGATGAAGTCATTTATTCTACCATTATGTTTACCCTCTGGACCACTGTAAGTCTGGACCATTCTATTATAGATTGTTGTAAATCTATACCATTCTATTTTGGACCATTATAAACTAGACCATTTCACCCTAGACTATTCTAGCTTGAATTTTATTCTTTTAATTACCCCTGGACCATTAAAAACCTAGACCATTATAACTACATTAGCAAATGCCCTTTTATTCTAGACCATTGTAACCCTAAACTGTTGTCATTTGGATCATTTATATTCCACTAAACCAATTTTACTTTTATTTTGCACCATTGTAACTTGGACCATTGTAACCTAATACTAATTATAATCTTGATTATGATTCATATGCATTCTGGACACATTCAATGTATGTTCTAAAAATTAGTTCAACTTGAATAGTATTTCATAGCTTCTTTTGTAGACAAGTGTACAAGGGGATGTCAACACATGGTTTTTGCTAGATGGATGGTTCCTCAAATTTCTTCACCACTGTATAATATTATATTATTATTTTATTGCTACTTGGTAGTCATTGTCACCTTAATAGGATCATAACTAGCTGTTGATACTGATTTTAAGTTGTTATTGGAACTCCTACCCTTGGACATGTATCTCCTTGGTTAGTTGGTTCCATATACCATGTTTTCCACAATCACCATTGCAAAAAGTTTAGCTATTATTTGGACTTTTACCTATTGAATTACATCTCCTTGACTAGGTATTTCATTGTGTTGTTTGTTAATATTATGTTGTTGTTGCCCATCCCCAAAACACAAAAATATTAGAAATCAATATGACCAAAAGACCAAATAACATTACCTTGAACCTTTATTTATTTTGATCTTGATCTCACTATTTTGTGAGCAACTTGAACCATTCTCTCAGCATTTTTTGAGTTGGGCCAATTTATCTATTGTAATTCTCAATCGAATTGAGACAATTAAAAAACCCTTAAACATTTTTAAACAATCTATAAAATCCTAAAAAACACAAAATCATGAAAATTGGCTTAGAATATCCAAATGAGATATAAATCCATCCAAATTTTTAGGATGGGACATATTGTTTGTTTAGTTTATTTATATACTTGGCCTCTTTTCCTCCCATTTTGGGAGAACTACATTGGCCTAAGGTTTGCACAAACTATGTAGGCAACACTTGGATACATGGGGTATCTCGGGTTAGTTTGATCACACTTTCTTTTCTTTTGTAACCACTTTTGTACCTTAAGGATCATGGTACTCCTAGTTATTTAACAAGTAACCACTCATTATTTAGTTTCCCCATCCTTATTCTCACTTATCATACACTATCACTATTTTTTGAGTTATTTTTGTGTCCATTGTTCATTTGAACAAGATCCATTCTTACACCCTTGGTTTTTCTTACACTCTCACCATTTTGTGATATTTTTATCTTCTTCAACATTAGATTAAAAATTCACTCTAAATTCTCAATACAATTCATTTGAGCCTACTCATCTTTTGTATTTTAGTGTGGTTTTAACTTAAAACCATACTTTATTTTCTCATGCACTCACCATTTTGAGGGACCCTTCCCATGTTTTTCTACATGATATTCATGTTCCCATATCATCAATTTTAATATATTTGATATCTTTAGAGAACTACATTTGGCCTAAAGTTCATGTTAGATCTTGCATCCATGGAACTATGTAAGACATGTCCACTTTCCCAGTACATCTAGAGTCAACTTGACTACCCATTCATTTTCTTCTATTCCCCCCATTTTGTTTATTTGTTTTATTACCTTATGTAGCCTAGGGGCAATTTTTGTTTGTTTTGTGTCATTATTTCTCTATCATCTATGGGTAAATTTGTATCCATTGTTCTTGTTTCATTATATTGATGCCATTATTACCTAGCTTAGGGGTCACCTTATTGTAGAGCATAATGCCTCTATTACATGTATATGAATGATTTTTCTTTTATTTGTCCCAACATTGTGATTAACCATTATTTTTGTATTGTTGTTTGTTTAGCTTTGTAGATATGTGTACTGACTGATTGATTGTTTTATCTTATTTTGTGTTTTTGTGTGTTTTGCTTATTAGATTGTTAGCTTATCTTGAGTGTTGTGTTTGAATACATTTTGTAAACTTTTTTGTGTCTAGCCTTAACTTGGGCTTGAATTGTTTAAATTAGTATTTAAATTATTTTTATTACTTGTTTTCAAGTACACCTTGTTAATCCATGGGTCTTGATTATTCATATCATGATTCAAGGTTTTTTCCAATTTATACTCATTTTATTATCTATTTATGTTTTAATACATTCTTGTTCCCACTTATGTCCTGATCATTCATATCTTGATTTTAAGTTAGGTTACATTATTGTATTAGACACTTCCTTTTATCTTCCTCTTTTCTTTGTTTTGTTTTTTTGTTTAGACATAAATAATTGTAACTATGGTTTTGGTATTTTTTATCATTATTCTTATTTATAAATATTCGCATCTGAACCACTCAATTAAAAATGAAATAAAATGATGTTATAAGTTATTCATATGAATGATGCATAATTTCATTTTATGAATTAAACACCAAGTTCTCCAAAGTACAGTAGTCAATGTAGTACTGAACAAAATCTCTAAAATCACTTTCCTATATATCCCCTACCTAAAAAGGATATCATAAACACAATTTAACATTGGTACATCTTTCTTATATTGTTCATTCCTCATTCCATTTTACCCCATATGTTGGGAGAACTATATTGGCTTAAAGTCCATCTGGAATATGTGTGAACTAGGAATTTAATGATGAAGGGGAGCTTAGTATTATGTTAGTGAATAAATCAAATTAAAAGCATACTAAATTAACACATTCATGCCTAGTTACTAGGGTGAGCTTAATAACAAAAAAATGAAAAACACAAATAAAAAGTAAGGAAAAATAGGAATCCTTCACCTTCCTTGGATTCTCCAAATGCTTTGTTGTAGTGGCTTACTTAGTTTGTGCTCATGAAGTCTGCATCAATAGAAGCTTGACTACCTCCATCTCTCCTTGGCACCTTGCTTGGCTTTGGCTTCAATATTTTGGCATGGTAACTTTTCACAAGTTAAGCTTAAAATTCATGTGGCAAGGCCTCTTATTTATAGATTGTGGAAAATGGCTAGAGTCAATCTGAATCGTCCATCTCAAGATTGAGATGTGTGGCTAAGGATTGATCCAATTTATAATTAAAAATACATAAATAGGCTCATCAATATTTTGTATATAGGGGCATTTAAGAGGCATGGGAGGCATTGATGAGGCATGTAAGGGGTTAACCTTGATATTTTATGCATTTATGGCCTAGGGATGTCTTCCAAGGAAATGATGTCACCTAATGATGTAGATATTAAATATTCATTTATAAAAATAAGTATTCAAAAAGTTTCCATAGAATTATTAATTAGGCCCTAGTTTGGTTTAATTAGCTCTTAAGCATAATTAAGTACTTTATGCACAAATTACTCAAATTGATCAAAATGCCTTATTATTAGTCCAAAATTTTATTAGATTGGAATTAGAATATGATGTCAGATGTGTTGGATCCATTATCACATTTAGAATGTTTCCAACACCAAATAACAAAGGCACATGTCTCGTGCAAGAGATTTGATAAAAAAGAGTAATCTAGAGCACCTAAGTGAAAAATTAACACTTTGAATCGAAATTATTTAATTAAAGTTAGCTATCCCATAAATTACATTATCCTATTTAGTGATTTTCTAGTCAAAATCAGCACATGAATATATCAATTTTAACTCATTTAATGTGTTTTGGTTTTTTTAGGCCAAATTCTATATTTTTGGAAGAAATTGGTTAAAAGTCTGGTTGGAGGTCATTGGTGTCTAGATTTAGGTGTATAAAATATATAGGTAGTGCTGGGATATGTCATGTATCTTATGTTATCTTGACCACCATTATTATTCTAGTCATCTCTTTCATCACTATGTGCATCCTTATTTTCTTAGTTTTTTATGGATTTTTCAATCATTGGACCCTCACATCTATGTTTGTGCCTATTCATATTTAATATGTTTAAAAGGTTATATAATTGAGTTATATTATTGGGGCACAATATTTATACCAATCCAATCAGCCTTACTAGGGTAAAATCAATAGTTAGTGGTCAAATCATCCCTCCTAAGGCAAAAATAATTTATCAACTAATCAAATCCACTCTATTAGGGCACATTATTAATTCATTAAAATCCTTTATATGTAGAAATTATCTCTTTTTTTAAAATTATAATTACAAGATCTATAGTGTTTTCCCTTTATTTAGGCAATTCAAAGTACGCAACTTGTTTTGGGATCGATTACCCACAACTTTTGCCCTCTTTTGGGCATGTCAAAGTGTGCCTCTTCTATTTTGGGAGGTATTCTTCCCATTTCCCCCCACCTTGGGGCATATTATATTCTATTATATTTTGATAATTGGGAATCACCGCATGCAAGAATTAGATCATATGGTGATCTGAGTAACAATTCAAATGACAATTCGGGTGATGGGTCCACCCCAATTGATGATGGAACTTCCGGCAGCCATAAGTTTTACACCGTAGCTCCAATTGACTCACCGTTTGAACCATTGGAAAGATAATAATTAGGGGGACATCATGAGATGGCATTAAGGTCTAATAAATGAAGTTTGACCCCATAAAACCCAATGGAAGTTCCCCAAATTTTAATTTTAGTAGTGAAATCTAAAAATCATAAGTTTCTAAAAATAGTAATTCCTCGAATTATGTATTATTGTAAATCATGGAAGTCAAACCACTTAATCTCCCTCGAAATTGGTGACCTTCCACATCCTCCTCACACATTATAAACATGTATAAATAAAGATATAACCCAAAATAGAAATCAAACATCTCTTCTCAGAGATAGACATATGTTTGGGTCTGTAATTTTGATCAATAAAACATCTCTTTTCAGAGATAGCATTATTTGAATTGTGTTGTTCTTATTTATAAATTATCTTTCAACCAAAGCTTTCAAGTTTTGGATCAGTGGTATCAGAGTGGTTTGTCTTTAGAGTGTATGATCCCAAGGATGAGGTTAGATTACAGGAAGCTTGGGTGGAAAATAGAACCTGTAGACTATCCACCTATTCGTTCAAAATGACTTCAAATGGTGGAAAACATTGAGACATCTAATCCTTTCAAGGAAATGTTGAATGAATCCCTCCAATAGTAGCAAGTGTAGATGCTACAACAATTCACTTAAATTCTCCAACAAATCTTGATGGAAAATTATGGCTCCTCATCTGCACCCCCCCCATCCTTTCAGTGCCCCAACACCCTTCAAAGTTGGATTTTGATATCCCTACATTTGAAGGCAAAATCAATGTTGATGTAGTAAAAAATTGGTTGGATCAATTGTCATCATATTTTTCTGTAAATAAATTCATCGATAAAGAGAAGATTACTTTTGCTCTTCTAAAAGCATCATTGCCTATCAAAAATTGGTGGGAAGTGTACAAAAAGAGATTCAGTGCAGATTATATTGGCCTTGAGATGGAACCTACATGGGATGATTTCATAGAAGTTGTAAAGGAAGAATACTACCCCATTGGAGCATATGACGATCTGTATATAGAGTGGCAACAACTTTGCCAAGGGAAAGAATAGTCTGTTCAAGATTAAATTGACATTTTTCATTCTCTATATGAGAAATTGGGCATCCAAAAAGTGAGAAACATAAGGTTCTCAAATACCATGTTGGACTGCAATGGTACATATGGGGAGAAATGGAACTCTTCAATTTGAAAACCATCGGTGAGGGATACAAGTTCAAGGTGAAGATTAAGCAGAAGCATGGAAGAATGAATATAAAGAATCAATCTTAAAAATGGAAGAGTGACAAAGAAGGTCAAACATGAGGCCAAAATTGGAAGCAAAAGGAAGGAAAGACTGGGAAGTAGTGTGACTATCAAAAATATAGAACTCACTCCAAATAAGAATGTTGAGCCATTAAGTCCCTACTTTCTGAGTCATAATTCTCAACATCTACTGCTCTACCTCATACAGACCCTGTAGTCAAAGAGGTTGAAGAAGAAATTATAGATGCTGATCCTAAAGCCATTATTACTTCATCATAGACCCACGAGGAGAGGCTAGATGACAAAGAAAGGTTCTTTCACTCTAAGTTATGGGTGAAAGCTAAGCCTCTACATTTCATTCTTGATAGTGGAAGTTAAAATAATTTAATCTCTACTAATGTTGTGAAAATATTAAATCTATCCATGACGCCTCACCCAAATCCATATAGTATTGGATGGTTAAGTCCAGGGAGAAACCTCTATGTCACCCACCAATGTCTTCTCTCTTATGCAATAAAACCTTTCCAAGATGAGGTCTTATGTGATGTGGTCAATCTAGATGTTTATGATGTACTATTTGGTCAGCCATTCATGTATGATTGACATGGCATCTATGAATCAAGAACTCAAAGGATCACTCTCACTCTTGGAACATGGTGCTATAGGGTACTAGAGGTACCACCTTTTACATCTATCTCTCTGATTAGTGCCATGAAATTTGTTCTCATGGTGGTCAAGACATAAGAATCTAAAAGGGCTAATGTTATAGCCCTAACTACACAAAAAACACAATAACATAAGCAAATAGATACTGAGATGAATAAGTTCATAGCCTTCCATCCATAAACTAATGGTCAAATAGAAATGGTGAACAATCTGGCCTTGTACAATTCCATAAATCACATTCCCTTCTAAGTATGCATCGAGAATCAAATCAAAGTAACACTACCACACTTGATGGAAAATATTGATGCAATGGGGACCATTGCTTCTCAAGGAGGGAGGAATTATCAGGAAATAATTTAGGTGACAATGCAGGTGATGGGTCCACCCTAATAAATGATAGAACTTTTGGTAGCCATAACTTTTACACTGTAGCTCCAATTGACTCACTGTTTGAACCGTTGGAAAGTTAATAATGAGGGGAAAGTCATGAGATGGATTCAAGATCTGATAGATGAAGTTTTTCTCCATAAAAATCAATGGAAGTACCCCAAATTTTAATTTTAGTAGTGTAGTCTAAAAATAGTAAGTTTCTAAAAATAGTAATTCCTCAAATTTTATATTGTTGTAAATCATGGAAGTTTGAACCACTTAATCTCCCTCAATATTGGTGCCCTTCCACATTCTACTCACACCTTAAAAACATGTATAAATGAAGATGTAACCTGAAATGGAAATTAGACATCTCTTCTTAGAGATAGGCATATGTTTGGGTCTCCAATTTTGATGAATAAAACATCTCTTTTCAAAGATAGCATTATTTGAATTATGTTTTTATTATTTCTTAATTATATTTCAACTAAATATTTCAAGTTTTAGATCAGTGGTATTAGAGCGATTTATCTTTAGATTGTATGATCCCAAGGATGAGGTTAGATTATAGGAAGCTTGGGTGGAAAATAGAACCATTAGACTATCTACCTATTCACTCCAAATGACTTCAGATGGTAGACAACACCGAGACATACAATCCTTTCAAGGAAATTCTAAATGAAGCCCTCAAATAGTAGCAAGCATAGATACTACAAAAATTCACTTAAATTCTCCAAACAATCTTGATGGGAAATTCTAGCTTCTCATCTGCACCCCAACATCCTTTTAGTGCCCCAACACACTTTAAGGTTTAGGTGAATTTTGATATCCCTACATTTGAAGGCAAAATCAATCTTGATGTAGTATAAAATTGGTTGGATCAATTGTCATCTTATTTTTTTGTAAATAAATTCATCGATAAAGAGAAGTTTATTTTTGCTCTTCTAAAAGCATCATTTCCTATCAAAAATTGGTGGGAAGCGTACAAAAAGAGATTCAATGTAGATGATATTAGCCTTGAGATGGAACCTACATGGGATGATTTCATAGAAGTTGTAAAGGAAGATTACTACCCCATTAGAGCATATGATGATCTGTATATAGAGTGGCAACAACTTCACCAAGGTAAGGAATAGTCTATTCAAGATTACACTGACATTTTTCATTCTCTATCTGTGAGATTAGGCATCCAAGAAGAGTGAGAAATATAAGGTTCTCAAATACCATGGTGGAATACAATGGTACATATGGAGAGAAATGGAACTCTTCAATTTGGAAACCATCGGTGAGGCATACAAGTTCACAGTGAAGATTGAGCAAAAGCATAGAAAAATGAATATAAAGAATCAACCTTCAAAATGGAAGAGTGACAAAGAAGGTAAAACACGAGGAAAAAATTGGAAGCAAAAGAAAAGAAAGACTGAGAAGAGGTGTGATTATCACAAATATGGAACTCACTCCAAAGAAGAATGTCAAGCCATCAAGTCCCTACTTTCTGAGTCACAATCCTCAACATCTACTGCTCTACCTCATACAGACCCTGCAGTCAAAGAGGTTGAAGAAGAAATTATAGATGATGAACCTGAAGCCATTGTTGCTTCATAATAGACCCACAAGGAGAGGCTAGATGGCAAGGAAAGGTTGTTTCACTCTAAGTTGTGGGTGAAAGGTAAGTTTATGTCTTTCATTCTTGATAGTGGAAGTCAAAAGAATTTAATCTCTACTAATGTTGTGAAAAGCCTAAATCTTTCCATGAAGCCTCACCTAAAGCCATATAGTATTGGATGGTTGAGTCCAAGGAGAAACCTCCCTATCACCCACCAATATCTTCTCTCATATGCAATAAAGCCTTTCTAAGATGAGGTCTTATGTGATGTGGTCAATCTAGATGTTTTTGATGTACTCTTTGGTTAGCCATTCATGTATGATTGACATGGCATCTATGAATCAAGTAATCAAAGGATCGCTCTCACTCTTGGAACATGGTGCTATAGGGTACCATAGGTACCACCTTCTACATCTATCTCTCTGATTAGTGCCAAGAAATTTGTTCTCATGGTGGTCAAGCCACAAGAATCCAAAAGGGCTCATGTTATAGCCTTGACTACATAAACAACACAATAATAGAAGAAAATAAATACTGAGATGAATAATTTCATGGCCTTCCATCCACAGACTGATGGTCAGATAGAAAAGGTGAACAATCAGGCCCTACAAAGTTCCATAAATCATAGTCCCTTCTAAGTATGCATCAAGAATAAAATCAAAGTAAAACTACAACACTTGATGAAAAATATTGATGAAATGGGGAGCATTTATTCTCAATGAGGGAGGAATGATCCATTCAACAATTCAGATGACAATTCAGGTGATGGGTCTACCCTAATTGATGATGAAACTTGTGGGAGCCATAACTTTTACACTATAGCTCTAATTGACTCGCCATTTGAATCGTTGGAAATATAATAATGAGGGGAACGTTTTGAGATGGAATAAATACCCACTTGATGAATTTTTACCCCATAAAACCCAATGGAAGTGTCCCAAATTTTAATTTTAGTAGTGTAGTCTAAAAATAATAAGTTTCTAAAAATAGTAATTCCTCAAATTCTGTATTGTTTTAAATCATGGAAGTTGAACCACTTAATATCCCTCAAGATTGGTGACCTTACACATCCTCCTCACACCTTAAAAACATGTATAAATGAGGATGTAACCCAAAATAGAAATCAAACATCTCTTCTCAGAGATAGGCATATGTTTGGGTCTATAACTTTGATCAATAAAACATCTCTTTTCAGAGATAACATTATTTGAATTATGTTGTTCTTATTTTTGAATTATCTTTCAACCAAAGTTTTTGAGTTTTGGATTAGTGGTATTAGAGTGGTTTATCTTTAGAGTGTATGATCTCAAGGATGAGGTCAGATTATAGGATGATTGGGTGGAAAATAGAACCAATAGACTATCCACCTATTTGCTCCAAATGACTTCAAGTGGTGGACAACACTAAGACAACTGATCCTTTCAATGAAATGCTAAATGAAGCCCTCCAACAATAGCAAGCATAGATGCTACAAAAATTCTCTCAAATTCTCCAGCAAATCTTGATGGGAAATTTTGGCTCCTCATCTACACCCCCACATCCTTTCAGTTCCCCAACACCCTTTAAGGTTCAAGTGAATTTTGATATCCCTACATTTGAAGGCAAAATCAGTGTTGATGTAGTGTAAAATTGGTTGGATCAATTGTCATCCTATTTTTTTGTAAATAAATTCACCAATAAAGAGAAGATTACTTTTACTCTTCTGAAACCATCATTGCTTGTCAAAAATTGGTGGGAAGTGTACAAAAAGAGATTCATTGAAAATGATATTGGCCTTGAGATGGAACCTACATGGGATGATTTCATAGAAGTTGTAAAGGAAGAATACTACCCCATTGGAGCATATGATGATCTGTATATAGAGTGGCAACAATTTCACCAATGTAAGGAATAGTCTATTCAAGATTACAATAACATTTTTCATTCTCTATCTATGAGATTGGGCATCCAAGAAAGTGAGAAACATAAGGTTCTCAAATACCATGGTGGACTAAAATGGTACATATGAGGAGAAATGGAACTCTTCAATTTAAAAACCATTGGCGAGGCATACAAGTTCATAGTGAAGATTGAGCAGAAGCATGGAAGAATGAATATAAATAATCAAAATTCAAAATGGAAGAGTGACAAAGAAGGTCAAACATGAGGCAAAAATTAGAAGCAAAAGGAAGGAAAAACTGGGAAGTGGTGTGATTATCACAAATCTAGAACTCTCTCCAAAGAAGAATGTCGAGACATCAAGTCCCTACTTTCTAAGTCACAATCCTCAACATCTACTGCTCTACCTCATATAGACCCCACATTGAAGAGGTTGAAGAAGAAATTGTAGATGTTGATCTTGAAGCCATTGTTGCTTCATCATAGACCCACAAGGAGAGGCTAAATGAGAAGGAAAGGTTGTTTCACTCTTAGTTATGGGTGAAAGGTAATCCTCTGTATTTCATTCTTGATGGTGGAAGTCAAAAGAATTTAATCTCCACTAATATTATGAAAATCCTAAATCTATCCATGAATCATCACCCAAAGCCATACAGTATTGGATGGTTGAGTCTAGGGAGAAACCTCCTTGTCACCCACCAATGTCTTCTCTCATATGCAATAAAACCTTTCCAAGATGAGGTCTTATTTGATGTGGTCAATCTAGATGTTTTTGATGTAATCTTTGGTTAGCTATTCATGTATGATTGACATGACATCTATGAATCAAGAAATCAAAATATCACTCTCACTCTTGGAACATAACACTATAGGGTACCAGAGGTACCACTTTCTACATCTCTCTCTCTGATTAGTACCAAGAAATTTATTCTCATGGTGGTCAAGCCACAAGAATCCAAAAGGGATGATGTTATAGCCCTAACTACACAAACAACAAAACAACATAATAAAATAGATACCGAGCTGAATAAATTCATGGCCTTCCATCCACAAACTGATGGTAAGCTAGAAATGTTGAACAATCTAGCCCTGCACAGTTCCATAAATGACAGTCCCTTCCAAGTATGCACAAAGAATAAAATTGAAGTAAAAATAACAAACTTGATGGAAAATATTGATGAAATGGAAACCATTTATTCTCAAGGAGGGAGGAATGATCTGGGCAACAATTCAGATGACAATTTGGGTGATGGTTCCACCCCAATTGATGACAAAACTTCTGAGAGCCATAACTTTTACACTATAGCTCCAATTGAATCATGATTTGAACCGTTGGAAAGAAAATAATGAGGGGAACATCATGAGATGGTATCAAAATCTGATCAATGAATTTTGACCCCATAAAACCCAATGGAAGTGCCCCAAATTTTAATTTTAATAGTGCAGTCTAAAACTAGTAAGTTTCTAAAAATAGTAATTCTTCAAATTTTGTATTGTTGTAAATCATGGAAGTCAAACCACTTAATATACATTGATATTGGTGACCTTCCACATCCTCCTCACACCTTAAAAACATGTATAAATGAATATGTAACCCTAATTAGAAATCAAACATCTCTTCTTAGAGATAGGCATATCTTTGGGTCTACAATTTTGATCAATAAAATATCTCTTTTCAGAGATAGCATTATTTAAATTGTGTTTTTCTTATTTATGAATTATCTTTCAACTAAAGCTTTCAATTTTTGGATCATATGGATTTAATCTCACATGGGTTAATTTCAATCTTTTTCTCTTTTTCGAGAGCCCATCCCTCTCTTTCATCCCTGCATAACCTATCGAGGGGGAATCATGGGTCACTAATTATTTATTTAATAACTCCATTCCAAATTATTCTTAGTGACATTTTCATTATTTTAAAATACATTTCCTTGACCAAATATCCCATCATGCCTGATCAAATAGGGGCAAAATTTAGACATCTAGTTTCTATCACTATTGTGCTAAAATTCTAAATCTAAATGATATTTTCTGACAACATAAAATCTAAACCAAAATCACTAAAAACACTCTAAATCATTTGAACTTGTCACATATAGGTTTTGATTTGTGCTAATGTATCCCTAAATGAGGCAATGCATTTTATGTAATTATTATATTTTCTTAAATCATTTTGAGTCAAATTACGACCACATAAAATGACATCTTGGACCATTTAATTCTTCTAATTCAATAAAAAAAGTCACATGCATGTGTTATTTCACATCTATAATACCCTAACTATGGTATTAACCCATACACAATTGGCACCTTATTCTATTATACTCCAGTCAAATTTTGACTCATTAAAATGACATTTCTGACTAGGTTGATTAAACATGCAACAAATTTCCAAATAATTACAAAAAATTAGTCAAACTCAATAAAATTGATCCAAATTAAAATCCTAAGGGTAAATTCCATAAAATTTTGACTATCTATTAATTAGAAATTCAAATATGAAAATATTCAAAATATTAGTAAAATGTCTAAATTCTCACCCATGCTTGCCCATGTACAACATATTTTTTGGTGCAACCTTGGATTTTGCGTATCCTTTATTCCTATGCAAACCCATTCCAATGTATTTATCTAAAAAATTAAATCCATCTGAGGTCACACATCTAATTTTTGATCCAAGGATTGTAAATCTATCTGAACAATCTTAAAAATCTATAAATAAGAGAGCCAAGACCATCATTTATAAGCTTTAGTTATGTAAACTTACTATGCAAAATTATATATACATATAAGATTCATTTATTTCAACCAATTAGACCAAATCAAAGATCCTAATCCATTGGTAAACTAGGATATGATGGAGGCTCATGCCACACTTCATTAACAAAGATTAGAGCACCAAATCTAGGGTAAATCATGTTTCTTGGCCACTTGTGAGGGAGAATAGCTACTTGGAAGGTATAGAATTTTCATACTTTCATAAAATTACTAGAAGATAATAGATACTTAAAGTTATGAAGACCATGTCTAACCACATTATCCAAAATATCTAATACCTAAACTGGATATACAAAATCTAAACATTGGAAACAACTAAGACTATCCATGCAGGATGTGCATCTCCTAACATATACTTTGATTCTAGATGACTATTTATATGATTAATTTGGGACATAAATCTCCTAAATTATCCTCTATAATTTATTCATACATGAAACAATAAAAAAAACATCAACATACATATGATAACTATGAATGTGCATCTCCTAACAGTAACATATATCATCATATCATAATAAGAGCAATATCAATGTAAACATCATGTGACAATGAAAGAATTTTAAAATTCCATGTACAAGTAGCAATAAGGTAAAAATTAATGTCATATATATGTCTCAAAATAATGTTTTATACATCATGATAATAACTATATATCTCATAATATAAAAAATAAGAGCTAAAAAATCAACTCTAATCATGGTCATCTTTAGAGGGACTCTACTAGAAGCTTTGACCCATTCCTGAAGATAATGGTGATGGTGGATGTGGTGGTGGAGGCCCTATGACTAATGACTATGTTTTTGGCTATGTTACTAATCACTCTAACTCAGTAACATGTTTGGACCTAGAGATATATCTGGTTCATTGGGATCTCATGTGCTCTCTAAAAGAAGTTGATCTTTTTTCATGGGTACTATAGACACTAGAAATATGCACATGATGATTCTGAGTGTCAAAGTACCCCTGGACCACATCAGGACCCCCTTGGGCCCAACCTAGATTATTTGACCCCAAAATCAACCTAAATCAAGTTAATTTGATCTACTAGGTAAACCCATCCTTTTAAACTCAACTTGACCTTGACCCTTAACCATCAATGGTCACCCTAACCATTGATAGTCACCTTAACTATCAATGGTCAGGTTCCACCATCTAAACTAACTTAACTGACCCTTCACTCCACCTTATTTTTTAATAATTATCTCATCTATTTCATGTGTAATCCAATGCATACATGATTTTAAATTAGATAATAAGTCAGACCCCTTGTTAATATCTTGTTGCACCTCTCCTTCCTTCCTATAAGAAGAGAGGAGTAGGAAGTGAAAAGGGATCTGAAACTATCAAGAGCTTTTTTATTTAGATTTACTTTTTTGGTGTTATAGTAATCCAACAATATAGCCATGATGATAAAGAGTTGATTTGCTATCATCCCTCAATCAACAACCAAGTACTGTTACCCAGCTAAAATCATGCTAGACTCTAACAATGAGCCAACCACCTCAACCATTCAATAGATCAACAATCTAAAAGATAATTATTTATTTTTAATTAGTCAACTACTTCATTTGTATTTTGTAATCAGCCCATCATTAACCAATCTCTAAGAATTGCCTTCTATAACCTTGTCAATTTGACTTTTTTGTCATCCAAACCTAATGAATAGTAACCACCAATAGTCATCTTGATAATTGATGGTTTATCTAACCACTTATGATTACTTCAACCATCAATGGTCACCTCAACTACTAATGGTCACACCAAATTTTGATGGTCGCTATTATAGAAGATAATAACAATCTATTTTCATCCACCTACCCTTAACCAAATCCACCTTTATTTTCCTCAGCCTATTCACATAGCCCCAACCTATTTTATAAATCACACCCAACCTATTTAGAATTAGTATTAATCCACTTATTGTTATATTATTCATTTTATCTATTCTTTATCAATCATTTATTTTATTACATTTTAGTATATTCTATGATTTATGCAAGTACTTTATCTATTAGTTTCTAAACTTAATTATTTAAAATGTCTGGATTGAGAGTCCCCAGGGAATATCTTGATTATAGGATCTAAATAACAATAAGAAATCCAACTATCTATATAACCAACCATTTTATTTAATGTGATCTTATTTGTAGGTCATTCCTTCTAATCTAAAGAGGATCTCTTTATAATCATTTGATTCAATGCATGCAAAACCAAATAGGTTTTTCAATCATAATTGTATCTAGTTTCTTTCTTCCTCTTTTGTAATATAAGTTAAAATTCTCTGAAACATTCTAGCATGCCCAATTGAACCCTTTAATCTCTACTTGGGTTTATTTTATTTGCATCTACATGTTCTTCCCCCTATTCTATGCTCATAAATGAAATTAAAATTTCTTTTAGGTTTAAAATCAAACTACATACATCAGTTGCTTGCAAGTTTATCTCACTTAGTCAAATTAAAGAAAAGTAATTTGATCTTAACATCACTTGTATCACACACATAAACCAAACCACATATATAATTCAAATATATAAATAATTTAACATAAGGCTTAGTTATGATTTCATCACCTAATAGTCACCTTACCCTTTCTCGATTATTCTACTTGGAGTTCATTACCAAGGGGAAAACCAACTCAACTCTTTGGTTGAGTAAAAACTCTAGAAATTGATATATGTTGGCTAAACACAAAACACCCCTATCATTACAATGTGTGAAGTGAGAGGGTAGGACCCAATAGTAATCCATGTATTTATTTATAATACAAATCCTTCTAAGATCCTAAACACAACCTTAAACCAACCATAGACTTCTTTTGTAGTACCCTCTCTGTAAGCCAATTTTAGTTACACAATTTTTTACAAAGCTTAATGCATAAGCTAAAAGAGAGACTAAAAGGAACTTTAGGACTTAACATACTTTTTAGTGTGTATTTTATTTCCTTTCTCATTTCTTGTCTTCTCTCTATTTGAGTGGTGATATTGTTTTTTCATTCTCTCTCCCTTATCTTATATGGTTCTAACTCGCTAGCAATGAAGGAACCTAGCAGAATATAACCCATCACCAAAGCAATCAATCTCTTCTACCTATTCATCCATGAAATATGTCTCTACACTAGAAGACTCTCCTTACCCTTCAAAAAGTCCTTCTTTTCCTCATCTAGTTCCCTAAGGATATACAAACTTTGCCACCTTCTTAGATAATAATCCTATGGCCCTTTAACATTATCTCAACACCATGCCTCACCATACCCTTACTTTGGTCCCACCTATGGACCCACCTTATGGCATGCCTTCCTAACTTATGGGAAACCCATCTAGTTCTAAAATCACCACCCTACCATTGACCACCCAAGTATCTTCAGCCACCATTAATCCCTTTAATTCTACTATGGAAAACCAACCTACCCAACAAATCAACACCCTTATGCCTTCCATCTGCACTAACAACTACTCTACCCTAGGATTAATATAACCATTAACCATTTATACTCCCCTCACCATGGGATCACCTACTACTATAATTTTCATCCTTCCTTTAGCTACCCTTAATCAATTAGTCACTAATCCACTTCAAAATATTGTGGTGTTTATACCTTCTACCTTACCATTGATCATTATAAAGGTCGCCACCTTTCCTTTAGTTGCAAACCCAACCATAGATCCTACCCAACCCACCTTAACCCCCCAATAGGTTCCCATCACACCCAACTTGTATTACATCCCTAACCCACAAGTACATGTACCTTTACCCATTACCCAACCACCTACATCTACATACCCCTACATAACATCCACCCAACCACTTGTGTTCATATATTAATATGTGGAAGCTTTTCAACCTCCCAAAAATTACCAATATGTCACCCAACCACAAAAAAAAAATCACCTTATAACCTTTCAGGTGCACAAACTCAAATGGATTTAATGAAAATGCTCATGGATAAAATGACTACCTTAGAGTCATGCATCTCTGGTGCTCACAACATATTATCATATGACCAGTGTAGTCATATAAAATGTCCAAAATGGTAGTTTAAGTGTGGCTTGTGACACCCCATCCTTATGTCTTTCTTACATGCCCTTTTGACCTTTTAGACACCTTATCACTTATTTTCAGTCATCTATAGCCTTCCAAATGGTCATTCTACCTTAGCTAGGCTATATTTCCTAAACCAATTTTGATCACCCAAGTCCTAAAATTGTAGGATATGAGTACCATACCTATATTATAGCATCAGACCTTAGGTGTCATATTTTTATCACTCATGTCCATTTGAACTTTAATCCCAAATAGTTATTTTCATCCAATTTTTGTCCTTCATTATATCAACCTAGTATGAATACATCAAACCTATGACCAATAGTTCCCTAGAAAATCCTATCCAAAGTTAATTTACAAAAGAGGTGATAAATCTTACAAAGCAAGCAAGAATACAACCAAACTACCCTATTATTTGCATACAATCACCCAATATAGCTACAAACACATTCAAACCCTCATACTAGTCCATATCCACCTCAAACACTCTCAATTTGGCATTTTTGCATCTATATAAAACTATTGCACAAAGAAAATTAGGTGGGAGAACTACATATGGCTTGATCCCTCTCTAAAGTATTGGTATGTGGATAGCATGCCCATACAAGGGATGTGGATCACACATTCAGTGCATATTACACACTAACCCCCAATTTCTCTAAATGATTCAAATCTTGTTTTATCAAGAGTGATGGAGGGTTAGGGTTTGAATATTAAATCATCTCTATAGAAAACTATGTCAACATTTAGCACTCAAGATTTCACGGGTAGGATCACATAGGAATAACATGAAGAACCCAAAAAATTAAGGTCTTTATGACTAATTTGGATAATACCGATAAGAGTGGACAATAGTGCTAGACCCTAAAGTGTACTATTTTTAGTGGTCCTATCCTTTCACCAAATGAAATCTAGATTTTTATTTGTGACACTATCCCAGTCCTACATAGCTAGTTTCAAACCCTATCTCAACCATCTTAGCCTGTTTCTAGCTAAGTCATTATTTATTTATATTTATTGCTATTATTAGAAAGGTAAAAAAATATACATAAATTATACAAATCAGGACTGTAATTATAGAAATATTATTTACTAATTTATTAATATATACCCTTAACTAAAATAGGAATAAAACTCCATTATTCCTAAAAAAGTTAAATCATTTGGTGAAATGGACTTACTCCGAACAAATTTCAAACCTTAGGTACCCTTAGGGTTTTTCCTTCATATTTTTGTGAAAAAAAACAATTTCAAATTTTTGATTTTTATATAAATTTTTTTGCATTTATTTTATTTAAATTTATTTTATAATTTAACTTATTTCAATAGTTTTTAAATTTTTTAAAACCTCAACTGAAAACCCTAGATTTTGACACTAGGACCTCAAACCCCAAGCCTTCCTCCTTTCTAATTTTTAGATAAAAATTTTAGAATTTTTGTAAATTATTTGGAGTGTCAAAAATATTTTAAAAATATTTATGTTAGTATTCATTCTTGCATTTATTTTCTTAATAGTAATTTTACATACTCTCTTTGGTAAAATAAATAAAATGGCCACTAAGGCACTTATTCCCTCTCATCTTATAGATAAATTTCTAAATTTTTCTCATAATTATGATATTTAATGGACAAAAATTTACAAAATTGCACATTAGCCAAAAATGTGGAAAATGATTTCATTTAAGATGAATGTACTTACTATTTTTTTAATGAGGAATATGATGATGCATATAAAAGTTATAGTGAAGAAAAAGTAGATACATCTTCTTCTCTCAAACCTATCTCTTTTCTTCCCTCTTCTAAAGAAAATAATTTTGATAAATGGGAAATTTACTTTTCACCTCATTCTCCTATTCATAGTACATCAAAGGTACAAATTATTCATTCAATTCTAAGTAAACCTCTCATTGGTGATAATTTGCTTGCATTTGAACCTAGTCTCTCTCTCCCTTTTTCTACTTCTATGTTCAAGTTACAATAATATAAACACAATAGAATAAAAATTCCAAGGCATAATTAAAATGATCAATTTCATGTTCTTAACTCTACTTTTTCATCTCCAACAATTACAAAAGAATGTTTAAATGATAACTCTCTTACTCTTACTTCTCATATTACAAATTAAAATGATGCATGCACTCCACTCAAGAATAACATATATGTGCATAATATTCCAATTTCAATGATAATTTATTGTATATTAGAAAAGAATTAACATCTTATTTTACCCCTCTCCCTAGTGATGATGGAAGTGATAATGAATATGATAGTGAAAATACAAATGGTATGACAATGAGAGTGAATATGAAAGTGATACTTATACATCTCCTCTTTCAAATGAACAAAATTTTGATTGTGATAATGCATGGAATAATGATAAATATTATACATATAGTGAATAGGAAAATTCACCTCATGCTTCTAACTCTTCTATCACTCCTCTCAAACATAATACATTAAAATTTTTTGCTTTTACTTCTATGCATGATTCTATTTCAAATGATGCACATGTCAAAGACAACATCACATGTTCTATTCAATTAGAATGTGATTCACTAAATACTAAAGATACCAATGAATCTCCCAAGCCACCCCTTACTATAATAACTCCTATTTCTCACTCTTCACCCAAAGAGAATGGTAGCCCACATCCCTCTACTAAGGCACAAGTTACCATTCCTCCGAAGGTTCAAGTGAGCACACCCCCTCTATATGATTTAATTTCTAAATGTAGCATTCCCATGGCTAAAATAAATGATCAAATTTAATGATTAAATGAACCACTTCAATATACTAATATATCATCCTAAAATATTATTTATTTGATGCATGAAGTTGGTAAATTACATCACCAAGTACATCTCCTTACTTTAGGAAACAAATCTTATAAGTCTTGGATGGATGCCAATAACTTATATGATAACCCTCTTCTAAAGACATTTATCAAATCTTCATTGCCTAAGCATTTCTAGATACTATCATTTCCTCAATTTGATGGAACTAGAGATCCATTCGTACACCTTAAAGCCTTTTGTAAGGCGTTTCCATCTCACACAAGTCCTTTGATTCTACTTAAGTTGTTCCAACATACATTAGTGGGTAATGCACATAATTGGTTCTTTCATCTACTCCTTATTGGTTCCTTACATACATATGATGATTTAGAGGAGGAATTTCTCAAATATTACATAGTAAACATAGACCATCATGTTACATATGAGAAACTCATTGTATTGCATCATAATACTTCAGAGTTAGTGATTATATATTATGATTCAAGACTCACATGTTAAGATTGATCTATAAACTAATAGATTTAAAGATTCAACATATGTTTATTAAGGGGATTCACCAACCCTTCCTATAACATATATTATATCAAATATAGTCCTCTTTTAGGCACTTACGTTATAAAATTTTAGCTTTAGAGAAGAAATTGGGATTGATTGATTCAAATTTAGTTGATCAACTTATTCTATATTTCACAACATTACCTCCATATATATCTTTTAGCACATAGCATCCACCATGTCCCAAACAAGATAAGAGACCACCACTATAAAAGAAATCAGTTAAGAATATAAAGATTTTCCAGAGCACCACCTATAGTATGCACTATAAAAAATAATAGTAGGGTACCACTATAGTTTGATTCAGAGTGGGCCAGCCCACATGTTATACTATCAACACTACTATATTGGAGGTTAATCACATTATCTTCTACTCATCAATGAGATCCACATCTCTTAAATAAACAACCACACCGACCCTTTTTTTAACTATCATCATATCTAAAGGCATAGAGATAATGATTGTTATGGACTCAAGGATTGTATTAATATATGTGTTGATAATGGCTTCATATCATTCACATAGGGGGCATCAATATCTCCTACATCATGGATTCCTAGACCTCATTCCTCCATGACTGAATCATCCTAGGACATTCCTTCACATGAATCATTAATTACTCATCATGAGACTAATGTGGTTTTTAGGATAGAGCCTTATAAGAGATATCATATTCCACCTACTCAGAGGGTTTAGAGACCAATACATCAATAGTATCCTACATATAACAATGTAGTCTATGGAGTACATAATGCAGATCCATATACATATCTAGCACAATCACAGGTACCAAAATAGAGTTTTTAACATTTTATCTCATGTAGTAACCCATTATGGTTAAGATTAGATGAAATCACATCATATATACTATTCTAGATATATATTCACTAAAACTAAGTTTTTAGGGTCCTATCTCACATAACACCCTGCTACAATTAATATTAGATGAACCCACATCACAGAGTACTACTCCAAATAGATATTCACTACAGCTAATTTTTTAGGGACCTATTTCATGTAATAAATTTCTATGATTTATATTAGATGATCCTCCATCATAGTTTATATTTTCATCTCAATCTATCATTTATTCATATGCATCACATCAGAGGCTATAAGGTGTTATTTCTTATAGCAATCCACTATGAGTATAGATAGATGAACCTCTTTCATAGCACACAATTTTAGTTATGCATCTATTGAGGTTGCATCTTATAGAGTCTCCATGTATAGCTATAGTTAGTACACAATAGATAACATTAGATACAAGGCATGTTCCTAAAAACATGAATAGTATGGCCACTTGTTCAATTGGCCATCAGGGTTCAGATAGTGATATAACAACCATGGGGCTGATATTCATAGAGTGATATCTTGCATCCCCTTCTACTAACAATTACATCAATAATAGTTTAAGGACTCTAGATAGCTTTTAGCTACAATATTCACACCTAGTGTAGTATCATTTAGGTCACATGCCTCTACATATAGAACACATTTTAGAGAGCTTCTTCAACTACCAGATGTGTCCTTAAGAGCCCAACAGTTACATTCACTTCTCAGAGCTACAAGGGAACCCCATAGTCAATTTTCACTACAAAATTTAAAAATTAATTACAACAAACACAATTTTTATATTTATATTTTTAGCCCTTATATCATTCTTCATGATCACATATGGTCCCTCTCCTTGATACAGGACACCATGATAGGGAGTCTCTTATGAGACTCATCAGTTAGTATCATTTCTTCTCAGTTTTTCTTGTATATAGCTTCTTTTCTCTTTCTTTTAAATAGTTTCCTTATGATTTCTTATACATATATTATTTAAAAAATACCAAAACTAATATAATAATTCAAAATACAAAAACATTCAAACAACTCAAAACACCAAAAACATCTCAACTATATACATTATCCGTGTTTTGCATTTATACTACCATGTTAGACTTACATTTTATTGTTATATTTTATTTTTTATTGATTTATCTACATTACCATGATTCCCTTGATCTTCTTTTAGTGTGTGTAGTAACACCCAAATCCTTTATTTCTTCACTCTACCCATCAAGGGGGCATCCTGCTATTACATTTGAGACATAGATCAACATATCTACCCACTAAGGGAATATTCTACATGACAACACCATCTAGATTATGTAATTACTACACCACACACTCTATTTATCATGATGATGCAAATTAATTTTTATATTACACATATTCTTCTATTGAAACTCACTAGTATAAATCACTTGTGTATGTCTTAGCATCTACCTAGTCTTTTACTACATGTTTTATATACTTTCACTTCTTGATTTGATTAGTTAGAGGCAATAATATTTATATAATTTACATGAATTCCTTTATTTTTTTATTATATATATTTTATTGCATTTTTATATTCCTATTTTGTCTCTTATGTGTGCCTTAAGACATTTGCCAATATCCTTTGCTCATATTTTTCTATGTGTTTGTGGCCCTCATACCAACCTTGCTTATTTTCAATCATTTGTGTATGTGGCATTTGAACATTCCTTATATGCTTTGTTTACTAGTTTGAGTGACATGTTCCCATGTCACTTTTTTGCTTGGCCCCTTGGTCACTCTTGTAAGCTTCTTTCTTCTTGCCATGCGTGCTTGTTTTCTTGTTTGCTTCTCAAGTGTTTGTAATGCCATAATCCACATCATGCATTATATTTCTCTCTTAGATTCCATGATGGACATCATGCTCCATATCTCCTTGAAAACTAACAACTAACCATATTTATACTTTTGGTTTAGTATAATTTCACATTCTATTACATTGTTACATCTATCTAGGCATACCCTTGTTGATCTAACAATATCCAATATAAATTATGCTATATCTTGAGACATATTTTTTATTATCATTAATATATCATGTATTTCATAACATAACACACTTTTAGGGCTCTTTATTTTGAGGTCAATCATTAAAGGGTCTTCATTTCCACCCTTAGAAAAGGGGGAAACAAATAAGGGTTTTGTCACAAAGATCAGAACATTTTACCAATCAAAAATTAGTTTTTAGAATAGCAACCAGAACCCAAACTAGACAAAACAAACCAAAAACATAGTAAAAAACATAAAACAATGATAAAAAAATAGCAAAGGACAAGAACACCATATTTGGACTAAAACATTAGATAGTAAAGTGTCATATTTTTGGTGCTCCAATCCAAATAGAAAAAAAACTTAGATTTTCTAGAAATAGACAAAAAGGTAAGTTCTATTACATTTTACTTCTTTTCTTTTTAGTTCATTACATGACCCAGGTATTCTCAGTAGTTACATGCCTTATTCCATTTGTAGGTGGTTAGCACCATTTAAAAGTGGCTTTCATATAATCCTAGTTCCTATTTTTAGAGTGGATTTCATACAAACGTAATCTCCACCTTTTAGGGTGGCCAAGATTGGCTTAGTTTTTAGTAAACATTCAGCTATCCATGCCACATTATTAGATTAAAAATAATTCATGAGATTCAAGAGCCATCTCATATTACACACCTTCATATTGGTATCAATTTATAGCTTCACTTAGTGGGAAACAATGGATCCAAAGGACTATCTAGCCTTTGTAATCTTGATCCGCATACTCAGAGGGATTGGATGTATAGTCCAAACATTGATTAGCACACATGTGACCACATAGCTTCACTTATTGGGAAACAATAGAGACAAAGGGCCAACCTTTATATTTTTGAACCACTCTTTGGGAATTAAGTACTCATAACTATTCATGATATTAATTTTGGTACAATATTACTCAGTACATACCTATCATTATTTAGCATCACTTAACATCATACATCTTTATGTACTTCACCCTTACAAGTAATTTCAACTATTCTTTCTACTTTTCCTTTATCCTAGTATTTTTCTTTGTTGCATCACTAGAATAAGGGGGGCCAAATGTAGTCATATAAAATGTCCAAATTTTTAGTTTGAGTGTGGCTTGTGACACCCCATCCTTAGGTCCTTGCATGCTCTTGTGACCCTTATAGACACCTTTTTGTTCATTTCCAGTCATCTGTAACCTTTTAAATGGTCATTCCACCTTAGTTAGGCTATATTTCACTTGAAAATTTTGATCCCCTAGATCTTGAGCCTATAGGATAGGAGTGCCATACATGGAATATAGCATCAGACCTTAGGGTGTCCTATTTTTTATGTTTTTTTTCATTTACATTTTGAGCCCAAATGGTTATTTTCATCTAATTCATGTCCTTCATTATGTTGGACTAGCATGAATAAATATATACCATGACCAATAGTTACCTATAAAATCCTATCTAAAGTTAATTTACAAAGGAGGTGATAAATATTACAAAGCAAGCAAGAATACAAGAAAACTACTAAGTTAAACTTCCCTATTCTCTGCATACAGACACCCAACATAGATGAAAACACATTCATACCCTCATACCAATCCCTAGCCACCTCAAACACTCTCAATTTAGAATTTTTACATTAATATCACATTATTTCATAAAGCACATTAGTCGGGAGAACTACATATGGCTTAATCCCTCTTCAAAGTATTGATATGTAGGTAGCGTGCCCACACAAGGGGTGTGGATCACATGTTTAGTGAATATTACACACTAACCCCCCAATTTATCTAAGTGATTCAAATAATATTTTATCAAGCATGATTGAGGGTTAGGGTTTTAAGATTAAATCATATCTATATCAATATTTATCAACATTCAACACTCAATATTTCATAGGCAAGGTCACACAAGAATAGCGAAAAGAACCCAAAAAATTTAGGTCTTTATGACTAGTTTGGATAATAATGACATGAGTATAAAATAACACTAGACCCTAAAGTGTATTATTTTTTATGGTCCTATCCTTTCACTAAATGAGCTAGATTCTAATTTACATCACTATCCCAATCTTGCATAGCCAGTTTCAAACCCTGTCTCAGCCATCTTAGCTTGTTTCCATCTAAGTCATTATTTATTTATATTATTAGAAAGGTGAAAGAGATACATAAACTATATAATTCAAAATTATGATTATTTCAATATTATTTATTGATTTATTAATATAGACCCTCAACTAAAATAGGAATAAAACTCCATTATTCCCAAAAAAGTTAAATCAACCAGATCTATAACGATCCCATTCACCCATCTATCCCTATCAGACCATATCCACTGAGTGGGAACTTCCAAAGTTTTCTACATTTCAAAGTAAAGAGGACCCCCAATAACACCTTAGAGAAAATAGGCATTCATGTTATTTTATTTCTTATGATGATTCTCTCTGTTGTACCTTCCCCATGTCCCTGTTTAGTCTAGCACTAGATTGGTCTAGTTCCATAACCAAATAGTCTCTCATCTCTTTCACCCAACTAGACCAAAATTTCTTGGATCAATTTTCAATAAACATGTTCAAGAAATTTTCCATCACTGACCTTTATCTGATAGTTTGATGATCAATATATTGTCATTTTTGTAGCCTGTTAGTGGAGCCTAATCAATCAACTTTACTTTTATTTACCCCAACCCAAACTAATAGAAATTTTTTCTTGGGCATGTTCCAATCACATATATTTTACAATGCATATTCATATCTTTATAACCTTTTACAAGGATTTTACCATGGTGCATAAGCTAGAAAATAGAGCCATCGAAAGAACTCTACCTATAAATCCAATGAGGCCTCTCCCTCTAAACCAAGAAACCAAACCAATACCAATGCCAAAATCAAGGGAACTATGAATGTGGTTGTCCTTAAGAAAACTCCACCATCTATCAATCAACCAAACTCATCCCACTCCTCAAAATAGAACATGAAAAACCAAAATAAAAATAATCAGAAGCAATTTACTCCACTTAGGGAATCTTATTCTTTAGTCCTAGAAAAGTTACTAGAATCTAATATCATATAGCATCCTCCCATCAAATCTCCTCAATAATTTGATTCTTCACATCATATACCTCGTTGGTATAATAATAATGACCTATGTGCTTTCCATCAAGTAGTTGGGCATGATGTTAGTAGGTGTAATACCTTCAAAAACATTATCCAAACCCTCATTGACAAGGGGGATCTTGTGTTAGATAACCCCAATGCCCCTCCAAACTAATCCCTTGACATTTTTATACAACATTTTCCCAATCATGCACCTACCAAAAATGAGAGAAATAGGGTTGAGTCTTCTCATGATGCTCATACCATTAATATGGTTCTTGATGTGCTTATTTATGAATAACCTACCACCTAATCTACCTATTCCTCCTCCTCTCCACTTATTGAGATAGTGGAAATACCTTCTCTTTCTTTGGAGACCTAAACCATGGAAGTAACCTTTTCACCTCCTCTATTTATTGAGGTAGTGGAGTCATCAATCCCTCCTTCAACTGATATACCCGAGTAAGTGACCATCACCACTTTACCTCCTCCCTCAACTATCGAGCAATTTACTTCCCCTTTGGAGAGCATTCCCAAGGAAGAAACCACCATGTCTACACCTCCTATAGAGAAACCACCCATCTAAACCTTGCATCCTTTGATTGAGGAAAATTATGAGGTCACCATTTCCTTTTCTCAACCTATGGGTTTATGTTTAGATCCCACTACCTAGGGAACAAGAATAGTCTATAACTCATTCTCTAGACTAGTTCAAAGATTGGAGTTTGTCTCCAAACTTGAGATAGATTGAACCACCTTTTGGCAAAAATTGGGGCTCCTTTACATCACCAAATAGGAACCTCTAACCACCTATTTTATAAACTATCCCACCACTTCTATCATCCAACAAACTATCATATCAACTAAACCAATAACAATCTCTACCAACCCAACCATCTCTCAACCATAAAAAAAAACCAAATCCCACATAACCAAACCATCTTATATCACTTCAACCAAACCAACTAAAAACCTTGGTGTCTTCCTTATACATAACCTTAATCATCCATCCTTAAAAATAGAGATAACCTCACTAGACCCACCAACCAAGCACTAAACCAAATTGACCAAGGAGGTAAAACCAACAAATGGCTAGAAGGCCAAATTTTTACCCCCCTCAACTTTTCCCTCTATATTGGGTCCTCAACCTTCTACTTTTATTATGAATCCAACTATTTCAACCAAAACCCAACCACCACTTTTGGTTACCCCATCACTCTTATTTTTTGACATGCCCATCTTTCTTAAGCCATCAATAACCAACCTAACTACCTTGGCATCTCCTACCTCTAACTTATCAATTTCCTTACCTAAACTAAAATCACCCATTAAGAATTCCACCTTACCCAAGACCTCTACCACCAAGCCTATTTCTAAAAATACTTCCATCTCACCAACCAAGGCTAAAAATTATAAACCCTCTCCACCTTTAGCTAAGTCTTACTCAACTATTTTCAAAAGGTTATTTCAAGACTCCTACTTGACCTTAGCTCCTATCAACCATTTGAACCTCTAGGTCCAAAACCTATCTAGTATAATGATCACCAAGTATGTTCCTATCATATGACATCTAAGCATGGCATAGAGAATTGTAAATCTCTCCAAACCATAATCCATTGGCTCTATGATGAGGACCTATTATCAGTTTAACAGACAAAACCCAATACCCAACACCTACTTACTCCCCCACTCTCACCTTAGAGTGACAAGGAACCAAACCAATCTCCTACCCTAACTCTTCCCTCTATCCATACTATCCATGTGGTCACTCGATCACATTATTAACAAAAGGATAAGGGGAAGGCTAAAGTGTCCATCCCATGGACATACCCATCTTCCACCTCCCAACCAAGTCAAATTTAAGCACCTTCACCTTAAACCAAACCCAAGGTATCCATTTTGGCTACCTCTCAACCCATCCCCTTCAAATTAATTAGAAGAGTGATTCTCAAACAACTTCACCAAACCTTGATAAAGATGAGCCTATACGAGTTGATTTTTACCTCAACTCATCATGACCAAACAATGATAGAGGTATTGCAATCAATATAGGTCCAACATGAAGACCCTCAACCTCTAGTAGCCTTTTTTGGAACTCTCTAAATTTCTAACCTTGTCACCTTAAAGGATTCATAAACACCTTCTATCCATGACGCAAATCCCCTCTTTTCATTACTACCTACATCAACCAAACTGACATCAAATGGGTTATGATTTATGGGCGTAGTATTAATATCATCTCCTCTCATGCTTATGATCAACTTAAACTACCAAACAATGTCATGTCCTAAACCTTGGCCATCCTCCAATCTTTCAATGAAACCATAGCCACTACTCTAGGAATTATTATCCTTCATATCCATTTAGGACTTCATACACTCCCTAAACTCTCCTATGTATTGGAAGGTGAATTCTATTATAATATTTTGTTGGAATGAACTTGGATCCACTTCATGGGTTATGTACCCTTTACCCTTCATCGTTGCATCAAATTTAAGCATGGGGGTTAGTCTATCACTATATAAGTTGACCTAGGTCCCTTTTCATGATGAAACATGACTTATCAACCTAACTATGTCCTACCTCCATCTAGCACACCTCCATCAACCAAAGATAAGCCCTCAACCACAAAATATGAAGCCATATCTCTTTCAACCAATGATGCATCTTATAGCTCATCAATCCCCTTAAACCAAATCCCCACCACAAATCACTTGGAATCCACATTCCAATGTATTTCACTTGGGGAATATCACCTCCTCACCCTGGACACTTTCCCTACTCCCCAAGAGTACGGGAAACTTGGCCACCAACCTAGTAATGACCCCAATATCAGAACCATTGTCCCTTTTGATCCTTCAAACTATCAAACCCATTTCATATATGGAGTACTTGACAAACCCCTTGGTGCTTCCATCAACTCTTTTTCAACTCAACCATTTACCTCTAACTTTTCCTATCTATATAAACTAAAGTTATCCTAGACATACCTCCACTATTGTGCTTGGAAGGAATTTGGTCTCAGATAATATGAACATGGGCCACATGAATTGATCTCAATTGAGACTAGAAAGGCTCATGAGAAACATAGAATCAACTTCATTCCACCCAAAAAGAATACCAAATTACCTACCGCCACCATTGTCAGGGAAAAAATCCCTTCCTCTCCAACCTCTTCTCCACATGAGTGTGAGGATGATGACATTATCCCACTTAACTTTTTTTCATCAACATGATTATCCTTAGACCCCTAACTTATCAAAATAAAGTTTCAACCGTAAGCATCCCTTTGACCCATCTTGAAATGATAGGAGATTACTCTCCCACCATTAATAATATTTAGTGTTAGGATGATGATTACATTCTCACCTATCTTGGTGCATTAGATTCTTCCATCCACAAATCTCTTCCTTCTAATACTTTGACCATGTTGAACAAATCTATCATAGATATCAACTTGGGCACTCCAGACAACCCTTGTATTATAAAATTGGCCAATTGCTAAATTTTTAGGAACTTTGGTACTTCCCATCTTTCTTCCAAGACCATAACATACAATTTACTTGGTATTATAGTGACATGAAAATAATTAACCCTACCATTTCTACCCATAACATTGTCACCAACCATGATGCCAAACCCATCAAGCAAAAAATTTGATGAATTCACCCTCACATATCCCTTCTCATCAAACAAGAGCTTCAACATCTCCTATTTATCAATTTCATTCAACCCATTGACTATCCCCAATGGGTATCAAACATTATGCCTATCACTAAAGCTACAAGGGGACTATGAATTTATGTGGACTTTCATGACCTCAACCTTTTTTGCCTAAAAGATGACTTCCCTCTATGAAGCATTAACTAGCTAGTTGATTTTACAACCAACCATGAGATGTTATCTCTCATGGATAGATTCTCGGGTTACAATAAGATCCTAATTGCCCCTGAAGATCAACATAAAACTACCTTTATCACCCCATGGGAGACCTTTTGCTATAGGGTCATGACTTTTAGACTAAAGAACATTGGTGCAACCTACCAATGTGACATGACTTATATCTTCCATAACCTTATCCACAAAATTATTGAGGACTATGTGGATGACCTTATTAGGAAATCCAAATATCATAAGGATCAATTTTTTTTCTCAAAAATTTCTTTGAGTGACTCATCCATTACCATGTCTACCTTAACCCAAAAAGTGCATTTTTGGGGTCTTGTTAGGAAATATCCTTGGCTTTATTGTCTCCCTTTGGGGAATTGAAGTTGATCCTACCAAAATCAAACCCATCCTCAACATGCTTCCTTCAATCAACCTAAAACAACTCCATAGTTTATAGGGAAATATCAAAGCCATTCATCGATTTATCTCTTAGCTCTCAGACCGATGCCAACCCTTCCATCACCTCCTAAAGAAGGATATCTCTTTCAAGTGGAATGATGACTATCAAAATGACTTTGAATCACTTAAGGAGTAAATTTTGTCCCCACCTATCCTCACCCCTCCCAAGGATGACCAATTTTTATACCTTTATATCTCCATCATTGACCACTCCCTAGGGGAAATGCTTTCTCATCAGTATGAACAACACAAAAAGTAATCCATTTACTACATTAGTCATACACTTGTAGAGTATGAGACCTGGTATAACCATATTGAGAAACTTTGCATAGCCCTGGTCTTTGTGGCCACCAAACTTTACCACTATCTTCTCAACCATAAAACCTACATCACAACCAATACCAACCCACTCAAGTATATTCACTTCAAGCCATACCAAAACCAATGTATGGCCAAGTGTTTTATGCTTTTAGCCAAGTTTAACCTTAATTTTCTTTAGCATAAGTCAATTAAAGGGAAATTAATTACCAACCAATTGGTTGAACCACCTTTAATAGACTACCAACCTCCTCTTGATTTTCCCAATGAGTCCATCATGACTCTCTCTCAGGTAGACTTCACCTATAAAGTGACCATGTTCTTTGATGGATCAAAGTGTCAATGTTGTGGGAGAACTAACTATATCCTTATTCCCATTCATGGAAAACCTCTACCTTTGTCCTTTAAGCTATATTTTGAATGTACAAATAATATGGTTTAATACAAAGCCCTAGTCATAGGCCTTCAAACTACATTAACCTTGGGAGTCAAAATGATCAACATCTTTGGTAACTCTTAACTAGTGGTCAATCAAATCAATGGCTCTTACCAATGCAAGAATGATGTTTTGAAATATTACAAACAACTAGTTGATGAACTTTTAGCATCATTTTAACACTATCATATCCAATCCACCATATGATATACCAATAATTTTGATGACACCATGGCTTCCCTCACCTCTCAAATCCCATCTACACCCTCTTACTCTAGGCTATATTTTTTTGTCCATGGACTCACCCATCTCTCTTATCTCAAAATAGCCTTTCCCACCATCTTCAATATGGAGGAGACCTAACCTAATCTTTGGTATCAGTAGACCTTCAATTATCTTAACCTTACCATCATTCCTTTTGGTCTTTCTAGGAATGCTCAAGAGCATTTATCTAGAGTACCTCACATTATACCATTATGGAGGGAATATTCTATAAACATAGCTTTTATGGTCTCTTGTTATGCTACCTCTGTAGTCATGAAGCCTCTGATGTTATTATGGAAATACATGATGAGATTTGTGGGAGACACTTTAATGGCCTAGACATCACTAAACACATCCTTCACGTTGGCTATTATTGGCCTACCCTTAATCAAGACTATTGTGACTATGTGAAAATGTGTGTTAAGTTTCAACAAAATGCTAATTTACATCACATGCCTAGCCATAGTCTTTGTGTATCCACTAACTTATAGCCTTTTTCACAATGGGGTTTGGACCTCCTTGGTGAAATTAACCCCCATTCTTCATAGCAACATCATTATATCATCACTAGGACTGAATATTTTACCAAATGGGTAGAGGATATTCCTCTAGTCTCAACCAAAGTAGAAAATATTGTTGACTTTGTCAATCATCACGTCATCTATCATTTTGATGTTTTTCACAAAATTAACATCGATAATGGAAAATATTTTAAAAACAAATAATTCTAAGGTATTTTTTATGCTTTTATCATCAAGTTTATTTTATCCTCACCCTATCATCCTCAAGTTAATATACAAGAAGAAGCCTCTAAAAAAAATCTTAATAACATACTCACTAAACTGGTCAATGCATCTAGTCAAGATTGACATTTACACATCCCATTCACCTTATGGGCATAACATAATAGCATTTGAACCCCTATGGGTAATACACCATTTTATCTTTTGTTCAGAGTGGAGGCTATTTTGCCTCTCAAAGTCTAAATCCCATATCTTCACATATCTTTTCAAGAGCTCATTTATTAAAATGACTAATGTCAACACTATTTATCCCAACTTAAGCTAATTTACAAGCATCATTTAGCCTCCCTCACCCATCTTGATATCTTTCAAGATGAATCAAATGTGCCTATAAAAAACACCTTAAAGTGTGAGACTTCAACATCTAAGACCTCATCTTAAAGGAAAACCAACATGTCACCAATATGGAGAAAATAAAGTGGAGCAAGTTTGCTTTCAATTGGCTTGGACCTTATATCATAAGCTAAAAGTATGGATCAGGATCTTACCAATTATCCTCTCATGAGGGAAACTTAGAACCTGAGCCCCTTGATGCTTCGTATCTACATCATTTTTTTTGTTAAAATGGATCAAATGAACATTTTATGTAACTTAATCTCATCCCTTGATTTTAAACCACATTTATTTCCCTATTTTAGGGGAAATTTATTAAAATTGAATCATGTGATTATCCATCACAATCATAGCCTAATTTTAAACATTGGGCACTATGGCTCTACCCATGGTATGATTCTCATGGTACTTTCTTCCCCTTTTACAAGATGGATTCTCATGATTTTTGTCACCTGAACCTCTTTACACCGAATCAACCTTCTTGTGCTTTTAGTTTTTCAATTATAGAGGTCAAACTTTAAGTCTATATAAGCAAGTCTATGTCAAGCAAAACCAAAATCAAAAATAAATTACTAACCAAGAGCAATCATGGGTCATTTTTAACATTGACAAACTTCTCCCTTGAAGGATAGCTATTTAAAACATATTAAAATTTCTAAAAGTAAGGTGGACTACTCCATTGAAGGATAGCTATCAAAAGACATTACACAAAGCACACAAATTTAGACCACTCCTTAGAAGGATGGCTAAGTAAATAATTTGTCAAATTATATCAATTTATTAGAAGTTTCCCACATCAATCATTTTTCCAAACCCTACCATGTAATAAAATAAGCAATAGACCCATTATCAAGTAAAATTAAATTAATTTTGAAGGCCACAATTGGCCTTCATAAGTGATAATTTTGAAAGTCACAATCGACTCTCATGAGTAGACTTCTTGAATCAATCAATCTATGCCCTATATGACATAAGATTATTTATACTGACTCTTTGGTAACCTCTAGAAAAAGCATTCTATTCTTGTAATAAGGTTTCATTTCTCTTTTATCTCCCTTTTATACACTATAATCAAGGTATTTTGAGCTCACTTGACATTATGTGATCAAGACACATTTTAACCTACTAACAAATTCTAATGTGAAGCATTCAAAGGGCTTATGTTCCTTAAACTAATCCAACTTTGGGTCTTGTATTAGTCCTTACCAAAGAAGAAACATCGTGCCCTCTTCTTATACTATCATGACTAGTTGATATATTCACTAAGATGTTTGACTCTTGATTATATTATTTTCCTCACATCTAGTGTTATTATTCAACTTAATTTATGCATTTTATTTTAAACAAATAAAACCATAATCATACCCACCTAACATCATATCAACATATATCATAAGCAAAAGTACACATCATCATCATATCCATCATCATATCACAATCATAGCATCCATGAGTAAATAAGTAAAAATCCATTTTTACCACATGTCTAAATATAAATAAGGAAGCATATACTCATTCAATTTTAGCACGAACATAATTATCACATCAATATCATATGAACATAAAACAAAATGTATCTCATCACATGCCTAGCTAGGTGAGTCTACATCAGTATCCATATCCATAACATAAATATAATCAATATAACATCATCAATGAGCAAAATAACTATAGTCAACATCATGAACATAAACATCAAATCACAAACTATAAATGATAAGAAATAAATGAGGATCATATCTATAATTCATGAGTCTATCATCCATAACATCATAATGTATACAACAACATACATATCTCTCTCTCAAAATATACATCTCATTGCATCAGTTCATAGGCTAGTATCAAAATGATATTTAAAAAGATACAATATCCCATAACTATATTATGAATATTCCCCTAGGGCACCACTATCTCCTAGGGCACTACTACCTCTTGGTGCCTATCCTCTCAAGGTCCCTACCTGTCCACCTATAGAAGTCACCCACTTACCTGGTGTCACAATACTATCACCACCTACCAAATTAGCTCTATACCTGGGATCATCAAAATAACATCTCAGGACTATGGCCTTGTATTAGTGTAGTTCCTCTACTATGGCTATATAATGTGTCATGGGGATAGTGCTTGATGGTCCTAAAGGTACTATGACTCCTCCTCTGACCTATCTCAAGGAGTCTCTCTCTTAGGAAACCAAGGCTATTATAGCTCTAGCATGGTTCCTCTCACCTATTACCATAGCTATCTAACCCTATGCTATATCTAATTGACCTTGTAAATATACCACCTGAGCTTATGTTATGGCTAGCATTTTTCCTAACTATGCACCTAGGGTAACCCCCTATACTTGTGCCCTCTAGCCACCTCTACCAACTAGTTTAAAATCCACTAGCAATCTACCATCATCATTACCACCAAAATCAGTCATTGTATATAATGGTTGATACCACATAGGGTGCCCATCTATAAACCTTACATCATCTTTCTTGGCCCTAGCTAGTAACTCCTTGTGATCAAGAAAAATCTAAACAGGCTATGGCTTTAGGAAAAGAAGATCTACAATCTCCTGCTTATACCTTGATTAAAGACCTAGAATCCCTTGTAATAGTAAAAATTATCATTATACCCTATCGAATGGGATGAGCTTTGCCTCACCATCCTTACTATTGAAGATACACCTATAGCTCTGTAGGGATAGTGTATGTCTCTTATATCTAACTTAAACTAGAAACTTGACATGTGGCCTCCAAATCAGATCACCAACAACTAAGGCCTCTAGTACACCTCTAAACAAATCTATATCATGTACCCACCTTGTACTCCTATGAGGTTAAAATTATCTCTCCATATCATAAAGCTAACTCCAAACTCCATCTAAACATAACCCTCCTATGATATCCCTATAATTTATAGAACCTGACTCAGATGTGTTCATATGGCCAATAGTATAGCATGAACCTTCCACTAATGCCATATCTCTTATGAGATCTGAAACCCCACAAATCCATATATATTTAGATTAGTAACAAGGGCACCCAACCAAACACTATGTGACCTAGCAAAATCTCAACCAATACCCTCAATAATAGATAAATAAACCTCTTACTACTCAACTTTAGAATATCAAAGAATGATATTATGATCATCATCATTTTCAATAGTCTCCTCTTGCCCCTCTCACTTTGATAGAGTGGAATATAGCTAAATCCTCTAGAATGCCATCTAATAAGATCATGGTCATCTACATATAATAGATCCAAGAACTCATCTCTCTCCTCCTAATTGATGTGATAAATTTAATCACCCAATATGGGTAATTAAGTAATCTTATGCACATCATCTAGCAAGATCATCATTTCACCAATGGGTAGAAAGAAGGTGTATATGATCAGATCCCATATCTTAGTGAGGGTCATGATCATTGTCACATCCCATAACATGTTTTAATAGTGTAACATTGATCCAAGAATAACTTCCTCCATATGATCCCAATCCATTGGGGTTATCCCTCAATAAATCTCAAGGAAGATGTAAGGTACCTGATCCCCATCTAGATCCACTCTTGTGCCTATAATGTTTAATAACAAACAAATAAAATTAGTGTTCTATATTATTTTTTTCTATGAGTTATACCTTTTCACCTCATTTAACCTACCTAATAATTCTTATTTTACATATATTGAATATATCACCCTCTTTTAAACCTACCTATCCCATTTGACCATTTCCCCTTATCTTATAATGCTACCCTTGACATTGACCATCATTATTTTACACTTAACACCTACCCTTAAAAACATTACCTTTAATGTAACATTAATGTAACGTTTAACACCTATAAATTACCTTTAACCTTATAAACATTAAAATAATCTTTTCAAAAAACATTTTCCAACCTACATGACCACCAATGGTCAAGAGACTATTCTGTCGATAGTCATCGATCATCAATGGTCATTACACATGACCACCAATATAAAATACCTAAACCTACCTATGCAAACACCCAAATATAAAAACTAATTACCCTAAATTTGTCCTCTACCATACCCATAACCTACCTACCCTCCCAATTTCAATTTTCACCTGCAAATTTCACCAATAAAAGTGTAAAACCTAAAACTAGGTCAAAACCCAAAACCCACCCAACAAGACAATACCAAAATAAATAAACTCAAATGTAATTCCAAATCAAAACTAATCTATCAAATTAATACAAACCCTACCTCATTCCTTGACAATCATTGAGTAGGAATCTATGGACCCACTACCTTTCCATGTGCCCTACCTCACCCACCCTACATCCTCATCAATCCACTTAGTCAAATAAACAATCAACTTTATCCAAGTTACCCACCAAAAATCACCATTAGAAACCTCTCACAAAATTCCAAGACAAGCTCTCACTATATAAAAATCCATTTTACACAATGAGTGAAAATGATAAGCAGACACACTTTTGAGTTACACCCTTTTAGGGTTTGTACCCTGATCATCGATGATCAAGGTGACCACTAATGGTCAATCCTAAGACCCATAACCATCAACAATTAGGATATTCAAGCAAAAAAAAATTTAGCACCAATATCATGTGCCCAACCATGGAGACTACCTTCTCTACCTACCTCAATAACCATCTCATCAGCTCACCATTGGTCTATTTTGGCCCAACTCATGTGGGGTTTATGATGATCTTTCCTTGTCATTTTTACCATAATGATAACAATTACCATGTTAAACTATTTTTAAACCTATGTTACCTTGAACATACCAGACCAACTTGTGTCTTCTTGGAAGCACTTCCTACCTTAGATACCCACAACTTTATTAAACCAATTTATATTTTCCTAGGAGCACTTCCTACCTTGGATACCCATGAAAACATAAACTTTGCCTAGGAGAAATGCATACCCAACCACCACACCTAAAGGTGGTCATGTGGTCTAATTTTCACTTGTCCTATCACCAAACTTATTTTTTTCCAACTATGGAAACCTATTATATGCATGATCTTGGCTATCACACTTTTGTCACACTATGCGTACATGTTTGTGCTTCAGTGCCCAACCTATCAACCACCTTTTATCATCACCTTCACCACTTATCAAAACCACACCTAATTCTATTTTACTTCATCACTTCTTAGTTTGAGGGTAACACGTCCTCTCATGCTCAGGGTAACCTATAATCCATTTTTTTTATAGCTTACTATTACAAACTACATAACCAGAGGGGGAAAGATGTAAACACTAAAAATATGCACATGATAGTTTTAAGTGTTGAATCACCCTTATAACACCTCAAGACCCCCTTAGGCCCATATTAGACCATTTAAACCCAAACCAAACCTAACCCAAGTAAGGTTTACCTACTAGATAAACCCATCCTTTTTAACTCAACTTGACCTTAACCCTCAACTATCGACGGTCACCCTGACCGTCAATGGTTAGGTTCCATCATTTAAACTAGCTTAACTAACACTTCACTCTACCTTAATATTTTATAATTATCTCATCTAATTTTTATGTGAGCTAATGCATGCATGAGTTAAAATTAAATAGCAAGTTGGACCCCTTGTTAGTGTCTTGTTACACTTCTCCTTCCTTCTTATAATAAGAGAGGAACAGGAGGTGAAAAGGGATCTATAACTATCAAAAGATTTTGGAAACATAGTTCCTTTTATAGGTGTTATTCCAACAATCTATAAATATATTCATCATGATAGAGATATAAATTTTTTCCACCCCTCATCCAATAGCCAGGTACTGCTACTCTATCAAAATCATGTTATACTCCATCAATGAGCTAACCACCTCAACCATTCACTAGATCAACAATCTATAAGCTAAGTATTTATTTTCAATCAATCAAATAGTTTATTTGTATTTCATAATCAGCCTAAAATTAACCAATCTCCAAAAATTACCTTTTATAACCCCATAAATCTAACCTTTTTGTTACATAAACCTGACACATAGTAACCACCGATGGTCATCCTGATCATCGATGGTATGTCCAACTGCTAACGGTTACCTCAATCATTGATGGTCACCTCAACTATAAATGATCACATAAATAACTGACAATCACTATGGTAAAAGATAAAAATAAGTTATTTTCATCCACCTACCCTTAACCAAGTCTAAATTTATTTTTCTCTACCTGTTCATAGAGCCCCAACCTATTTTTTGAATCACACTCAACTTAGTTAGCATTAGTATTGATCTAATTATTACTATATTAGTAATTTTAGTCTATTTATTTATCAACCATTTCTTATAATACATTTCAATATCTTCTATGATTTATGCAAGTACTTTATCTATTATTTTCTAAACTTAATTGTTTAAAACATATGGATTGACAACTCCTAGGGAAGCTCTTGCTTTTGGGGTCTAGATAGCTCTATGAAATCCACCCAACTATCTATCTAACTAACTATTTGCTTTAGTGCTATCTTATTTGTACGTCATTCCTCCCAAGCCAAAGTTCAATGTGTGCATAACCAAATATGTTTTTCGACCATACCCATATCTAGTTTCTTTCTTCTTCCTCTTTTGTAATATAAGCTAAAATTATTTGAAACATGTACTACCACCTCATTGACTAATACTAATAGGCTATCTCATCCTTGGTACAAAGGACATCATCCTTAGTTCATAAGGCATCATCGTTAGCCATAATCATTTTGGCCAAGGCTCTAGTTATTCTTGAACCACTATCTATCCTAGTTCAATGAGTCTCATCTCAGTCCTCTTTAAGACTCTCCACCTATGATACTATTCTCTCCCTATCCACTTGAGATCCATCTCATTCACCAACCACTCTTTGAATCTCTACATCATGCATAGATAATTGAGTTTGAAGCCCTATAAATTGTACCACCTATCCTCTCAAAGTATAAATCTCTACATCTTTGGCTATAATATGAACTTGTAGCCTATTAATATCTCCTTGATCCATAGTTAATTATGTTTGTAACCTAGATACAATGATCTATAACCCTATAATATCTTAGATACATGAATCAATCTCTCTTTATAGTTTATCTATCAAAGTCAGGTCCTCTATAGACCTCCCTATATCAAAGGGCCTAGCCTCTCTTATACCTATGTTAGAGGGACCTATATATCCTAAACCTATACCTATCCTAGAGGTCCCTGCCTCTCTTATACCTATCATATGGCCATCATTGACACCTAGGGCATCCCTATATCAATATCCTATCCATCTAAGTCAACCATATCTGTATAATCTATGGGACCTTATTATGCCTATAGATGCACTACCTATAGTGGAATTAATGTTTATGCTAGCCCTTGACCCTATTATTGTGATGGGGCTTTCCCTAGGTCTCTCCTCATCCCAAACCATCTTTGACATAAAATTAGTTACAGTAGTAATGACCTAGTCAGTATAATTAACCTAACCACAACCCACCATTTTGCATTAACATATGTCACCCTTGTATCTATGTCCCCTCCTACATAGTCCTATAGAATGTGCAAAACCTTGTCATAGTCCAAAACTACCTCAACATGGGGAAATAGTGCCCCCACTTCCTAATTTCCCTTGTAACATGTGTAAATTAGTGTGGACCCTCTAGGATACCCTTTTATAATCCAAACTACAGTTGGATTTAATATGGCCTATACTATTCCACCACATAGTCATGTTGACCTATAATATAGAAAAAGGTGATCATATACCCAATCATAAATAAATCCTCAATATAGGTCCATTATGTTACTATATAAGGGTACCAACTAAAACCCCCATCCTCTTTCTCATCTATGTCTCATCGATAATAAATAAAGTTCCATAAATGATGTTGTAACTTTGGACCTATCAAATTCCATCTAAAAGCCACTAGATCCTTTAGTCTTTTATGGTATCTTAGTCCCACTAGCTACTCAATAGTAATATGCTTCCATTACCAAACCTAGAGAATTATATTGTGGCCTATGTTCTTCTCTCATTAGTAATATATCATATGTAAGTCTATATATAATAGAGACAAGATGATCACCCCCATGCAAACTAAGTCGATCGATTGAACATATCCTAAATAACCCCAATCAAAAAAAAGAGGGAAGAATCATCTATTATTGTGAGGTATTATGAGTCCGTTAACAATATACATCAATATCACTACCTCTAGAGGCATTTACCCCTAGGTCACTCCCAATCCATCTTCTGGAGGCCAAGCTAAGTGCTTTAGTGCATCTACATCAATGTTTCCATCTATAACTTCTAAGACCATAATGACACCTAGCAAATCCTTTAGGGAATTCCATTGGCTTGCCAAAATATAGGTAATCATATGTCCATATAAAAACACCCATAAAATATGGTGCACATCCTCTAATGTCATTATGGTCTCCCTAATTGGTAGATGAAATGTCAAGGTATATGAGTGCCAACTCTTTGCTAATATTAATAGGTATGCTCTATCTATGAAAAACACTAGCAATCATGCTAGGTGATATAGCTACATAGCCTTGAGAACACTTGTGAGCTCCTTTGTCTAGATCCACTATCGATAGAAAACTTGTGATCATCACTCCCATAACATAATCTTTCTATCTCACTCCTGCCAGTCAAATATAGGGCATTGAGTCAATTATTTTTCCTTTAATTGATATAATTATTTTAATTTTAAGGCCTAGACTAATCATCTATGGACCTCGCTCCCTTTCTTATAATTTTATTCCTATATTAATATACTATGGTCCCTATCCTCCCTTATTATGGTGACCTCACCATTATCTTGGTGATTTCATCATTTTGATGCATGAGCATCTTAGAATGCTCACAGATGGTCTAGAAATGTTTTTCAAGAGAGTGCAAATTTGAATTTGAGTCCAAGTTAGTTTTCCTACCAAAAGGGAGTTTTAAATGTTCATAATGTTTTATTGGGTTTAAGTGAGTATAGATGATGTTTAATTTATGATAAATGTTGTAATAGACCTTGTATGGTCTCATAAAGGTCATAAGTTGGTTTGGAATGTCTTATGTCATATTGGGAGAGTAAGGTGGTAGTATTAATGCTTACCACCCTACATGAGTTTTAGAAAATGGAAGTTTCTTGTTTCAATAAATTTTTATAGGAGTCTTGATTTAGAGTCTATTTGATAGTGGAAAGGTGGTAGAGTATGTAGTAGTCTGTAGGAAGGATGGCATGAGTAGAAATAGGGCATACATGACTGTAATTAAAAGAATGTCTACTAAGGTAATTTAATGGATTGTATAAGTCTCCCTTTGTTTTGAATAAAAGCTTAAAATGAATATGGAATTATTGTGTCCAGTAAGAATTTGATAATATCTTCATGATAATAAGTTGTTTTAGATTTGAATTTGAGAACATGCATGATTAAACTTGCTTACCCCTACATTCCTATGCATTCTATGTTTGTACATTGAATGATTCAAGAAAACAAGAGTGTATAAACTTGTATTGGATATTTATAGTTCCTGTGGTGATTTTTTATTAATTTTACTCAAGTTTTAAAGAACATAATTAGGTATTTTCTAAATCATTTAGTATTCAATTATATATACAGGCAGACCCTTGTTGGCAAAGGTATTCTATATGTGTAAATTATGTATTATTATTATGGGTTAAGATAAATTGAAGTGGTTTGATTAAAAGTATTTTAAAGTGTATAATAATCTTTTGGGAATGAAAATATTCTTAATCAATCAATAAAATTCATCTATTATAATCTTGAATGAACCATGTTCTTATAGATGACAATGTTTATCAAAACTGTGTGTATTGGGTATTCCTTGCAATAAAGTGGTCTTTACATTGACGATTCAAGATTTTAATATATTGAGGAAATATAATATAATGTTTTTAATTATTTTATTAGACCTTTTTTTACCTTGTTATGTTCTTTAATCATCTAAATAGGGTTTTTAGATCTGTAACCTGTCATTTTTTTGACACAGTCAAGAGAAAATTATTATGGAACATTTTACAAAGGGTAGATAAGTGTTGTATAAGGATTTAATAATGTACCCAAGTATATATATATACTAAATTTAGGTGTTTTTGGGTTTTAAAACCTCATAAAGTGAAAAATATGCCTTTTTATAGGCTATCGGCCTATACAATGGCCTAAAAACCCTAGATTTAGGGTTTGGGGTATAAAAAGATATTTAACCATCCAAATATCTCAAAAATTTGTATTATTTTCAATATAAGTGTTATATAACTTATTTTGAAGGATGTATAGGTGTATGGACCCATCTGTATGGATTTTGAAGGATTGAGTTGGTTTAAGCCTAGAATAGACCTAGTGAGATAGGCCAAAGAAAAAAAGGGTATGTGTGTTGAGAGTGAGACATGAAAAAGAGTTTATTAAGATAGAGGAGGATAATATGTAACCAAAATTTTCATTATTTTCCCTAGATTTATCATACTTTGCTCAGACTAAGGAGGTTTGCACATTTGGAGGGCTAATTATGGAGTCAGGTAAGCCTACAGGTACAAAACTTTATAAAGGAACCTAACCTAAAATTTTGTGTATAGCATAAAATTGATAAATTTTACTCAAAAACCTATTTGGTTTTACATATAGAGTTTTTTATGGAATACAATAGTGAATTTTTCATGAAATAGGGTTAGTAGCATGTGAAAGTAAGGGATTGACTTTTGAGTAAAAATAAAGGATATGGATGATGAAAGTGGTTTGATATAGTGTGATATATTATTTTTAGTGACTAGGAACTTTGAATTGCATAGGTGTTTGAGTTTGGTCCTTTTGGACAAGATAGACCTAGTGTTGGCCAAGGAGGACTTTCAAGTTTACAAGCAAGAATAAGAACTATAGGCTAACGGGAATAAATCTTCATCATTTGGTATCAGAGCCAGAATATGCCTTGGGAAAGGTGTGCATGTAGGTAAAGGTTGGTGATTTAATTTTTTTACTATGCATGTGATTGAAAATTTTAGGAAAGAATTTGATGAAGAAATATATGTGGAGGATAGTTACATGATAGGACAAAGGTAGAAGAGAGCAATAATAATACAGATAGTAAATAGCCAAGTCAAGATTTAGGTCTATAGTTTGACAAGAGTTGGGGAAATAATAATACCCATGAAAATAAAAGAGTGTAAAGATGAGAAAAGATAGTTTGTATTTGTTTCTAAAAGAGAGAGGCATAGTACAGAGGTACAAAAAGGAGAAGATGATGCTAAGGGAGTTATTTGGTCACTCAATGAAGAACTAGAATATGAATTAGAATTGTTGATGCCTTGGAAATAATAGAAGAAAGAGAAGCGATAGTGGATCACATGAGAGAAGTTGTTAAGAAAAGAAATAAGAGTAATTGTAGGTACAAGTAGAAGTATGAGTAGTATTAGGAGAGAGAACAAAGGAACACTTGGATGAGGAAGCAAAGGCATAGGTGTGGTAGAAAAGAGCACACACATTTGTATGAAAAACAATGGATTCAAGTTATTTTATCACCTTAAGAGTATGATGCATGGGAATCTTGGAATACTCATAGATGGTCTATAAATGTGTTTCAAGAGAGTGCAAATTTGAATTTAAGTTCAAGTTAGTTTTTATATCAAAAGGGAATTTCAAATGTTCATAATGTTTTAGTGGGCTTAAGTGAGTATATATGATTTTTAATTGATGACAAATGTTTTAATAGACCTTTCATGGTCTCTTAAATGTCATAAGTTGGTTTGGAATGTCTTATGTCATGTTGGGAGAGTAAGGTGGTAGTGTTAATGTTTATCACCCTACATGGGTTTTAGATTAAATTAAAGTTTATTCTTTCAATAAATGGTTATAGGAGTCTTGATTTAGAGTTTATTGATAGTATAAATGTTGTATAGTGTGTAGTATTCTATAGGAGGGAGGACATGAGTAAGTAAGTCTACCAAGGTGATATAATGGACTGTGTAAGTCTCCCTTTGTTTTCAATAAAAGATTCAAACGAATATGGCCTTGTTGTGTCTAGTGAGAATTTGACAATATCTTCATGATAATAAGTTGTTTTATTTGAATTTGAGAACATGCATGATTAAACTTGTTTATCCCTATATTCCAATGTATTTTGTGTTTGTGTATTGAATGATTCAAGAAAAAAAGAGAGTATAAACTTGTCTTGGATATTTATAGTTCTTGTGTTGATGTTGTATTTTTTCTCAATATTTTAAGTACATAATCATGGATTTTATAAAGCATTTAGTATTTAGTTATATATACAGATAGACCCCTATTGGCAAATGTATTCTATATGTGCAGATAATGTATTGTTATTCTGGGTTAAGATACATTAAATTGGTTTGATTGAAATTATTTTAAAGTGTATAATAATTTTTTTTTGAATTAAAATATTATTAATCAATCAATAAAATTCATTAATTCATAATCTAGAATGAACCATGTTCCTATAGATGATAGTGTTTGTCAAGACTTTGTGCATTGGGTGTTCCTTAAAAGAAAGTGGTCTTTAAATTGATTATCTAAGATTTAAATATATATTTAATATGATATAATGTGTGGAAGGATTATATTATACCTTTTTTTACCTTGTTATGTGTTTTAATCATCTAAATAGGGTTTCCAGACCTATAACCTGTCATTCTTTTGACACAATCAAGTGAAAATTATTGTGGAACGTTTTACAAAGGGTGGATAAGTGTTTTATGGGGATTTAAGAACATACATATGGTATATAAAGACCAAGTTACAATGTTTTTGGGTTTTGTAACCTCATAAAGTGAAATATACACTTTTTATAGGCTCTATACAGTGGCCCAACACCCCTAGATTTAGGGTTTGGGGTGGAAAAAAGAGATTTAACCATAAAAATCTCTCAAAAAAAATTAATATGATCAATATTGATGTTTTATAACTTATTTTAAATGTTTAATAGGTTTAAAAACCCATCCATATGGATTTTGAAGGACTGAGTTGGTTTAAGCCTAAAAGAGACCTAGTAAGACAAGCCAAAGAAGAAAAGGGTGTCTGTTGAGAGTGAGATTTGATAAATATTTTATTAAGATAAAATAGTATAATTGGTGCCTAAAATTTCATTAATATCCTTTGATTCACCATAATTTTTTTAGACCAAGGAGGTTTACCCACTTGGAGGGCTAATTATGGAGTTAGGTAAGCCTAAATGTACAGAACTTTGCAAATGAACCTAACCTAAAATTTTGTGTATAGAATGAAATTGATAAATGGTACTCAAAACCTATTTTTTTCATGAATATTTGTTTTATATAACATAAAAATGAATTTGTCTTGAAACAGGGCTAGTAACATGTGAAAGCAAAGGATTGACTTTTGAGTAAAAATAAAGGATATAGATGATGAAAGTGGATTGTTATGATTTGATATAGTTTTATATATTATTTTTATTGCCTTGGAACTTTTAATTGGATAGGTGTTTTAGTTTGGTTTTTTTGGACAAGATAGGCCTAGTGTTGGCCAAGGAGGAGTTGCAAGTTTGCAAGCAATAATAAGAAGAATTGGAACCTAAAGGGAATAGCTATACATCAAATTTCATAGGGTAATTTGTCAATTTAATAGGGCATTACCACCATAGTGTAGGCCAATTCCACTCTTATTAGCAAAATCACCATCTAACCTGGCATTTTATACCCAAATATGTGAATTCACCAATGAAATTACAAAATCATTGTTGTGACTCATGAAATCACTAAAATATCAGTGAATTTACTATTTTCAAGGTGATCCCACCATTATTGATGGTAATATCACCGATGGAAAAATTGGGCAATCAGTAGGATCACCAAACATCCTACTTCCTACACATAATAAATGCCATAAATGTAAAAATTAAATACAAAAAGTACCTACCGATGGTCCATTCCATGGTGGATGATAATACCCTTTCATGTGCTTTCCAAGATGATGGTGGTGTGGGATATTATCCATGTTTATTATCACTGTCAAGAAAAAATATCAAAACTCTAAATCACTATAACTAGGGGTGAAAATTAACTATTTTTACCCCCTAGGGGTCAAAATATAGTAAATTTTTCAGAACTTTTATCCCTTGGACCTATAGTTGCTCCATTTTACATCTCTTGGGCTATTATTTTTGCCCAATTTATCCATTTTTTCTCATAATTTCTTCTAGTTGATCTATCTTTTAGTCTCTTTTTTATAAAATTAACATGATTATTATTATTTTTTTATCGAGGGCTCGAACCATCAAATATTTCAAATTTTTTGTCTTTCCCTTGAGGGGGCATATTAAGGCCACCCAAACATAGTTTGGGGCATTTTCGTAGCATTATTTCTTTGTAACTCATGCAAAATTTAGCAAAAATTAGGAAAAAAATTATTTATTCTGATTATATTAACCTTTTCATTCATTAAAAATACATTACTTCAGTGAAATATCTCACCATGCCTTCTCAAATAGGGGAAAAATCTAGACATCCAATTCTTATCACCATTGTACTAAAATTATCAATCTAAATTATATTTCATGACAACACATAATCTGGACCAAAATACTAAAAATACTCTAAATCATTTGAACTTGTCACATACAAGTGTGAATTTATGATAATGTATCCTTAAATGGGGCAATGTATTTTATGTGATTATTATCCTTTTTTAAATTATTTTGAGTCAAACTATGAACACACAAAATGACATCCTAGACCATTGAATTATTCTAACGCAATATCACACATCACATGCATGTGTTATTTCATGTCCATAATACCTTAACTAGGGTATTACCCCATACAAAATTGACACCTCCTTTTAATTATACTCCAGTCAAATTATGACTTAGTAAAATTATGTTTGTGACTAGGTTGATTAAGCATGCAACATATTTTCAAAGAATTACAAAAAATTAATCAAAGTCACTTTAGCAAATTAATCCAAATTAATAACTTAAGTGTGAATTCCATGATATTTTAGAATATATATTTATTATAAATTCATAATTCAAATATTCAAAAAATTAATAAATTATCTTAATTTACACCCATGTTTGCCCATGTGTAACCTCCTTTTTTGTGCAGCCTTTATTCCTGTGCAACCTTTGTTCCTATGAAAATTGTTTCCTATGCAACCCCATTCCAATGTAGTAACCTCAAAAATCAAATCCATCTAGGGCCACACATTTGGTTTTTTATCCAAGTGTTGCAAATCAATCTATTCTATCTTGAAAATCTATAAATAAGAGAGCCAAGACCACCATTTTGAAGCTTCAGTTGTGTAAAATTACTATGTAAAATTATTTATAGAGAAGATTCATTTATTTCATCCAATTAGACCAAATCAAATATCCTAATCTATTAGTGAACTAGGAGATGATGGAGGTTCATGCCATGCTTCATTGATAGAGACTTAGAGCACCAAATTTTGGTAAAATCATGTTTATTGACTACTTGTGATGGAGAATAACTACTTAGAAGGTATACCATTATCGTACTTTCATCACTATCTATTTTAATTCATTAAAAACACTCCTTAAGGGATTAGGTTTTATAAATTAGTTTCTTTATGCTTATTTTTAGATATTTTCTTGACTAACGCATGATCTAACCTATCTCGAAATCTTACTCTATAAGTATCATGAGTATAGGCATGTGTAAATATTGTAGACACCTAAAACTAGCCATTGATAACCTCCAATCAGGATTTTGGCCAATTTCCACTTAAAATACATAATTTGTCCTAAAAACAATAAATCGCATTAAAATATTTGAAGCTAACGTACTCAAGTGCCAATTTTGTCCAGCGTATCATTAAATGGGGCGATGTAATTTATGGGCTAGCTAACTTTGGCCATATCATTCCAAGTCAAAATACCAATTTTGCACTTAGGTGCTCTAGATTTTTCTTTCCTATCAAATATTCTACACAAGACACATGCCTTTGTTAATTTTTTGGTAACATCCTATATGGGATAATGGACTCATCTCATCTAACATCACCTTCCAATTCCAATTTCATCAAATTTTGGACCAATAACAAGGCATTCTGATCAATTTGATTAATTTGTGCACAAAGTGCTTAAACATTCTTAAGAGATAATTAATCCAAGTTAGAGCCTAATTAATAATTCCATGGAAACTTTTTGAATAATTTATTTTGGAAATGAATATTAAATATTTGCATCATCAAGTGATCTCATTTCTTGGGAAGACATCCATAGGCCATAAATGCCATAAATATCAGGATTCATGCCTCCCATACCTCATCAAAGCCCTCCATGACTCTTAATTGCTCCTTTATCCCAAATATTTATGGGCCTATTTATCAATTTTAATTTCAAAATTGGATTAATCCTTAGCCACACATCTCAATCCTAAGATGGATGGTTCCAATTGATTCTAATCAATCTCAAAAATCTATAAATAAGAGCCCTTACTACAACATTTCTAAGATATTTTGGTGCAAAGTTATTATGCTCAAATATTTTCAAAATTCTTGATAATTAAAATTTATAATTCACAAATGATTCCAAAAGCCATCGCAATTAGTGTTACCATTCCAAAGTGATTCCAAGCCAAGCCACAAGCCAAAGGTGTCAAGGAGAAGAGGAGATAGCCAATCCTCCTTTGATGAAGACTTCATGAGCACAAACCAAGAAATCCACTACAACAAGCATTTTGTAGCATCCAAGGAAGATAAAAAAAGGTTTCTTTTGCATTTTAGTTGTGTGTTTTATTCATGTTTGTTAACTAAGCTCTCCCTAGTGTCTAGGCCTATAGATGTTATGCTTGTTTGTGTGTTTCTTTCTTTTTATAACTAACACCATACTAACCATCCTATCTTAATTCAAATTCCTAGATCATAAATATCAATATGTAATCTCAATGTGATAATGAAAATTATCATAAAATAATATAACTTATGCCAATTGTGATCATATAGAAGTAAGATATCGCAAACATAGTGTTTCATACAAGAAAAAGAAAGGTCCAACATCTACACACTCATGTATCATGGATCTCGTGTATACCTATATCACACTCAAGTACCTATAAGACATAAGTGTGTATAGAAATAATATGCTATCTATGAGCATAGACTAAACAACATATGTGTTTAACACCAAATTTAAATATGGGGTATCTAGAGTTAAGAACATAGAGTAGTCTAGGGTACAAGGGTGATAAATTACCTTTATAACAAGCCAATTAATACTAAAATCACATAAAAAATATTCTAAATTTATACAACTAAGATTTCTATAAATAGTAAAAGTACATATGTTGATAGATTTTTTAATAAATTGGAAATAATTATACTTATCTAGTTTACTATTTACATGCATGTCTCAATAAGAATAGGCTAGAAGTGGACTAGGTGATGATCGTGGAATAATCATCAGATTATATAAATATCTTCTCTATAACCTTGGATAATTTAATCAAATCTGGACTATTATATCATCATAGATTTCCACCTCAAATTCATGTTATTTATGGAATTTTGAATATTTCATAGGATAATTCAGACCTCATGAGTTATATGTGATTGCTAGGTGAGGAATGAATGAGGATTGATATTGTGTGTGTGTGTGTGTGTGTGTGTGTGTGTGTGTGTGTGTGTGTGTGTGTGTGTGTGTGTGTGTGATTTGATTTAAATTTTAAGGGCATTATAGAGTATAAAACCCTAGGTTATTAAAGTGATGTAATATTAAAATAGGGAATAAATATCGAAGTGTTAATAGCTTTTAATTTTTAAAATTATTGATTTATCTGTTTATTCTATAAATAGAAATGAATTAACAAAGGAACTATTTAGCTAGAAACTAACTAAGATGGAGAAGCGACATGTTATAATCTGGTACATGAATTTTGATATGTGTCATGAACAAAAATCAATTTTTTGAAACCCTTCTGGATAATAGCATAATATTATAACCAATAGTGCATTATGCTAGTGTCTTATGTGCCATGCTAGTGTCCTTTTGCAACAAGGATAGTGAGCTTATGGGTAAACCTTCACCTAGTTATGAGAAACATTTGCCTATGTAAATGAATACAAGTTCATTTTTTTTTCCCTATTTTGATTTAATTTAATGTGAAACCCTAGACCTCCATGTCTATTAGGAGGTTTGAGGAGCACAAGTAGAAAAAGAGTGTCATTAGTAGGGTAGGCTAGATGTCACCTCGACACCCCATGTGTTGAGTGTTGACTACATACCAATACCTATAAAGGAGATCAATCATGACTTAGTCATCCCAATCTAAGTATTGGTGCAAGTGTAATTGAATGCTAGCATGAGTGTTAGTTTGATTTTTTTAGTGTGACTTGAGATTGGAAATTTGAGTAATTTGAGATTTGGGATAGTTTATATGGGTGTATGTAGAATTAGGGTAGAATATGGATCAATGATCTTAATTTTAACAACTATTTTTGAGTTTTTTATGATTATTTATATCTAATTTCCATTTAAGGGATAAATAAATTAAAATGGTCTATATATCTTGTTCTGGTGCTTGTCAAGATGTGAAATAGGTCTAGGTTGACCCTAAGTTGCTTTGATGAATGGAAAATTATCCATTGGGAGAGTAAAGATCAAATGGACATTAACACTTCCCTTTAGTCAATATCATAGTGTTTTATAGTCTAAAGGACCACTCTAATGTCTAGGTGGTAAGATTGGGCAAAAAAGAGACCTGGGTGTAAGGGGTGGCTTAGTGTTACTTTTGATATATATTATAATGGATTGGACTCATATGAAAGCTAGAAAAGGATAAAAAGAGGCCCTACTACAAATTTAGGGCAAATCTAAGGATAAGGTGGTCTCAAGTGACACTCATTATAATAAAATGACATTTTAGACGACTACATTTCCCCACCCCATTTATTCTAGAAATGGAACAAAGTGAAATGACTAGGATAAAGAATAAAGAGACATACCTAGACTTACTTATGAGGCAAAGAATATGAATATGGGTTTGAGTATATAAAACATGCTCCATTAAATTCCTATAAATGAAACATGAACAAATCACTCCTTACTTAAGAAATATCAAAATCAAGATAAAGTTTATTAGAGAGAGAGGGAAAGAGGAATGAATACACCTCATTAGGTATGTGAACCAATGCAAAAATATGGTGACATCCTCTACGTGTGTATTTAATTATCAAATAATGAATATCTTGTATGTATTTGATGGTTTACTTAGTATTCACATGTAGGTAGCTCAAGAACTCAAATTGGCCTTGAATCCATCATTAACCACCCCTACTCAATGGATCATAACCTATGAATAGATTAGATTAGACTAATGAGTTCTCTTACCCTCTCATGTAGGTGGTTAAATAAATCAAGTAGGATATGACTCCATCATTACCTACCCATGTGTAGTAGAGGCATCTGAAATTGAAACTTTGTGATGTAATTTAAATTATGTGATGTAACTAAGACTATTTAGGATGGATCTAGGGCCACTCATAAAATATGAAATATAAAATGACTCAGGGGGCACTTGGTAACTCTAAAATGTAAAATGGCTTAAGGGCCACTTGATAATGATAACCATTATAGATATAATGAGGCACAAATTTGGTGTAAATCTAGTACAAAACTTGTAAAAATGGTGTCTAGAGTAATAATGTGGACAATGACATGGAGCTACCATTCCATCTGAGAGTATTGGTGCCAAACTAAAGAAATGAGAAAAATGTTTTACATGCATGCCCCTAACTCTGATATATGTGTTTATGGATTATGGACCAAGTAATAATGATTTGTGTCTAAGTATCTAAAATCGAACTGGTAGTGATCATTTGGTGCATGATGCCCCTAATCTAAGAAAACCTATGTAATCTATGTAAAAATTGAATATCTAATAAACATGTCTTATAATGTGTGCCTGAGACTATGTAAATATAAACTTTAACTATTGTACCTTTCTAATAATTTGATAATTTTCTATATTTAGAGCTACTAGATAGTAGTGAGTTCCCATGATCAAAATTCCACCATGCTAGTGTCTTATGTGATACACTATTAACCAAATTTATGGTTTTTGTGTAAAACTAAACCTGATCTAGGTGTGACTATTTTTTACTATATTTTCTTGAATTTAAGCTTTGCAATATGTGTCTACATGATAAAACCTATGTTCTGAGAGCATTAGGATTTTCTTATCTTTATGAAAAATTTGGTATGAATGCCCCTTATTTTAAGGGGATTTATTGAATCTATACAATAACTATCCTAAAAATAAAATCTATGTATCTTGTATGTTAGACTAAAAACATCTAATATATGTGTGATATACCAATATATTGCGTATACACAAAATAGGAATGTAAAATTGTTTAAGCATTATTTTGTTATGGATAATCTATGTTATATATAGCATTTAAAAGGTTGTTAAGATAGATATAATCATGTATATGAGTAAAAAATATGAGTATAATATGAGTAAACTACCTAGGGGGATGGGGCATGATGTCCATCAAGGCACCCAAGGAAGAAGTTTAAATGCATGAGGTCCCTCATGGCATCATGAAATAGATGTGAATATAACAATTAAGATACAAATTTCATGGCCATGACGCATATATGAAATCACACATACAAGACATGAGGCATGTAAATTAGGCCAAGGAGCCATAAGACAAGGGACATGGGCCCATGTCACAAAGTCTAAGGAAAAATCACACATACAAGGACATGTTTAAATTTCCACATATACAAATAACAAACAAGGTTGACTTAGAGGCACATGGAAGGATGTGTTTAAATTTCTACAAACATAATCAAGAATAACACACAAGGACATGGGAACATGTAAAATGCATACACATAATTAAAGGAATTGGTATAAATCCCTAGAATAGTGGTATATTCAAATACCCTTGAATAGATGTAGAATCAAAGTGATATAATAAAATATATAAAAGTAAAGCTATAAATGAAAGTATGCATAAGTATGTGGTACAAATCCATATAATAAAAAAATATGTACCTAAGCTGAGTCTATAATAGTGTCAGTAAAAAATCATTGTAGTATAGGATGATCAATATCAAGATGTAATCAATGCCAAAGCTATGATATGGAGTATAGAAAGATATAACATGATAAACCATAAGTTATGTGTATGATGCCCCCAATGGGTTGATATGTCAATGCTAAATTTATGTATATGTGTATATGACCCCAATGGGTAGACAATAGAAAATATGGAGATGTGTAGAGGACCCGAGTCTTATAGTAATCTATGAACACTTGAAAGGAACAAGTGAAACATGTATGTATGATCAAACTAACTATACTAGCATAGATAACATATGTAATACCTAGAAATATAAAGAATGTAAACATGGAAATGCATACAATATAAAACTTGTATTTTCTAAGTAACTATTTGAATGTTTTTATATTTTATGAGTATATTATATTTACAAGTAACATGAAAATTAAACTATATACAAGGAGAAATATTAGAGAAAATATGTACAACCAAACTAGGAATAGATGAAACTATGTACAAGGAGCATATTATGGATAAGAATCTATGTGCTAGTAAGGAATAGTGATATAATCCCAACATGTCATCAATGGGATGCCTATGTATAACATATGCCTCATCTTAAATTTATGAATGGTCTATATCATAATATTCTATGTTATTCCAAACATATTTTTCATTTTGATTAGCAATGTCTAGATTATTGATTGGGATCTTGCCATCTAAAATTGTATCCATTGTAATTATAACTTGATTTTGTAGCTATTTACTATGTGGAGTTCTTATATGCAGATATGAAGATAGTAAATAGCCAAGTCAAGATTTAGGTCTATAGTTTGACAAGAGTTGGGTAAATAATAATATCCATGCAACAAAAAAAGTGTAAAGATGAGAAAAGATAGTTTGTATTTGTTTCTAAAAGAGAGGGGCATAGTATAGAGGTACAAAAAGGAGAAGATGGTGCTAAGGGAGTTATTTGGTCACTCCATGAAGAACTACAATATGAGTTAGAATTCGTTGATGCCTTGGAAATAATAGAAGAAAGAGAAGCGATAGTGGATCACATGAGAGAAGTTGTCAAGAAAAGAAAGAAGAGTAATTGTAGGTACTAGTAGAAGTATGAGTAGTATTAGGAGAGAGAACAAAGGAACACTTGGATGAGGAAGCAAAGGCATAGGTGTGGTAGAAAAGAGCACACAAATTTGTATGAAAAACAATGGATTCAAGTTATTGTATCACCTTAGGAGTATGATACAGGGGAATCTTAGAATACTCATAGATGGTCTAGAAATGTGTTTCAAGAGAGTGCAAATTTGAATTTGAGTTCAAGTTAGTTTTTCTATCAAAAGGGAATTTCAAAAGTTCTAGTGGGCTTAAGTGATTATATATGATTTGAAATTGATGACAAATGTTGTAATATACCTTTTATGGTCTCTTAAATGTCATAAGTTGGTTTGGAATGTCTTATGTCATGTTGAAAAAGTAAGGTGGCAGGCTTAATTTTTACCACCCTACATGCGTTTTAGATTAAATGAAAGTTTATTGTTTCAATAAATGGTTATAAGAGTCATGATTTAGAGTTTATTGATAGTATAAAGGTTGTAGAGTGTGTAGTAGTCTATAGGAGGGAGGACATGAGTATAAATAGGGTAGACATGACTGTAATTAAAAGAAGTTCTACCAAGGTGATATAATGGACTGTGTAAGTCTCCCTTTGTTTTCAATAAAATATTCAAATGAATATGGCCTTGTTGTGTCTAGTGAGAATTTAATAATATCTTCATGATAATAAGTTTTTTTATTTGAATTTGAGAACATGAATGATTAAACTTGTTTATCCCTATATTCCTATGTATTTTATGTTTGTGTATTGAATGATTCAAGAAAAAAAGAGAGTATAAACTTGTCTTGGATATTTATAGTTCTTGTGGTGATGTTGTATTTTTTCTCCTCAAAATTTTAAGTACATAATCATGGATTTTCTAAAGCATTTAGTATTTAGTTATATATACAGATAGACCCATATTGGCAAATGTATTCTATATGTGCAGACAATGTATTATTATTATGGGTTAAGATACATTAAATTGGTTTGATTAAAATTATTTTAAAGTGTATAATTTTTATTTTTTTTTGAATTAAAATATTCTTAATCAATCAATAAAATTCATTTATTCATAATTTGGAATGAACCATGTTCCTATAGATGATAGTGTTTGTCAAAACTGTGTGCATTGGGTGTTCCTTGAAAGAAAGTGGTCTTTAAATTGATTATCTAAGATTTAAATATATATATATATATATGTATATATATATATATGTATATATATATATGTATATATATATATGTATATATATATATGTATATATATATGTATATATATATATGTATATATATATGTATATATATATATATGTATATATATATATATGTATGTATATGTATATATGTATATATGTATGTATATATATGTATATATGTATATATATATATATATATATATATATATATATGTATGTATATGTATATATATATATGTATATATATATATATGTATATATATATATATATATGTATATATATATATATATATGTATATATATATATATATATGTATATATATATATGTATATATATATATATATATATGTATATATATATATATATATATGTTACATATATATATATATACATATATATATATATATATATACATATATATATATGTATATATATATATGTATATATATATATATATGTATATATATATATTTGATATGATATAATTTGTGGAAGGATTTTATTATACCTTTTTTTACCTTGTTATGTGCTTTAATCATCTAAATAGGGTTTTTAGACCTATAACCTATCATTATTTTACACAATCAAGTGCAAATTATTGTGGAACGTTTTAAAAAGGGTGGATAAGTGTTTTATAAGGATTTAAGAACATACCTAGGGTCCATAAAGACCAAGTTACAATTTTTTGGGGTTTTGGTACCTCATAAAGTGAAAGATATGCTTTTTATAGGCTCTCGACCTATACAGTGGCCCAACACCCTTAAATTTAGGGTTTGGGGGGGAAAAAAGAGATTTAACCATAAAAATCTCTCAAAAAATTTTATTATGATCAATATTGATGTTTTATAACTTATTTTAAATGTTTAATAGGTGTAAAAACCCATCCATATGGATTTTGAAGGACTGAGTTGGTTTAAGCCTAGAAGAGACCTAGTAAGACAAGCCAAAGAAGAAAAGGGTATGTGTGTTGAGAGTGAGATTTGAAAAAGATATTATTAAGATAAAATAGTATAATTGGTGCCTAAAATTTCATTAGTATCCTTTGATTGACCATACTTTTCTTAAACCAAGGAGGTTTACCTACTTGGAGGGGTAATTATGGAGTTAGGTAAGCCTACATGTACAGAACTTTGAAAAGGAACCTAACCTAAAATTTTGTGTATAGAATGAAATTGATAAACGGTAGTCAAAACCTATTTTTTTCATGAATATTTATTTTATAGAACATAAAAATGAGTTTGTCTTGAAATAGGGCTACTAACATGTGAAAGCAAAGGATTGACTTTTGAGTAAAAATAAAGGATATAGATGATGAAAGTGGATTTTTATGCTTTGATATAGTTTTATATATTATTTTTAGTGCCTTGGAACTTTTAATTGCATAGGTGTTTTAGTTTGGTTTTTTTGGACAAGATAGATCTAGTGTTGGCCAAGGAAGAGTTGCAAGTTTGCAAGCAATAATAATAAGAATTTCAAGCTAAAGAGAATAGCTATACATCAAATTTCATAAGGTAATTTGTCTATTTAATAGGGCATTACCACCATAGTGTAGGCCAATTCCACTCTTATTATCAAAATCACCATCTAACTTGGCATTTTATACCAAAATATGTGAATTCACCAATGAAATTACAAAATCATTGTTGTGACTCATGAACTCACTAGAATATTAGTGAATTTACTATTTTCAAGGTGATCCCACCATTATCGATGGTAATATCACCGATGGAAAAATTGGGAAATCAGCAGGATCATCAAACATCCTACTTCCTACACATAATAATTGCCATAAATGTAAAAATTAAATACAAAAAGTACCTACCGATGGTCCATTTCCTGGTGGATGATAGTACCCTTTCATGTGCTTTCTAAGGTGATGGTGGTGTGGGATATTATCCATGTTTATTATCACTATCAAGAAAAAAATATCTAAACTCTAAATCACTATAACTAGGGGTGAAAATTAATTATTTTTACCCCCTAGGGGTCAAAATATAGTAAAATTTTCAAAAAAATTATCCCTTGGACCTATAATTGCTCCATTTTACCTCTCTTGGGCTATTATTTTTTCCTAATTTATCCATTTTTCCTCTGAATTTCTTCTAGGTGATCTATCTTTTAGTCTCTTTTTTATAAAATTAACATGATTATTATTATTTTTTTATCAAGGGCTCAAACCATCAAATATTTCAAATTTTTTGTCTTTCCCTTAAGGGGGCATATTAAGGCCACCCAAACATAATTTGGGGCATGTTCCTAGCATTATTTCTTTGTAACTCATGCAAAATTTAGCAAAAATTAGGAACAAAATTACTTATTCTAATTATATTAACCTTTTCATTCATTAAAAATACATTACTTCAGTGAAATATCTCACCAAGCCTTCTCAAATAGGGGAAAAATCTAGACATACAATTCTTATCACCAGTGTACTAAAATTATCAATCTAGATGATATTTCATGACAACACATAATCTGGACCAAAATACTAAAAATACTCTAAATCATTTGAACTTGTCACATACAAGTGTGAATTTATGATAATGCATCCTTAAATGGGGCAATGCATTTTATGTGATTATTATCCTTTTTTAAATTATTTTGAGTCAAACTATGACCACACAAAATGACATCCTAGACCATTGAATTATTGTAATGCAATATCACACATCACATGCATGTGTTATTTCATGTCCATAATACATTAACTAGGGTATTACCCCATACACAATTGACACCTTCTTTTAATTATACTCCAGTCAAATTATGACTTAGTAAAATTATGTTTGTGACTAGGTTGATTAAGCATGCAACATATTTTCAAAGAATTACAAAAAATTAATCAAAGTCACTTTAACAAATTAATCCAAATTAATAACTTAAGTGTAAATTCCATGATATTTCATAATATATATTTATTATAAATTCATAATTCAAATATTCAAAATATTAATAAATTATCTTAATTTACACCCATGTTTGCCAATGTGTAACCTCTTTTTTTGTGCAACCTTTATTCCTATGCAACCTCTGTTCCTATGAAAAATTGTTTCCTATTCAACCTCATTCCAATGTAGTAACCTCAAAAATTAAATCCATCTAGGGCCACACATTTGGTTTTTTATCCAAGTGTTGCAAATAAATCTATTCTATCTTGAAAATATATAAATAAGAGAGCCAAGACCACCATTTTTAAGCTTCAGTTGTGTAAAATTACTATGTAAAATTATTTATAGAGAAGATTCATTTATTTCATCCAATTACACCAAATCAAATATCCTAATCTATTAGTGAACTAGGAGATGATGGAGGTTCATGCCATGCTTCATTGATAGAGACTTAGAGCACCAAATTTTGGTAAAATCATGTTTATTGACTACTTGTGATGGAGAATAACTACTTAGAAGGTATAACATTATCGTACTTTCATCACTAGCTATTTTAATTCATTAAAAACACTCCTTAAGGGATTAGGTTTTATAAATTAGTTTCTTTATGCTTATTTTTAGATATTTTCTTGACTAACGCATGATCTAAACTATCTCAAAATCTTACTCTACAAGTATCATGAGTATAGGCATGTGTAAATATTGTAGACACCTAAAACTAGCCATTGATAACCTCCAATCAGGATTTTGTCCAATTTCCACTTAAAATACATAATTTGTCCTAAAAACAATAAATCACATTAAAAGATTTGAAGCTAACATACTCAAGTGCCAATTTTGGCCAGCGTATCATTAAATGGGGCAATGCAATTTATGGGCTAGCTAACTTTGGCCATATCATTCTGAGTCAAAATGCCAATTTTGCACTTACGTGCTCTAGATTTCTCTTTCCTGTCAAATATTCTACACAAGACACATGCCTTTGTTATTTTTTTTGGTAACATCCTAAATGGGATAATGGACTCATCTCATCTAACATCACCTTCCAATTCTAATTTCATCAAATTTTGGACCAATAACAAGGCATTCTGATCAATTTGATTAATTTGTGCACAAAGTGCTTAAACATTCTTAAGAGATAATTAATCCAAGTTAGAGCCTAATTAATAATTCCATGGAAAATTTTTGAATAATTTATTTTGGAAATGAATATTAAATATCTGCATCATCAAGTGATCTCATTTCTTGGGAAGACATCCCTAGGCCATAAATATCAGGATTCATGCCTCCCATACCTCATCAAATCCCTCCATGACTCTTAATTGATCCTTTATCCCAAATATTTATGGGCCTATTTATCAATTTTAATTTCAAAATTGGATTAATCCTTAGCCACACATCTCAATCCTAGGATGGATGGTTCCAATTGATTCTAATCAGTCTCAAAAATCTATAAATAAGAGGCCTTACTACATCATTTCTAAGATATTTTGGTGCAAAGTTATTATGCTCAAATATCTTCAAAATTCTTGATAATTAAAATTTATAATTCAAAAATGATTTCAAAATCCATTGCAATTAGTGTTACCATTCCAAAGTTATTCCAAGCCAATCCAAGCCAAGCCACAAGCCAAAGGTGTCAAGGAGAAGAGGAGATAGCCAAGCCTCCTTTGATGAAGACTTCATGAGCATAAACCAAGAAAGCCACTACAATAAGTATTTTTTAGCATCTAAGGAAGATAAAATAAGGTTTCTTTTGCATTTTAGTTGTGTGTTTTATTCATGTTTGTTAACTAAGCTCTCCCTAGTGTCTAGGCCTAGAGATGTTATGCTAGTTTGTGTGTTTCTTTCTTTTTAGAAGTAACACCATACTAACCATCCTATCTTAATTCAAATTCCTAGATCATAAATATAAATATGTAATCTCAATGTGATAATGAAAATTATCATAAAATAATATAACTTATGCCAATTGTGAATATATAGAAGTAAGATATCGCAAACATAGTGTTTCATACAAGAAAAAGAAAGGTCCAACATCTACACACTCATGTATCATGGATCTCGTGTATACCTATATCACACTCAAGTACCTATAAGACATAAGTGTGTATGGAAATAATATGCTATCTATGAGCATAAATTAAACAATATATGTGTTTAACACTAAATTTAAATATGGGGTATCTAGATTTAAGAATATAGAGTAATCTAGGGTACAAGGGTGATAAATTACCTGTATAGCAAGCCAGTTAATATTAAAATCACATAAACAATATTCTAAATTTATATAGCTAAGATATCTATAAATATTAAAAGTACATATATTGATAGATTTTTAATAAATTGGAAATAATGATACGTATCTAGTTTACTATTTGCATGCATGTCTCAATAAGAATAGGCTAGAAGTGGACTAGGTGACGATCTTGAAATAATCATCAGATTATATAAATATCCTTTCTATATCCTTGGATGATTTAATCAACTCTGGACTATTATATCATCATATATTTCCACCTCAAATTCATGTTATATATGGAATTTTGAATATTTCATAGGATAATTCAGACCTCATGAGTTATATGTGATTGCTAGGTGAGGAATGAATGAGGATTTATATTGTTTGTGTGTGTGTGTGTGTGTGTGTGTGTGTGTGTGTGTGTGTGTGTGTGTGTGTGTGTGTGTGTGTGTGTGTGTGTGTGTGTGTGTGTGTGTGTGTGTGTGTGTGTGTGTGTGTGTGTGTGCGCGCGCGCGCGCGTGCGCGTGTGTGTCTATATATATATATATATATATATATATATATATATATATATATATATATATATATATATATATATATATATATATATATATATATATATATATATATATCAATCAGTTGATTTAAATTTTAAGGGAGTTATGGAATATAAAACCCTAGGTTATTAAAGTGATGGAATATTGAACTAGGGAATGAATATAGAAATGCTAATAGCTTATAATTTTTAAAATTATTGATTTATCTATTTATTCTATAAATAGAAATGAATTAGCAAAGGAACTATTTAGCTAGAAACTAACTAAGATGGACAAGTGACATGTTATAATATGGTACATGAATTGTGAAATGTGTCATGAACAAAAATCAATTTTTTGAAAACCTTCTGGATAATAGCATAATATTATAACCAATAGTGCATTATGATAGTGTCTTATGTGCCATGCTAGTGTCCTTTTGCAACAAGGATAGTGAGCTTATGGGTAAACCTTCACCTAGTTATGAGAAACATTTGCCTATGTAAATGAATACAAGTTCATTTTTTGTTCCCTATTTTTATTGAATTTAATTTGAAACCCTAGACCTCCATGTCTATTAGGGTGTTTGAGGAGCACAAGTAGAAAAAGATTGTCATTAGTAGGATAGGCTAGATGTCACCTCGACACCCCATGTGTTGAGTGTTGACTACATACGAATACCTATAAAGGAGATCAATCATGACTTAGTTATCCCAATCTAAGTATTGGTGCAAGTGTAATTGAATGCTAGCATGAGTGTTAGTTTGATTGTTTTAGTGTGACTTGAGATTGGAAATTTGAGTAATTTGAGATTTGGGATAGTTTATATGGGTGTATGAAGAATTAGGGTAGAATATGGATCAATGATCTTAATTTTAACAACTATTTTTGAGTTTGTTATGATTATTTATATCTAATTTCCATTTAAGGGATAAATAAATTTAAATGGTCTATATATCTTGTTCTGGTGCTTGTCAAGATGTGAAATAGGTCTAGTTTGACCCTAAGTTGCTTTGATGAATGGAAAATTATCCATTGGGAGAGTAAAGATCAAATGGACATTAACACTTCCCTTTAGTCAATAGCATAGTGTTTTATAGCCTAAAGGACCATGCTAATGTCTAGGTGGTAAGATTGGGCAAAAAAGAGACCTGGGTGTAAGGGGTGGCTTAGTGTTACTTTTGATATATATTATAATGGATTGGACTCATATGAAAGCTAGAAAAGGATAAAAAGAGGCCCTACTAAATATTTAGGGAAAATCTAAGGATAAGGTGGTCTCAAGTGACACTCATTATAATAAAATGACATTTTAGATGACTACATTTCCCCACCCCATTTATTCTAGAAATGGAACAAAGTGAAATGACTAGGATAAAGAATAAAGAGACATACCTAGACTTACTTATGAGGCAAAGAATATGAATATGGGTTTGAGTATATGAAACATGCTCCATTAAATTACTATAAATTAAACATGAACGAATCACTCCTTTCTTAAGAAATATCAAAATCAAGATAAAGTTGATTAGAGAGAGAGAGAGAGAGAGGATTGAATACACCTCATTATGTATGTGAACCAATGAAAATACATGGTGACATCCTCTATGAGTGTATTTTATTATCAAATAATGAATATCTTGTATGTATTTGATGGTTTACTTAGTATTCACATGTAGGTGGCTCAAGAACTCAAATTGGCCTTGAATCCATCATTACCCACCCCTACTCAATGGATCCTAACATGTGAATAGATTGGATTAGACTGATGAGTTCTCTAACCCTCTCATGTAGGTGGTTAAATAAATCAAGTAGGATATGACTCCATCATTACCTACCCATGTGTAGTAGATGCATCTAAAATTGAAACTGTGTGATGTAATTTAAATTATGTGATGTAACTGAAACTATTTAGGATGGATCTAGGGCCACTCATAAAATATGAAATATAAAATGACTCAGGGGGCACTTGGTAACTCTAAAATGTAAAATGGCTCAAGGGTCACTTGATAATGCTAACCATTATAGATATGATGAGGCACAAATTTGGTGTAAATCTAGTACAAAACTTGTAAAAATGGTGTCTAGAGTAATAATGTGGACAATGACATGGAGCTACCATTCCATCTGAGAGTATTGGTGACAAACTAAACAAATGAGAAAAATGTTTTACACACATGCCCCTAACTTTGATATATGTGTTTATGGATTATGGACCGAGTCATAGTGATTTGTGTCTAAGTATCTAAAATTGAATTGGTAGTGATCATTTGGTGCATGATGCCCCTAATCTAAGAAAACCTATGTAATCTATGTAAAAATTGAATATCTAATAAACATGTCTTATAATGTGTACCTGAGACTATGTAAATATAAACTTTAACTATTGTACCTTTCTAATAATTTGATAATTTTCTATATTTAGGGCTACTAGATAGTAGTGAGTTCCCATGATCAAAAGTCCACCATGCTAGTGTCTTATGTATTACGCTATTAACCAAATTTGTGGTTTTTGTGTAAAACTAAGCCTGATCTAGGTGTGACTATTTTTACCTATATTTTCTTGAATTTAAGCTTTGTAACATGTGTCTACATGCTAAAACCTATGTTCTAAGATCATTAGGATTTTCTTATCTTTATGACAAATCAGTATGAATGCCCCTTATTTTAAGGGGATTTGTTTAATCTATACAATAACTATCCTCAAAATAAAATCTATGTATCATGTATGTTAGACTAAAAACATCTAATATATGTGTGATATACCAATATAGTGTGTATACAAAACATAGGAATGTAAAATAGTTTAAGCTTAAGTTTGTTATGGACAATGTATGTTAGATATAACATTCACAAGGTTGTTAAGATAGATATAATCATGTATATGAGTAAAAAATATGAACATAATATGAGTAAACTACCTAGGGCGATGGGGCATGATGTCCATCGAGGCACCCAAGGAAGAAGTTTAAATGCATGAGGTCCCTCATGGCATCACAAAATAGATGTGAATATAACAATTAAGATACAAATGTCATGGCCATGACGCATATATGAAAGCACACATACAACACATGAGGCATGTAAATTAGGCCAAGGGGCCATAATACAAGGGACATGGGCCCATGTCACAAAGTCTAAGAAAAATCACACATACAAGGACATGTTTAAATGTCTACATATACAAATAAAAAACAAGGTTGACTTAGAGGCACATGGAAGGATGTGTTTAAATTTATACAAACATAATCAAGAATAACACACAAGGACATGGGAACATGTAAAAAGCATACACATAATTAAAGGAATTTGCATAAATCCCTAGAATAGTTATATATTCAAATACCCTTGAATAGATGTAGAATCAAAGTGATATAATCAAATGTATAATAGTAAAGCTAGAAATGAAAGTATGCATAAGTATGTGGTACAAATCCATATAAGAAAAAATATGTACATAAGCTGAGTCTATAATAGTGTCAGTAAAAAATCATTGTAGTATAGGATGATCAATATTAAGATGTAATCAATGCCAAAGCTATGATATATAGTATAGAAAGATATAACCTAATAAACCATAAGTTATGTGTATGATGCCCCCAATGGGTTGATATGTCAATGCTAAATTTATGTATATGTGTATATGACCCCAATGGGTAGACAATAGAAAATATGGAGATGTGTAGAGGACCCGAGTCCTATAGTAATCTATGAAAACTTGAAAGAAACAAGTGAAACATGTATGTATGATAAAACTAACTATACTAGCATAGATAACATATGTAATACTTAGAAATAGAAGGAATGTAAACATGGAAATGCATACAATCTAAAATTTGTATTTTCTAAGTAACTATTTGAATGTTTTCATATTTTATGAGTATATTATATGTAAAAGAAACATGAAAATTGAACTATATACAAGGAGAAATATTAGAGAAAATATGTACAACTAAACTAGGAATAGATGAAACTATGTACAAGGAGCATATTATGGATAAGAATCTATGTGCTAGTAAGGAATAGTGATATAATCCCAACATGTCATCAATGGGATGCCTATGTGTAACATATGCCTCATCTTAAATTTATGAGTGTCTATATCATAATATTCTATGTTATTCCAAACATATTTTTTATTTTGATTAGCAATGTCTAGATTGTTGATTGGGATCTTGCCATCCAAAATTGTATCCATTGTAATTATAACTTGATTTTGTAGCTCTTATTGGGAATAAATTATATCCTCTCTAGAATATATAGTCATTGCACTCAATATGAAAAGGATATGAAACATTTCTTTTTGTCAAATGTTTCTCCTAGTATTATTAACCATGAACTTCCAAAGACAAAATTGTAATCAACTAAAGTTAAAATAACATGGAAAGTGATAAAACATTATTTTGAGGAATATAAAAATTCTAATTTAAGTGACCCAAAGCATTCAATTCAAATGTGTTTTGTATCTAGATGTGAAAAATACTTCTCAAGAGAGATAATAAATGAGAGTGAACAAAAATTTATTGTTTGATAATCAATGATCTTAACATCTATGCATTGATTGCCATCTATGTAGGTTATGATAGTTAAAAGATTCTAATATCAGGGAGGGCTTGTAGTTTCCCAATTTACATTGACCTTTGAAGATGTATAATTTGTATGTGTTTCTTGATTTTAACACTCTACTATTAGAAACCCTCTTTTGATAATGAGTGTTTAATTAGCCTAATTATGATGTACAAGTTAAGTTATTTCTCTTTTTGCAACATTACCTGCGTATCTAGATCTTTTGCCTTGATAAATTATATATGTGAATTATTTAACTTAGTATGTTCCATAAATTCCAATCCTTTTTGACCAACATTATAAAATATTTGATGTATTATTTCTTACTCTATTTTTTCTCTATGAACTTGTTGTTATTCTGAGTTATGCTTTGGTAACCATTTTTGTATTATTTTTGAATTTGACCCTTTTGTAATATGTTCTTGTATCACTATGGATTGATTAATTTATTTATCTTATATAGTGTCATTATTAGTAATTATCTATTCCATATTATTTTCAATGCCAAACATGAATATGTGTGATGGCCATGCATTCTATGATGTGCACAATAATATCTATATTTCTTCATTGGATGTAAAGGAGGTAAGTTTATCAATTTATATTTAATCACTTTCCTTAAAATATACGTAAATTTCTATTTGAAATTTTATTAATTTTTGAATCACTAGTTGGAGATTCATTTTGTTGTGATTTCTTGTTTTAATATGTAACATTTCTTGCTAAAAATTGACTAGGTGAAAATGCATGTACATGATTGACACTAGTGTGCCCTGGAGGCTTTTCTCTTCTAATATCATTTTCCAATATTATAATATTTTCATTTAATAGATGATTCTAATTTTTTAATTCTATAATTAGCTTACTAATAATGACAATTTCATCCCTTAGAGTCTCACAAGTGCGAACCCTAGTTGTTTTGGATTCAATATGTAAACACACACTTTGAAGAGGAGATGAGGAAATGGAAGGCTTTAAAGAAGGAATAGGTTGAATATATGCATTAAGAACAATAGTATAGGTTTCCTCACCTTTGGAAGAGTGATATCATGGACCTATTTAGAGGTAAATAAACTATAACCCTCTTAGAGGAGAGAAGGAGAAATAAAGTATTGATTATCCATGAAATATGTAAATTAAACTTGAAAAAAGGCTATTAGGGTAGAACATATTAGGTCTAAAAAACCCTAACACAAACACTAAAAATGGGAAAAAAGGATAAAAACCATAATAACATCTAGGTCTAGGGTTTTTTCACTATTTAAAGTAAGTTGGGTTCACCAAATTATTTAACTTTTAAGGGAGTTAAGGAATGTAAAACCCTAGGTTGTTAAATAATTAGAATAATAAACTAGGAAATAAATATAACAATATTAATAGTAATATAAATATAAATGAATTATAAAAATATGTAATTATTTGGAAACTAACTAAGATAGATAAGTGATAGGTTGGAATCTAGTATAGGAATTATGCAAGGTGTCATGAGTAATAATCAAGATTTAGAAACCCTCCTAGATAATAACATGATCCTCTAGATGATAGTGCATTAGACTAATTTCTTTTGTACCATGCTAGTGTCCTTTTAAAATAGGGTTAATGATATTCTAGGTAGACCTTTTTTTATTTCTTAGAAGTGTGTACCTATGTGAACAAATGTTGGTTCACTATCTATTTCCTATTTTGACTGATTTCAACATGAAACCATAGGATTCCATGTTTATTATTTAAGGAACACAAGTAAAAAAATAGTGGAGTTGATAGGGTAGGATGGATGTGACCTCAACACCCCATATGTTGAGTATTACCTATATACTAATACCTCAAAAAGGGATCAATCCCAATGTAGTTCTCCAAATCTATGTATTTGTGCAAGTATAAGTGAATTCTAGTATGAGTGTTGGTTTGAGTGATTTGAGTGTGTCTTGAGACTAGAAATATTAGTAATATGAGCTATAGAATATTTTATATGGGTGTATGTATAAGTATGGTAGAATAGGTATCAATGACCTTAATTTTCACAATTATTTATGAGTTTTTTTATGAGTATTTACATCTGATTTCCATATGGGGTATAAATGAATGAAAGTGGTCTATATATATCATTTTGGTGCTTTTAGAGATGTGAAATAGATTTAGGCCAACATTAAGTTGATTTTAGGAATAAAAATATATCTTTTGGGAGATTAAATAGCTAGGGTAAATTATTGTTCCAATTTGGTCAATATCATAGTGCACTATAGTCCAAAGGATAATGCTAATGTCTAAGTAGAAGGAATGTATGAAAAAGAGATTTGGATGCCTAGGGTGGCTTAGTGATACTTTTGGTATATCTTGGAATGGGTTGTACTCACACAAAAGTTAGAAAATGGTCAAAAGAGGCCTTAAGATAGGTATAGGGATAAGTTAAGGATAAGGTGGTCTTAAGTGACACTCATTGTACTAAAATAGCATTTTAGATGACTAAACCAATCCATTTTGGAAATATATCACATTAAATAGCTTAGGTTTAATTTTTGGACACATTTATTTTGAACATTTGATGAATTTTGGGTGCTATACATGTTTTATTAAAATGGATAGTAGAGTTGACTCATGTGACTATCTAGGATGCAAGTGTCTAGGGAGCTAGAAAATAGGTGCAGGTCCAAAAATGGTAGTGAAGGATAAACATTATAGTTAGAAGTTTGTTTACAACATATAAGGCCTAATTGATTAGAATAACAAGGGATATCTAAGAGATAATCAATTGGGCATAAAGAGATAGTGAACATAATCCTTTTGGTAGTGGGAAGGTCTACAACTAAAAGGTACAACCATGATAGATATTTTAAAATTTTATAAAATTGAGGTACTATATCAATCCACATTTAAATATATAAATCCACCCTTTAATATATTAATATCATTTCTAGTTTAAAGGAAAGAAATGTGTGCCTATGTGTGTATAACACAATGAATTTGCATGAGCCCACCTTGAGTGCTTTGCTAGTGACTGACTTGTAACTAATATCACGTTACAATCTATAATCAATGTATGAAATATGAAATTAAAATAAATTTAAATGATTGAAAGTAAAAAATCAAGGTTATGAATACACATGTGTGTTGATGTAACCATCTTTCCTTTTAGTAATTTGATTTGAAAGGATGCTTCATTTTGAAGAATTGAAACTCATATTAGAAAATTTATGACCCTAAAATTTCATGTATATATAGATATTAGAGGAAAATATTCCCCCAATATTAGTGTAAATGTGATTTTCAACATGACCACTGAGTTTGTTTCATCTCAATTGTTTATCCTAAATATATGCATAACATAGTGAGTGTGAGAAATTTAATCAACTGACACTATATATATATATATATATATATATATATATATATATATATATATATAGTGAAAGTGGATGAAATAATCAAATACAACCTATAGTTAAGGTGAAGTTATGTGATTTAATCAAATATAACTTATAAATTTGTTAATATTGAGAAATTTTCTCAACTCAACTTAACAAAGGTGAATCAACTATTGGAGTAGATAGGATTGATAACAATTGATCCTAGATATGATATTAGTCCATAATAGTATTTGAAATCTATAAAATGATTTGATTTTGTGATTTTTAGGTGCCCCTTTCATATCATATGCACCTAATATATGTCTAAATATGGAGTTTGGGTATAATAACCACACCAATGTATATAATTCTACCACAAATGTGCATCTAAATCATATGACTGTGAAATTTGGCAAATTGTGAAACTAGTGAAAGTGTGGAGGAAATGTTTCTATGACATTCCCCAATGAATATAGATAATATAATAATTTTTGTAAATGTGGAGAACATGTTTATATAACATGCCCCCACTATAATCTGAAACTATGAAAATGTGGAAGTCATGCCTCTATGACATGCCTCCACTAATATACCCTCTTTGAGGTGAGGGGAAATAGAATCTGGTAGTTATCTTACCTCAAAAGGATAATATAATTGTATAAGATGTGTATGGATCATGTAGCATATATGAATAATATGTGTAGGTATATATAACATTGGAGCACACAGTATGTGATCACATCAAGTCCTAAGATGCATAATATAGATCATGGAAACATATAGAGAGTAACCATATAAGCTAAATAAGAAATCAATCACACACATAAGATAATTAAAAATCAAATAAAAATGGAATGGTCCAAGGAGACCTCATACAAGGGTCATGTTAAAATTCCACACAATTGAAGGGACATGACTTAGTCAAATGTTTACAAATCATATAATGACATACTCAGATGTCCATATAATAAATAATTACATATTAAAATTTCCAAATAGATAAACAAAGGAATGAGGGCATAATAAATTAGCATATTCAAATTCACAAACAATCTAGATGATGCAAGAGATTAAAAGGAAAGACAAGACACACAAGGAAGTGTAAAAACAAAAGCATGGAATAAAATCAACCAACATGAACATAACATACTATTTATTATAAATATGTGTTATAAAAAAACATCATCTATATAGAGTATAAAGTACATTGTGAAAATATATGAGCATCGATATAATGATGTGTAAGTATAGAAGCTAAAACATGATAATGGAAAGTGATCATAGAATAATATAACATGGGTTTATCATGATAAAATAAAAAAATGTCCCTAACATAATTATGATGTGAGTAGAGGGAAGGCCTGGCATATATATGGTCATATATTTAATGTATTTGGGTATGCTTGTATCACACTCAAATGATTTATGAAACATTTATGTATATATGGAAAGGAATGATATTCTATTTACTAACATGGAGCAAACAACATAAGTATAAGAAATAGTACATTCAAAAACATGCTGATTTTTTTTGATATTTTTGAATGTCTTTGTATTTTATTAAATATTTTATTTTTGTGGAATATTTGGAGGGATAATAAAATAATATGTACAAGTAAAAGTGTTACTATAAGCTAATGTACTCATCAAGGGGATGCCTCTGTGAATGCTCTATATCATGTATATCATATCCATATGTTACATAATCAATATTGTTAGGATCATACCAATATTTTGTATTATTAGGATCATAATCACAAATGTAATTTAAATGTGTGATCTATAATTTTGATCATTTATGTATGCAAAATCCTTTTTTCCATAAATCTATAAAAGAAACAAATGTCCCTAACATAATTATGAAGTGAGTAAAGGGAACACCCAACATATATATGGTCATGTATTTAATGTATTTGGCTATGTTTGTATCACACTCAAATGATGCATGAAAAAATTATGTATATATGTAAAGGATTGATATTATATTTACTAACATGGAGAAATCAACATAAGTATAAGAAATAGTACAATTAGAAATATGCTGATTTTTTATTTATTTTTAATCTTTTGAATATTTTTGTATTTTATTGAATATTTGATTTTTTTTTAAATATTTTGAGGGGTAATAAAATAATATGTAAAATGAAATTTTTTATTATAAGCAAATGTACTCATCAAGGGGATGCCTCTGTGAATGCTCTGTATCATGTATATCATATTCATATGTTGCATAATCAATATTGTTAGGATCATACCAATATTTTGTATTATTAGGATCATAATCATAAATTTAATTTTAAATGTGTGATCTATAATTTTGATCATTTTTTTATGAAAAAACCTTCTTGAAATTGTGTGTATTTTAGGATGTTCATAATTGTCAAAATGTTGCATTTCATTATGGACTAGAGAAGAGTCATGTATTATTGCTCCAACACTATGAAAATATATAACTTATGCCTTAACATCTTGTTACTCTATCCATGAAATAAATATGATGTTTGGATCCTTAACAACCATATTTTTATCATTTGATTTTGTAGGCATGTCTTGCTTTGAAAATGCTTTTGTTATAAACCCTCTTTTTAGAATTTTTTTCTTATATTGAATTTTCTTTTGAAACTTATGTTATTGATATAGTTGTTCATTTTGAACCTTTTATTGCTATATATTTTTAATTTTAAACTTTTTTGGTTTTGAATTACCCTTTGGTACCCATATTTATTGATTTAGCACTTGTGTTTTAGGAGAGGTACTCATAACGTGAGTGGGTTACTTGATTTATGTATTAATGATTTGATCACCACTATCATTTATATTTTTTATTTTATTATTAAAGGAAAATAAAAAATCTTTATGACTCCCATGCATTTTATGATATGAAAAATAATACATTTATCTCATTATATGATGTACATGAGGTGGTTGAATCACTTTGTTTCAAAGCATTTGCCTTAGGATTTAACTTGGAATCTTATCATCCTTTTGCATACTTTTTGAATCATTGGTTGAAGGTGAATTTGGTTTTGGATTCTAATCTTGAAATGTTTTTTTACTAGGCATAAATTTTCTAGGTGAATATGTAAACATGTGATCAACAATGGCATATTTTAGATTATGTAGGTATGTAACCTAATTTTCCAATGATGTGATATTTGAAATGAAAAAATTATTTTAATTTTATAACTCTTCTATCAACTTGATCATGGTAGTAATTTTATCTTTGAGGGCTTCATAAACACAAACTCTAGGTACTTCATATTGGATATGAATACACACATCATTTAAATGAGATGTGGGAGATGGAGAAATTTTAGGAAGGGTATGTTGGTTACATTATTTTGGCACTATAGGATAGGTCACCTTAACCCTTGAAGAAGTGATAACATGGACCTAATTATAAGGATGGTAGATATAACCCTAATTATGGTCAAGAATAAAAATAGGTTTATTTTTATCGATTTTAAATGTTCCTTTTCTTGACATTGCGTTCACCAAATGTTTAACCCTAAAGTCAAATATTGGGGTATCTAGGGTTAAGAAGATAAATTAGTCTAGGATAAAAGGGTCATAAAATACCTCTATATTAGGTCAATTAATATAAAAATCATACAAATATTATTCTAAATTTATATAACTATGATTGATAATATTAGTAAAGTACAATTATTGATAAATATTTCAATAAATTAGAAATAATGATACTTGGTTGGTTTACTATGTGCATACAAGTCTGAATAGGAATCATTTGGAATTAAATTAGATAATGATCCTCAAATAGTCATAAGATTATATAAATATATTTTATATATCATTAGATTATTATGTCAAATCTAGACTATTGCATCGATGTAGATATCCACCTTGAATGCATGTGTCTTGTATGAAACATTGAATGGATCTAGATGTGACTAACTAGAGCTTTCTAGGTTTTATATTTACTTTTTTCTAACATCTTTAGATCAAGAATACAAGATGGTTCTCTTTATCAAATGATCAAACCCTATCTCTTCATCCTTGGAGTGATTATTTAAAAAATGGGTTAATGGGTTCATGCTGTTGAGCTAACCCCAAAAACCCCTCTATCAATGGGTGTTACCTACATATCCATTGATATAAATAGGGCCTTAGAATGATGTAGGTCTCCCCTATGTATTGGATTATGTATACACAAGGGATATATTATCACTTGGGTTTTAAAACTATGAGTATATGTCTCATCTCTCCTCATCTAAGTGGAAAAATTGAAACATCTTTAGGCTGTGGGTGAGCCTAAGAAAGAGGTGAATCTCTAGATAAGGATAGCTCCCTTGATGTACCAATTGTAGAACACTACTAAACCTAAACCTGTGAAAGAAAAAGGAGAGAGATAACTAAAATAAAACTATCCTATGGGAGGTGATACACCAAAATAGTTTATGACTACCAACTAGCTACATGTTATACATGAGAACAAGGGACTAACTCAACATACACATTTCTTATTTGTATCTTCTCACATCAATATTTCATTATGAGGTTATGGATGACTGTTTATGATAGGAGGACTATATAAGAGGTATAAAATTAAAATATTGAATATGATAACTAACTCAACCTTGAAACTTTTTAGAACACTTCACATGACCTATAAGAAGAAGCTTTCCAACTACAAATAGGTGAGAGAATGAAACAACATGCTAAGGAAATAAGAGTCATAACTAAGTAAGATCCATAATCCAAGTAAAACACACTATTAATAGTCATATAATAGGTAAAAATTATTATTATTATTTATAAAATGGTATGCAAATGAGTATGGATTCACCATACTTAGGTGGAGCATGAGTTACAAAGGCCAAAATGGCTAGTTCTTATAGAACTTGGGAGATAGGAGAATAGAGAAGTCAAAAGGTCATAATGACACTTGTAAAGCTAATAAAATGAGTTAATTAAACATGTTAATATTATATTAAATGGATAATGAAAGGTTATAAGATACAAGTGGCTTCCCAAGTTATGAACTCATGAAAAGTGGCACGAAATTCCCTTTATTGGCTTAGAAAAATTCCTTCATTATTAACCTATATTTAAATATCCCAAAAATGAATATGGATAGGTCTGATGATTGGAATTAGAGTGAATTATTTCATACATTCCTCTCCATGGATTGGTTTTAGTCTTGATCACCTGAAATCTCCTATAAGTGAGCCATCACTGCCTATAGACAAGAAAACTCCTCTTCCACACACCCCTCACACTTGGCCTCTAAAAAGGCATAATTTTTCAATGAAAATACATGGAATGGACTGTATGACACTTTTAAATACCCTTCATGTCCTTAGAGGCATCAGGCATACTTCAAAAATGCTTCCAATTGAAGTTTTCACACTTCTCACCATCATGTTCAATATCCCAGTTCAGATTGGCTGAGATGAAGCAAATGATAGGAAAACTTATGAGTTTTTTCAAGGAATTAAATTTAAATATGTATTTATATTAATTCATAATATTCCCACTAAAAATTTGTTTCATCTCTTGAATGTTCCTAGACCCTACAAAATGCACAAAATAATCGAAATAACCCATTTTGTACCTTGTTCGTATAGATTTTTTTTTTAAAATGTTGATGGCAGGGATCTTGATTAAGTATTATAAAACATACATCCTTTTTATATGAAAAATATTCCATTTTTGGTGCATTATCTCTTTCATTTCCTTCCTTGGGCCTATACTAAGGGTTTAAGAGGGTTTTAGACAATTTTACCCTCTTGGCCATAATTCATATAGATATCACATCCAAAATTAAATAAAATGACATAAAATGGTTTTTTACATCCCTATATATCATCTCAAAATGTCTTGGATCACCATGCAAATATTTAGAGGAGATATGAGCATTCAAAGCTAGCTTATCGAGCTTGTTTTCTCATTTCCTGCATGCTTAAATTGTCTTCGAGACAAAAGTGACTTTCTCAGGTGTTTCTCTAAAATAAAAAATATTATAAATGTATATTATGACCCCATAATAATTATCCAATCCATTATAAATATTTCCTAAAGTTAGAAATGAAAGTGACCTATCATTTTAAATCTAGGCCTAACCATGCCTAGTAGGCCTGAGTTATCTTTGAGCCAAAATATGACCTCCTTGTTATTATTATAAATTAAAATATCTTATAAAAATCCAAATTAATCCTATAAACAGGTTCCAAATTTTTATAAATCTTATCTCATGTTATAAGTAAAAGTGGTTCTCCATTTGGCTTTAGGCCTCAAACAGACTTATCTTCATACTTGAGGTTTTGGAATACCCTAGTCATTCATATATATATATATATATATATATATATATGATGTGTTTTAAATATTTTCATAGGTGTTTATAAACTTTAAAAATCTATCCTCAAGGTCCAAAAAACTTTTGGCCCACCCTTATATCTCCTTTCATCAAGACTATAGGGTTTAAGCATGAGGGAAGTGCCCTCTATTTGAGATAAAATAGAGGGAACTTATCCTATTTTATCATGAAAAATAAGTTTTTTATGAGTCCCTCCATGTTAAAATTATCTCCCATACCAAAATATAACCCTCTTTCAGGTCATTTGACCCCAAAACCTCTTCAAATTCTAAGGTAGACCATGCAAAAAGAGGTACCATGTAGGGTTTCTTCAAACAGACTATGCACTACTTGTTTAGAGTACCTTTCCTAATATAAATCCACTATGAGAGTTTTATGAGTCTATTTTATTCATTTATAATGTGTTATAGTCCTAATTTATCCTTATAACCTCTCATGTACCCTTACATACACTTGAAATCTGAAGATTGAGTTCGATCATTTGGCTATGCTTTGCTCCAATATATTGTACTTATAGGTGATCATGTGTGTTTAATTATTTATTATAGTGATTATAAGAATATTTTTAATATATTAATCCCATTTTAAATTTATTTTAACCTTTTTTCTAGTCTTTATGTACTCCCACACTCTCAATCACTAAACTTGCTCACTATTTGTCTCAGTTATAGTAGACTGTGTTTTTTGTCTTAAAGGGGGTCATCTAAAGGAAAATTTGAATGGATTGGATTTTAAAATGTGTAATTATCCTATTTTACAATTTATAGTACCATTTATTAGTTATTTTAACTTATAAACTCATGTTTAGACAACATCAACACTAAGAATCATCGCCTTCATTGCTCACTACCTTATACAATCATCTACAGTTGGATGTAGGTGTATATTGTAAAATGGGGGGGGGGGGGTATAAAGGTGTTTATATGATATAAAATAAATATAATAACCTATTAATCTTTTTTTTCATGTTAAAAAAACTTCACACCAAGCTCTATGTCCACTGGAGAGAAACACTATCTCAAACTTGTACTTTAGGTTGGTTGCAAGTGGCCTTTTCTAGGTCATTATATACCTGTAGATGAGCATATGACCATGACATTAAATTTTAGGTTTATTAAAAATAATTAGTTTTATTTTAATACTTTTTATGACTATTCAAACATAGTGGCATGGTCTAGATTATAAACTTGGAGAACAAGGTTGCCCAAAGATTCAAAATCAGTGTATAAAAGTGCAACTTTGGGCTCTCAAGCTTCTACCTTCTATTAGTGATTTTCCCTAACTAGATTGTATAGATCCTATCCCATTTATTAAATAATTTTTTTTTTGATTAAGAGGCATTTTAAGTCTTTTAAACCATGTTGTATGATTCTACCAAAATGGCCTTAGGCCTCTGTTTTTACTTATTAGGTATTAAGCCCCTAACTACAATCATCTCATGTTTTGAAGGTAAAATCCACTTCACTATACCAAATTAGCCCTTAAAAATGTTTTCCATGCTACATTTAACATGTTATTAATCTAATTAAAATTCTACCACTTGTTTCAACACCTCCAAAAAAATATTTTCATGATCTGCTAGTACCACTTGTAGGTGCATATTCTAATGTGCAGGCAACAACTATGAATTTAGGCATTGGACATGGTCATGAAGATTACTTAAATATTTGAAATAAACACTCTTCATCATAGAAAACCTTTTTTTATGTAAAAATATTCCTTCCAACAAGTTGGTACTCATGAGGACACCTATAGATGAGCATTTTCATATATACAAGCAGTATATGTACGTGTGGGAAATTGTATTGTTTATGACCTTACATGGGTTATTAGACCCTGTAAATCCTCAAAAAACAACTCCTTAATCATTAAATACCTAAAATAAGGTCCAAAACTACATTTTGGTATTCTTACCCTCCTGTTAACACCACTTATAGATGGTCATTTTGATGTACATGCAAACAATGGATGATTTTATGAATAGGATACATGGTTTATGAGATTAAATTTTTTTTGGGCATCCTAAAATATTAAAAATAGACTCATTTGATTATTAATAACCTTATTTATCTCAAACACTCCTTTTCACATGATTGTTCTTCATGATATTCCTATACACATTCATTAATGGTGGAAGACTACATATGTTACATATGACTAAAAAATAATGGAAATTGATTTTAAGAATTAATTTTAAAGGTAAAGGGAACCAATAGATCATTTAAAACATGTATATGAACCTAATACAATCCTATGAAGTCACCATTAAATAATGAAGGTTTTGTAGATAGTGTAAACTACCTACAACACAGAATGATACCCTCTCTTGCAACAGGAGATGATTTTTATATCTAGACATCTTAAAGCACTAAAAAAAGAATGGAGATCACTTGAGGAGGGATTAAACATCCTCTAAAAACAAAATCAACAAGCAAATTATATGAACTTGTCCAAACCAAGGCAAAACCTATAGGGTGCACAAATTAGCAAGAAAATTATATAAGTTAACTTCTTAGGAATGGTTCATAAGCATAGGTCACAATTCATTTGAAACCAAACATAAAATGGAATTTTACTATGTGCTTAATATACCCCCAAGATATTTTTTCTAGAAACCTCTCTTGATGATCGTACCAAGTAATAACCTGAATAGCATTTTTACTTGTCAAGCCTAGTGGAAGGAGAGAGAAGAAGTTTTCTTCATTTCTTGGAGATTTTGATCAAATTGATCATTGGAATGAGTGTGTATAATACCAAGTAATAATCCTAAAACGTCCTCAATTTTGGGAGGTGTAATAAGTCCATACACCTCATTAAATTCTCATGTTTTTCAAGAAAATTGCCCAATCTTCTAAAGTTACTACCACTTTTCAGTTATGAATAGTTAATTAAGGCATAATGAGACACATAGCATGTGACATCACCATTATTAACCCTTCACACTTCCCAAGGAGGCCATACAACTCATTTAATGCTCTATTTATGACCCCTAAATGACTCAAAATGATATATTAGCTAATATGACTAATGATCAAGGCTAATGTGATATGGAATAACATCAAAAGACACATAATACCCCCTATGACATAATAATAAACCCCTAAAAACATCTAAAACTCAATTGTTTATCTATAAGGGTCCTAATTTGACCTATAGGGTCAAATTTAGTCAAAAAATTGGTGATTGATAGGGGTAGTATGCCTATTATACTAACTAGACTAGTAGCCTTATTAGTCCATTGGGTTTAGGGAGTCATCTGAAGTCTAAAACAAAAAAAGAAGACTTTTAAACATTGACCACAAGCTTTGATCAAGACAAGACCACTAACTATTTCAACCACACAAAACAAAGTTCACACACAAATAAAAATAAACACACTGACAATACACACATGTGCTCAAAGGACTTGGGAAAAAATTGGAATAAAACAACTATATACAACTAAAAATTAAGAATAACTCTCTTTTCAGGATCAAAAGGAAAGTTTCTTACATCTCTTTCTTCATGATATTAATCATGGTGCCAAGCATGTTACTCTTTGGATTGAACACTTGGTAGATCAAACCAAAATTTTAGAAATTTAGTTGTTATGTTTTCAAGTAAACCATATTCAAATAGGTATCCAACATAAAATTATTCCTCTTGGCCTTATACACATACCTCATAGTTTTTCCCACTCTTCATCTCATGATCAACTTGCATCTTCTTTGTAGGCATGGTTTATAGAGGAACAGTTTCTTGTTCTTTGGAAGATTGAGGCCAATAGAAGCTTGTTTTGACCTCTAAAGGCTGAGGTGAACTTTTATCCTACTCATCTATGACATTTTGAAAATTTTCATCTTATTTACCATCACTTATAATCAGCTCTAAGGAAGTTATAGACCCCTTGAGAGACTCAAACTCATTGAAAATGTTTTTAAACTACTACCACAAGTCCTCATATTCTCTTTGATCAAAATAATGAAGGGTAAAAACAAGATAATCTCCTTAATCCTATTCTTTAGAATCAAAAATGACTTTATCCAAGATTTCTTCTTTGACATAAGTAAGGCATTCTTCATTATTAACCAAATAAGAAGACTCAACATGAGGACTCACCTCTTCCTTAGAATTTAGGACCTATTGATGGCTATAAAGTTGTATCTCAACTACCAAAACATGATTTTGGTTCTCAATTATTGAAATATATTCCATTTCCTTCTCCTTTTTGTGATGCTAAGACTAGGCATCTTGAAATCAAGTGAACTTAGCCCAATGAAGCTAATAAGGAGTTGCATTTTCTTCAAGCAAGAGTTTTGAATTTTCCTCAACCATATTCTCCTCTTTAGGTTCCCATACCATAGTTCCATCAGGACAAAGGGTGATGGGGTGAGGAAAATATGAAATAGTTGGTGGAGGTGGAACATAGGACTCAAAATCATATTGAGAATGCATTGTAGAGGATTCTTTTGGGAGTTCTTGAGGAAGGGTAGGTAGACCTTGGGATAAAATATCTTGGTTATCTTACTTCCACTTGATAATAAATTCATTGAAATCTAATCCAAATTTTTTACTCTCTTGAGGGAGGTTATATGGGGTGTATTTAGGAATAGGATCTTATTTTAGGTATAAACCTTCCATCACACCTTGACTTAACAATTTCATCCTTGACTCTAATTCTTCAATTTTCTTGGCTAGGTTTTCTTGGAAAATTTTATATTAAATTTGATAAGAATATTCATGAGGATAAGGAGTACAAGAGGGCTGATATGGAACACAATAAGTCTCTTGAGGAAGGGTGGGACGGACTTACATAGGATCAAGCTCTTTCTCAACTTCACACTCCTTATGTAGGATATTAAATTATTTCTTTCCCCATGACTCCACTATCTTAATTCAGCTTATGATGTTAATATTAGGATCCTCTTCTTGAGTTAGTGATACAACTTGAGGAGTGTATGAAGTATTCAATAAACTTGGTATCTCCTTAGGCTTGGATTCTCTACCTTATCTCCAACTTGGAATCTCATATCTAGAGGTCTCCTCTTTAGGTGGGGATTTAATAGGAGAGGGAAATGAGGGATTAAATTCCACTTCCTTTTCTGCTGATATGGATTGTTTCATCTACCTATTGGCTAGCTAAATTTTCCTATCAATATTTGCTTTAAAAACATGGTTTGTCTTCCCAACTCTCTCTTCCAACTGATTAGGAAAATTATGGCTTTGATAATATTGATTAGGCTCATTAATAGGGGTCAATTAGGACTAATAAAAACCTTGGGGAAGTGGATATAAATTATTATAGGTTTGGTGAGGTTACTTCTCATGAATTTTTAGCCTATCTTCCAAGGATAAAACTAGGCCACTCATATCTAGCATCTCACTTATGAGCCTTTACTAATTGGCTCTCTCAATAGGTTCCCACTCTATTTTGAATAGATATAATTCATATCTAACCTTATAAATTAAATTACTAGGGATCTCTAGACCATGTCCCATTTGTGTGTTAAGATCTATAATGTACTTCTCATATCCTAAGAGAGTTTTCTTGAAAGTGGAAATTGATTGACTTGAGAAGTGACCAGGTTGACTAGGAGGAGAAAGATATTGAGAAGGTTTGTTATAGGGATGATAAAACTCATAACATGACTAGTAATATTCATGTTGGAGCTGATATAGATCATGCCAAGGCTGGTAATATTCACATAATGGTTGATAGGGAATGTCATAGGCTTGAATTGTCTCACCAACTTGTGTAAAGTAGTACTCAACACCAAGGTCAGCCATGGAACTTCATTAGAAAGAAAGAACACAAGGAATGGTTTTTAAAAATATTCAAAAGGAATACATGGGAAGCTTGACTAGCTAATGTAATCTTGGAGTCATCATTTATGTTTAGATAGATGCCTTCAAAGGTTGATGTGTTGAAAGGCAACACCAAAAATATTTCAATTTCTTAGACTAATAATCCCATCAAGTGTGCCAAAAACTATTTTCACTTGGATTTTTACCCTTTGAGGAGACCTATCATCTCTCCTCATCCAAGTGGCACAATTGAAACACCTCTAGGCTTTGGGTGAGCCTAAGAATGAGGTGAATCTCTAGATAGGGTTAGCTCCCTTGATGTACCACTTGTAGAACACTACTACATATAAACTTGTGAGGGAAAAGGGAGAGAGAAAACTAAAATAAAAATATCCTCAAATAGGTGATAAACCAAAATAGTTGATGACTACCAACTATTTGCTTGTTACACATGAGAACAAGGGACTAACTCAACATACACTTCTTCAATCTACATCTTCTCACATTAGTATTTAATTATGAGGTTATGTATGAATGTTTAGGCTTAGGAGGACTAGAAAAGAGGTATAAAATGACACTATTAAATTTGCTATCTCACTCAACTTTAACACTTCCTAGAACACTTCACATGACCTGTAAGAAGAAGCTTTCCAACTACAAATAGGTGAGAAAATGAGACATGTTAAAGAAACAAGAGTCATCACTAAGCAAGATCCATCATCCAAGTAAAAAAAATATGAAAAATCATAAAATAGGTTCAAATTATTAATATTTTTGATCAAATGGTATACAAATGAGAAAGGATTCACCATACTTAGGTGGAGCATGAGTTATAAAGACTAAAATGACTAGTTCTTATAGAAATGGAGAGAGAGAGGCGAAGACAGAAGTATAAAGGTAACAAGGAAACTTTTAAAGATTATAAAAAGAGTTAATTTTGCATGGAAATAGGATTTTAAATGTACCATGAAAGGCCATAAGATACAAGTGGCTTCCCAAGACATGAAACTCATGAAAAGTGGAATTAAATTCCCTTTTTTAGCTCAAAAAACTACTTTCATTATTCACCTCTATTTTAACATCCAAAAACTAAATATGGATAGGTATAATTATTAGAATTATATATAATGATTTAAAACATGCCTTTACATGCATTGGTTTTAGTATTGATCACCTAAAATCTCTTAGAAGTGAGCCATAACTGCCTATAGTCAAGAAAACTCCTCTTCCACACACCCCTCACACTTGAACTCCAAAAAGGAATTATTTTTACATGAAAATACATGGGATGGAATGGATGATACTTTTAAAGACCCTCTATATCATTATAGGCATTATTAACACTTCAAAAATGCTTCCACTTGAATTTTTCACACTTATCACCATCATGTTCAATATGCCAATTTAGACTAGCTGAGATAAAATAGGTGGTAGAAACACCTAGTAGTTTTTTCAAGGCATGAAATATCCATATGGAGTTATCTTAATTCCTAATATTTCCCCAAAATTTTATTGTATCTATTTAATGTTCCTATAACCTAAATAATGCACAAAATAGTTAAAAGAACCCATTTTTTACCCTATCTATATAGATTCGGTATAACTAATCTTGATTTTAGGGATCTTGAATGAGTATTATACAACCTAAAATCCTTTTTTAAGGTAAAATATTCCATTTTTGTGTATTATCTCCTTCATTTACATCAACACTAATAATCATCACCTTCATTGCTCACTACCTTTTACAGTCATCTACAATTGGCTGTAGGTACATATTGTCAAATGGGGGGGGTATGTGAAGGTTTTTATATAATAAAAAATAAATATAATAAACTATAACTCTTGTTTTTTAGTTTAAAAAATATTCAAACCAAGATCTAGGTCTACAAGAGAGAAACACTCTCTCAAACTTGCACTTTAGGTTGGTTGTAGGTGGCCTTTTCTAGGTCATTCTATACCTATAGATGAGCATCTAACCATGGAATTACACTTTATGATCATTCCAATTTATTTTTGTGGTTTTAAAAACTGGTATGAATCTTAAAACATAGTGTCATGGTCTATCTTATCAACTTGGAAAACAAGGTTACCCAAAGATTTAAAATCTTGTAGGTTTCACTGTCCAAAATCAGTGTATAAAAGTGCAACTTTGGGCTCTCAAAATTCTACCTTCCATTAGTGATTTTACCTCAATATTTTTTATATCTCCTATAATAAGAATGTAATTAATTATTTGGTGATTAAGAAGAATTGGAATTATCTGAAACCATGTTGTATGATTTTGCCAAAATGCCCTTATGCCTTTATTTTCACTTTTTAGGGATTAAGTCCCTAAATACAATCATCTCATGTTTTAAAGGTAAAATCCACTTTAATATTCCAAATTATCCCTTAAAAATTTATTCTATGATATATTAAAATTTTTATGACTCTAATTAGGGTTCCACCACTTGTTTCAACACCTCTAAAAAAGTATTTTCATGCTCTGCTAGCACCACTTGAAGGTACATATTCTAATGTGTAGATAAAAACTATGAATTTAGGCAGTGGACATGGTTATGAATATTAAAATGATTTTTGAGATTCCTTAAAGATTTAAAATACACTCTCTTAATCATCACAAGCCTTTTTTAGCTCAAATACCTCCTTCCAACATGATAGTACTCATGAGGACACCTATAGATGAGCATTTTCATATATGCAATTAGTTTATGTAAGTGTGGGAAATTGTATTGTTTTTAACCTTTAATGGGTTTTTAGACTTATGAAATCCTCAAAACACAAATCCTTCATCATGAAAGACCTGAAATAAGGTCCAAAACTCCATTTTTGTATTCTTATCCTCTTGCTAACACAACCTGTAGATGGTCATCTTGATGTACATACAAATAGTGGATGATTTTATGAATAGGATGCATGGTTTATGAGATTAAAATGATTTTTATGATTCATAAAATATTAAAAATAGACTCATTTTATTATTAATAACCTTATTTATCTTAGACACTCCTTTTCACATGGTTGGTCTTCATGATATTCCTATATATGTTCATTAATGGTGGAAGATTGCATATGACTGCAAACTCATAGAAATTTATTTTAATAATGAATTTTAAAGGTAAAGTAACCAATGGATAATTTAAAAAAATTAAATCAACCTAGAACAACCCCCTAAATTCACCATCAAATCATGAAGGTTCTGTAGATAGTGGAAACTACCTACAACATAGAATGATACCCTCTCTTGCAACATGAGATGATTTTCATATCCAAACACCTTTAATTAATAAACCAAGCATGGGGATAACTTGAGGATGGATTCAACATCATTTTGAAAAAACTTCAACAATCTAAATATATGGAATTGTCCAAACAAAGGCAAAACCTATAGGGTGCACATATTAGCAAGCATATTAGATAGGTCAACTTCTTAGGAATGGTTTATAAATAAAATTTCACCATTAATATAAAAAAAAACATAAAATTGAAGATGAATAAGTGTATAATACACCCCTAAGATAAATTTTCTTGAAACCTCTCCTGCTGACTGTACCAAGTACAAACTTGAAGACCATTTTTGCTTGCCAAGCCTAGTGGAAGGAGAGAGAAGTATTTTTCTTCATTTATTGGATATTATGATCAAATTAATCACTATATAATTTTTTTATAATACCAAGGGACACTCTTTAAATTTTATCATCCATACAAGTTTGTACACCTCATTAAATACTCATGTTTTTCAAGAAAATTTACCCATTCTTCTGAAGAACCTACCAATTTTCAATTATGAATAGTTAATTAAATCATAATAATACATATTTAATTTTAAATTACCCTTATTACACCTTCACACTTCCAAATGAGGCTATAAAACTCATTTAATGCTCTATTTATGACCCCCAAATGACTCAAAATGATATATTGGCTAATATGACTAATGACCAATGCTAATGTGATATGGAATAAAATCAGAAGACATATAATACCCATTATGACATAATAATATACCCCTAAAAACATCCAAAACTCAATTTTTTACCTATAGGGGTCCCAATTTGACCTGTAGGGTCAAATTTGGTCAATAGGTACATGTGTGATAACTAAAGACATGTAATGACCTAACTTGTAACTTGGAAAATATGGCTCATGGGATAATATTTGAATTATTTAGACCTATATAAATACTAATCCTATGAATTATATGTAAATATGGATAAATTGGGTAGATTTGCTCACTTGAATTCTTAACTAAGTGTATTTTGGTATATTTCTTGTGAGTTATATGTGAATGCTAAGAGAGGAATGAATGAGGGTTGATATTATATATATACCAAACCATTTTATAAATAAATAAAATTAAATAACTTATAAAAAAAAATTTATTAATTCATTTCTTTTTAAAATTTGATGATGTTTGGGAATTTGACACTTTTTAGGAAAAAGGACAATTGCATTGACACATGTTTGTTTAGGACACAAGTGTCTAGGGAGATAGAAAATAGGTACAAGACCAAAACTAGTTGTGAAGAATAAACATCACATTGCGAGTATGTTTTTAGAGTATATAATTCTTAGGTAATTATAATAATAAGGGTTAGACTAAGAGATAAGTAATTAGGCAAAAGAGATAATGAACACAAGCTTTCTAGTAGTGAGAAGGCATAGATTGAAGGGTATAACCATGATAGGTATTTACCAAGTGTAAAATACTAAGGTATTATTTAAGTAATATTTTGGTATCTAAAATATGAAAAATATAGTAAACATGGAAAATTATAAATATTTTTTGTATTTTGCTTTATTTGAGTGTTTTTGTATTTTCTTAAATATTTTATTTGTTTTATTTTTTTTCTTATGTGTGTTTAAATGAATCATATTTTTCATTATTGGAGTATTTTGAGTCCAAAAAATTCATATAATACTCCTCTCCTTTATTTACCTACTTAGTATAATTACCATCACCATCGTGTGGTATGCAAACTATTCATCCCTTGTGGGAAAATGAAATGCCTTGTTGATTTTGATTTATTGTGGCTCCCATTTGATATAGAAAAAATCTACCAGATTTAAATGGGTGTTGAGATATATGAGGTATGACCTAAAATCTAATTTGGAATAAATTTGGACCACAAGAAATTGGTAATGTCAAGTATCCCAAGGAATATTTCAAAACTCCCTTGTGATGTAAGTCTTTTATTTAAACCCAAGTTGTGATAAATGTCTTACATTGTATTACTTTTCCTTCATTCTAGAGTCAATATGGTTATTCCTAAAATAAGATCCACCCATGAATAATGTAATTTTCTAATCCTTTTGGTGAGGATGTTTTGCCTGAAATAGTTTTAAGTGTAACTTGATGTGGTGTATTACATATATTATATATAGGTCTAGTATTGATTAGTTGTTGCAAAGGTGTTAAATAGATATTTTGAATTCCACATATTTGTATATGATCATAAATTGGCAACTTTGTTTCATTGTATGTACCATTGATAATTTTTTTTATTGTAAATGATAGATATTTAATGCTAAGTAAAAAAATAAGCATATGTATGCATATCAGTATATAGGTTATGAAATGAGGTATACCGTTTATGTAATGCTCTGTATTTTAATGGAGAGGTAAGAACTTGATTGAATATTAATTCTAGTTCTAAATCATAAGGTTGATATTCTAAACAATATGAATCATTATTAAATTAGTTCTAAATCATAAGGTAGGAACATTTTGTGTATTTAAAACTAAGAGGAAAACATATTTTAATTACTTGAAAGTAGATAAAGAACCATTAGGTAAATTGTAGAACCAATCCCAAGCTTATCATGTGAGGATTTTATGAATTTTTTCAACAATAAACACACATATTTAACCAAATATCAAAAATAATGTACATATTGAAATATATGGATGGAAGGGTCTTAATGTCCAAAGAATAACGGTAACATGGGCATACTGATATATTACAGATGAGAATATTAAAAGACACTTTTTGTAATGGGATGATTTGTGATCATGTCAACATTAATAGTAGCATTGCATGTTAATATTTGTAAATTGAGAATCAAAAGTTTCCTTTGAATACTTCCTATAACATTCATCATAGACATAAGATGAATAGTAGGAATTGATAAAGTTTGAAAATATTTGGTTATTAGTCACAATTTTAAATTGATTTGAAACATAAGTATGATGGATTTTTACTCATAATTGGAAAGTTTTGTAACCTTTAATAATGGTATAGCATTTATAAAATCTAAAACTCTTGGTTATGGTATATAATTTCAAAACTTTAGAACATTTTTAATGGTATTTAATTAAAAATTAATTAGAACCTTTGTAATGTTATATCATTCATTTTTTATGAAACATATCTTTATGAACTTGGGTGAAATTAACACGAACAAATTTTGAAATATTATTCTCAATAATAAATGGTTGTGTTATGGTTGGTACATGAGAAACCAATTGATCATCTCATTTTAAGACTATAAGGTTATTTAACTCATCCCTTTGAATGGTGGAAGCATGGAATTGATTAGAAGGATGGTAGTTATCCCTATATAAAGAATTGAGAGGAGGCTCTATACAATCCTGTAGGCAGGATTTATATTTTTTTGAGGTCCTATTTTATTTGGTGATTTTTTTAATTAATGGAGCTTGGGTAGAGAGGTGAATAGTTTCTACATCTATTCATAAAAAAACATATATATTATCTATGGACATTAAATTAAGAAGAACAAAGGTTAGTCCAAGGTAGTAGAAAAAGCATTAGCTAAGAAGACTTAGAGGTCAAGTTCACCAAATATTTAATAATTTTTATAAATAATGATAAACATAAAAGAGTAACCTATTCAAGAAAGGAGAAGATTACTCTAAAAACTAGGCCAATTACTGAAATTAGATTCTACTAATATTATGATAATAAATACTAAATACAAGCATATGTCGACTATAGAAAGTATAACATTCAATATTTTGATAATAGAAATATGAAGGAGAAATTATACTTATCTTACACAATTATGTGCATGTTGGTTTGAGTAATGAAATTATAGAAATAGGATGTATGAATATTTTGATCTAGTCATCACATTCAAAAAATTATCTTTTTGTTAGTATGGACAATTGCATCAGCCTATGGATTCTTTTATTGATGTTATTATTTGTGATTAAATGAATCTATCATGTATGGAGTATTGAATGTTGAATGAAACTTCCACATAGGTATTTATGAGTTTTTTGTCACATTTAAGATTGTGTATTTAGATCACTTTTACAAACTCTCAATATCAAGCTCAAAACCCTAGATACTCCTCTTAAGTCTTATCACCTCATCAAAAATGAGTTAGTAGGCTCATGAATTTGATCTGACCTCAAGGACCCATCTATAAATGAGTGTTGCCTACATAGATAATACTATGAGTAAGGACTTATACATATGTGTTTTCCCCTATGTGTTGGAATGTAAGTGAAAAATGGTGTAAAATGCTATATGTAAGTGCATGTAGAGATATAGTTTGTAACTTTAAAAATATGGATCATGGGTTACTCTTTGAATGATTTATATATATAATATATTGTTCCTAAGACTGATATGAAAATAGGGAAGAATAGTTCAAATTACCCTAGTTTTATAATTTATTTTCAATAGTGTAGTGTAATTTGAGAGGTTCTTGCTAGATGATAAATGAGTTGGATCTAACTTGTATTTATGCCACATCTTTTGAAATGTTTCTCATGAAAGGGTTAATGAAAAATAATAGGTTTCCCTATATATATCAAATGATTTATAATGTTGAGTGCTTAAAAGGCACAAACACTTACGTTGGAGAATGGATTGTAGTGTTGACACTACTATCCAAGTTTAAATGCAACTATCCAAGAAAATAAAAGGTTTTTGGAGATTTGTAACTGGAAATGAAGGATATATATTAGATTTTAAGCATAATGTGAAATACAAGTGATATTGGTAATCATAATATATATGATTGAATTGGAAGATAAGAATTTGGGCCTAGTGAGATGTCGAACATAAGCCTATCAACTGCAAATAAGGTAAAGAATCAATGGTTATAGATTTTAGTGTTATTTATCAAGTGTAAAAGATAATTTAAAATATATATCCATATTTAAGCATCTACAACATCAAAGTTCTCTTTAATTCTATAAAATAGAATGTAAGATAAGAATCATGTCCATTATATGAGTGAAATAGTCAATCACCAGAAGGTATTTCAATTATTGAGGGGATAATATAACAACTGCACCTATGATGAATCCCACCAAATTTAGTCAATAATAAAAATAATAATAATGAATCCATACATGTTTCAATACAATTTTTTCAGTAATAACACTGAATAAATCCATATGAAGAAAACATTTCAATTCCTAACTTCTTTTTTCTTTAGTTTTATGTGGATTAGGTTTCTTATTTCATTTAGATAAATTTTGAATTTTATTTATAGTGGGGTTTTACTTTTATTAAATAGTTTAGGTCATACCTTTTGGATAATTAGTTGATTTTTTAAACTTATTTTAATATAGATTTGATTTCTTATGTGAGTTGTACCTTCACGTTTAGTACATGGATTTGATATATAATTTTGTAAAAAAATAATTTAATGTATATTTTTTATTTTTATGATTTTGGTAATGATTTAAATTATCAAGAGGAAGTAATCAAATTTAATGCAAGAATACAATTGTTGCTCAACATATAAAGTTGACATCGCCCTCCTTTTTAAAAATACATCATTTAATAAATACAAGACTTTAGAAAAAAATTATCCAATCATTAACAAGGAAATGGAATATCCCATAACAACACCCTAAGGAATATTCCATCTTTTTTAGATGAAAAAATTTATTGTTGTTAAAATAATATGTCAATTTAAACCTTTTGATTGGTTACAAAAAAATATTTAGTTTTTGTAAAAGCTATAGTGCCCTGCATTGGTAAGGACTTAAAATTATTTATAAAAAATGACATACCTTAATACATATTTGAAAAATGTACTTAAATAATGTAGTTGAATCAAATTAAAAAATTACAAGAGGTGATATACACATTTAGGCTTGCATCTACTGACATTCCCTATGATCTTGCCTAGACACTACAACATTTTTCATGATTAAAGTTGGTTTTAAAGTCAACTCAAAGTCAACATCACTTCAAAAAATAAAAATTATTCAAATTCTAAATTGATGAATTAAAATTATAATTAAATTTATAAATGATACTTTAATCTAACTTTAAGTCAAACTTTAATGTACACCCTATATAAATTCATCATAATACTAAACTAAATTTGGCCTAAATTCATCAGTGTGAATGGAATGTAAGGTTACTTTTAAATCCAAACTTAAACTGACTTTATAAGGTGATGTTAATCATTATCTAAGTTAACATTATAATTTGATGTTGATACATCTCTAAATAGACTTTAAGTCTTTTTTAGAAGGCAACATTAGTCTATTTTTAATTTAAATTTGAATGATCATTGTTTTAAAAATATAGGTTCATCAAAAAAGGTATTTTAACAGTAAAAATTTAATTCATTAATTTAATATATGTATAAAATGGGTTTGATGAAAGGTGTTTAAATCTCCTTGTAATTATGGTGGAATTAGATTGAATAACAATGCATGTTTTTAGTGCTTCAATTGTAACCATACAATGAAAATGTAAATGCCAATTACAAACTCAAATTCACACTAGAAATTAAACTTTGTAACCTTTAATTATTGGTTATAATTTATCATAATTACTAAAACCTTAAATTCCATCAATTGCAATGCCAATGTAAATACAAGTCCAAAATTTTAAATATCACAAGACAAATAATTCTATAAAACATAATGATAGTTTTGTCATGGTCATGGTTTCAAACCAAACTGCATTAGTAGCCATTAGAATCCAAATGGTCACAGAGTCAAGCACCAAAAAATTAAAAATATAAAAATAATTCAAACTTGTCTATTAATTTTGATCATGGAATATGACAACCCAATGGTATTTATAAAAATAGCAAAGACATAAATTCCCATGCATATATTTGGCATAAAATCAAGAATAAGCATTGAAAATTTAACCATTTTTTAGTTATTTGAAATGAATTTCAAACTCATATTTATCATGAACATTAAATAAGACTATATTATTTTTAAAATATCAACAACCATTTTTAGGAAAAAATATTATAAAATTATGAAACAATAGTTTATAAAATATTTTAAAGGAATTTCCCAAAATATAAAATTAAAAAATATTTTTAATATTCATCATTAGCAGTAGTAGCATGAATACCACCATCATTCTCATCATCACCATCATCCTAATCATAATTTTCATCTTAATCATCATCATTATCATCATTTTTGTGCATTGAAGATATCTTTAAGGCCTATAAAATAAAAATTATACTATAAATCAAGTTTTAAATTAAAAAAAAATGGATATATAATAATATTATAAATAACACACATTATGTTGTGAAAAATAGTTCAAATGCAAATACTTGAGCTATAAAATTTTAAAAATATAACATATTCAAAATTTATAAATATAAATTAAATATCAATAAAACTTAATTTTACATTGTTAGCTTAATATTTAATTAAAATTTTTAGAAAAGTTGTTGATTAATTCTTATATGGATGCCTCTATGACACTAATGTGTCTTTGAAGTGATGTCCAACCTTCCTGCATTGCCAAAATTATGTGATCATAAGGTGGTGGGTTTTTAAAAATAGCTTCTTTAAAAACATAAGAAATTAGAACTAAATTAAAAATTATTAACATCTAAAAAAATTAAATTCCATTAATTATCTTACATATTTCATGATGACATATTAGTGAAAAATAATCTTTTTAAGGTATTAAACATCTTGTTGTATTGGTTTGGGATCAACTAACCTATGTTGTAAAAAAATTCAAAATAAATAACATTACTATGGTAGATGTTAGTGGGCTTGGGTCCTATCTTAGTCCATGAAGATTTTTTGTCCTCTATTATGAGCTTAAACTATCATATATACTCCCCTATGCCTAGCACTAATAAATATGACATTGTTGTTGTGTTGTGCTAAAGAAGCATGACATTTAGTATCTCATGATATATGGTCTCGATTAATAATCAACACATAATCATTACCTCTACAAAACCAAAAACCACACATTAGACATTTTCATATTTTAACACACACACACAAACACAAACACATGTTATTATTTATTTTTAAGCATGATTATATATAAGTCTAAGACACATGGTGATAAGTAAAAATCAATCCTATGAATATGGATGTGTGCATTCCTCAAAATTATATCTCTATCTTGATGACCACTAAGGACCACATAATAATACTTATCTTAAACCCTCTATCATGTCCTAATATCCAAATCTTGTCTCCATTTCTATACCAACAAAACTTATTTGCATATCCTCATTTATTGATAATGTCTCTCTATGTCTCTAGCTAAATTTTTGTAATACAAAGTCCATAGGGCTAAAAATAGCCTTGGGGTCTCTTATATATCTACCCCATCTAAATTACCATAGTTTCCTATCTCACTAGGATGACTTGTGTTAGACTCCCTATCTCTCTTATTTCCACTATGGATACCTTTATTCATCGATTTAATATCCTACCCCAAATCCATAACACATGTTATAGTATAAAAACTAGGACTTTTAGTCATGGCCATTATATCCCTACTCTCTTTGGCTCCTTCACATTTCTTACCCTATATGAGGGCAAGGCCATATGTGTCACTAGAAATAGAAGTCTGATTTTTCCTAGTATTTAATCACATGAATGTAAATCTACCAGTACATGGTGTGACATGTCAATTTAGATAATCATCAAGCTCACATTGTAAATGGACATGTCATCCATGCATATACTCACTTTGTATATGAATTCCATGTGATAACATCCCTCTGCACTATATCCAATCTTAGATACATTTTTGGGATCTCACCATAGTCCATTGAACCCATCACCTAACTTGAGGTAATTGTCCTACAACTTGAAATGATGTGATTCTCAACCTATACATAAAAAGGCACTCATATATTTAGATAATAAAAAGAATGATTTGCCCTATCACCATATGATATAAATCCAATATGTTGTAAATTTCATGCACAAGTAGCACCTAGTCCCCACATGCATGTTATAAAATGTTCCCTACTATATAACTACATTAAAAAATAAAAATATTAAAAATTGTTACCCCTCCATATGACTTATGACACAAGACTTGTGAAGCCATAATCCCTAAAATTATCTTTTAGATATCTATAATCAGCATTATATGTACATTCCTCAATCACATTATGTATACATGTGGATGATAGTACACTGATAATGTTACCCACTAGAATAGTTCCTATTTGTCTACCATTATATCATGAATGTCATATATCATGTAATTTACCTCAATAGGTAATCCTAGGATGACATGGACATCCTATAGAGTGATCTACACCTCAACAATATACTCATCAACCATCCAATGGAATGTGTCAAGATAGGTCTCCCGCATATCTAGAAACATGACAAAGAGGTATGCATCTAAAGGTACTCAACACATCTCCATAATCCCCCCAGCCTTAGATTTATAAATATCACCCTTTCAACTATAATAGCATGTCTAATAAATATATAATCCAAGTCACATCCACAGTTTAATACAATCAAACTCATCTCCATGATTATAAAATAATAGCCAACGAAACCTAATCGGTCTCTCTTTAGACCAAAAACAAATAAAAATAAATAAACATATAAGTTTAAAATACATCATCCATTTTGATAGTAAGTCATTGACCAAGTGATAAATTTATATTTTTTCAACCATCCCACTATACATCATCATCTATTTTTAGATTTTCATATGACATTGGCCATGTATATTTTTATACTTCATTGAAAATTTGTGTCCTAACTTCATCATCCATCCCTACACATCAACATAAACCATTGTATATACCTAAATCTAGTCAAAGGTTCTTGACAATGATAATGTTGACACATCTTGAATCAATCAACTTGTGAAAAAATACATAACTCTTATTTACCATTACTCTAAGATAATTATTTATATGTGACCTTGGCCCTCTATTTTTTGTCACTACTATGTAAACCTTTCCAAATCAAATGCTTAAACTAATTTATGCTACCCTTAGGCTATCTTTAAATCAAGACAACTATCCCTGATTTTTTAGAACAGGTCCACACTAGGTAGATATGTCCACTACCATAGACATATCTATAGTTACTAAAATATGATTTATATAACATATAAGTCTTATATACCTAAAAAATACCTACTAGGGCTCTACCCTTTAGTTCAGACCTTATTATTACTGAAAGGTTCACATTGTCATATCACTATGTCAAACTAGTTATCTTATGGTTTGACCCAATAATTAATGATGATAAAAATCTCCTCTAATTTATAGAAATATTAAAACTTAATATATATGCTTCATCTTCAATTTTATATCCTCAATATCTCTCTATCCTGTTGGAAACTTTCATCCCACATAATGACACTTACGTCCAGATTATTATCAAGTGTTTAATCCTCAAAAGTAATCTAATTTTCAAATATATGAAATCCTATGGGTTGGCACATTTGTATTAATTTAACCCTACCATGAGATATTTAAATAGGCATGGTATAAATACAAATCTAATTTGACTCATTATTAATATATTAGATACCAAATAAGCACCTATTCAGGCTCACTCGATCGATTACACAATAGAGTTATACTACCCTATTCTTCCCTATTTTCATATCATTAATAGGAATAGTCATATTACAAGGATAAAACATTCAAATAACATCATGTAATTATTATTTGTCAAGTTACAAGTTAGATCATTACATGAATTTGCATATAGTATATTTTACCCTTGTATTCCTACAAGAATAGACAAACAACTTATTGACTAAGAAAAAAACTATATAAAGATACAAAAGACACCTAAGAATAAACAACAGTTATATATAATATTTATACATCCCCCTTAATATACAGGAGTCATTATTAGATAAAACAATCCTCTGAAATTTTCAAAAACTTATAGACTAAGCACTTTTGTCAGGATGTCTACTGGTTACTCTAATGTAGGGAAATGTTACAACTTTACACTGTCATCTTTCACAAATTGTTGATTATTTTCCATCTTGATTATATAAGTGTTGTCAACTATAAGAGGTGTTGATGAACCCTATTTCTCCTACAAATCTAAAAAAACCTTATGATCTACAAGATATCTCTAGTTACCTTTGAGGTAACTATATATTATGATTATACTAAATAAATTTTTAGCATTTATTACTTATTGGATTCCAACTGATAATTATTGTACTTAAGTTCATCAAAAAACCCATGGTGGAATTTTCATATTCATGGTCACCAACATAGTTTGAATATCAATATTTAACTAGTTTAAAGTCTCCTACCCTAGAGTATTTGGGCCCAAAATTGTGTGTTCTTTTGAGATATCTGAGGACTCTTTTTGATACTACCCAATGATTATCTGTTAGTTTTTAAATGAATATTGAGAGGACACCAAAAATAAATTATATATATGGTCTATTTTTGGTCAAATAAATTAGACTTATAATGATTTATATGTATATAGTGGCATCAACCTAATTTGTTTAATCTTTAGATGTTGATATGAGATTTAGTTCCATGGGCATGCTAAGAGGCTTATAATATTTTGTTTTGAACTTGCTCAGAATGTCACCAATGTAATTATACTAAGTGATGAATAGATACCTTTTTTCGATTTAATTCAATACCCAAGTGGTAATGAAGTTAATCTAAATTAGTCATTTCAAAAAAAATCATCATCTCTAATTTGAATTTTGTAATGTATCATTAATTTTTACCTATGATGAGTTGATCATCAACATAAACCACCAAAAATAAAACTATTTTGTCAACTATTTTTATGAAAAGGGTTGCATATCTAAACTAAAAATGTTTTAAGTTCATGTTCATGAGGTTCTCAGCTAGGTTTTTGTACAATACTCAAGGGGATTATTTCAAACCATACTATGATTTTTTTAGTTTTCACACCTTGTGATCTTATTTGTTTACAATAAAACCTTTGGGTCATGTCATGTACATAGTTTAATTGATTTAACCATTAATGAATAAAAAATTTACCTCCATTTGATGAAATTTCCATCCACTATGATCTAATAGAGCCAACATGGTTAAAATGGCAGTCCTTTTTTTCACAGGTGCAAAGGTTTCATTGTAGTCAATTCATTTTTTTTATCATACCCCTTTGTGATAATCCTTGATTTGTGTTTGTCACGTAAACCATCAAACTTGTATTTTTTGTGATAAACTCACTTAAAGCTAATAGGTTTGTATCCATATGGATGATCAAATAATTTTCATGTCCCATTTTTTACCAATGTTTTGTACTCTTCTTTCATTGCTTTTCTACAATATTAAAGATTCTCAACCTATATGAAAGATGTTGGTTATAAATAAAATGTAACATTGAATTCATAATATGGATAATAATCCAAGGTGATATTTTAAATCTTATTTTTAATTTCTTCAATGGACTTGTATGATTGTGATGCAATTGTATGTGCACTTCTAATACTTATTTTCCCAAATTCATTAGGTTTCACATCTTTTAATGTTTGAGTGTCCTACATAAGAATATTTTTTATGTTTGAGGTGCTTCAAGTTCATCCTCTAAAGTTATTTCACTTTATTCCCTCTATTATGGTGGCCCATGTTCATTGTATGATGGATTTTCACTCTCTTCTTCATGAGAAGTTTCAATATCATCTATAGAAGATAATAGAAAATAAATATATTTCCAAATATGTGCCCCCTAATCATAATTTATAACATCTAAATCACTCTCTATAGACATAAAAATTAGATAATTTTTAAGTCAACTAAGCTCCCATTCAATGTGTTCTTTATCCTTTGAAGTCTCATAAAATACACCTTCTCTTATGACAAGAAATTTCTTCTCTTTCTTGTCATATAGCTTGTATTCCTTGGAGGATTAAAATTATCCCAAGTGGATGTATTTTTTACTCCTATGGTCAAACTTAAATATCTTCTATTTTATAATCAATGTGTAACAAGTGGATACAAAAATAAAAATATATTTCACTAAAGGAAGATGACCACACCACATCTCATATAGAGTCTTGGATTTAAGAGAAATTGATGGTGATTTATTGTGGAGGTATACTATTATTTTAGTTACTTAAGCCCAAAATTGAAGATTTACCCTTTGTATTACAACATATCATGAACCATATTCATCACATTTCTAATCATACTTTCTATAACTCCATTTTTTTAAGATTAGGATAAACCCACCTTTAATAAATGGTATGGGTACTAGCCCTAGACACATCAAGAGATTTAGGTCCCCCCTATCTGAAAATATATGGCCAAGTTTACAAAAATGACCCTTCTAAAATATACCTCAAGAGGGTTAGGTCTCCTCCTATCTAGAAATAGTTGACCATGAAAACAAAGAAATTCCAACCAAAGAAGTATCTACAATTAAGGATCAGGAGGGCCCTAACCAAGGAAGAACAACAACCACTAAATTTGACTAGTGTGACAACCAATAAATTTTGGCTAGATTAAAAACTTGTCTAGGTAATAAGAGGCCCAGGTCTTAGGATACCATCAGGGTCCCTAAGGGACCAACAAGTTGATTTTGGATGGATCAAGAACCAAATAAAACTCCATTTTATTACAGAGTAAGAAAATGTGAGATGGTGTTTGATCCCATTTTACTCAAGGTAGGATTCAAAATTATTTAAAGTGTATTCACCATTATCTTTCTTGAATGTCTTTATATGGGTTTTATGTTCATTTTCAATTATGGTTCAAAACTTTTGGAAAGCTTTGAAGGCTTCTAATTTTTTATTTAGAAAGTATATTCAAATCCTCCTATTATAGTGATCAATGAACAACATGAAGTACTTATGACCACCAATGGAGAAGATTAGAAGATAACACAAATTTTATTGAAATAGTTTCAATTTTCTATCATATTTCCACCATAACTTAAGAAATAGTTCTCTTTTGTGTTTAGCCAACACACAAGCTTCACACTTTTCATTTTATTTTGTGAGAAATGAAAACATGCCAACAAAACCATTATTTGTAAATAAATGAATGTTTTTATAGTGAATTTACCCAAATCTCACATGCCAAAACATGTTTGGAGACATTATATCTTCCACAAGATGAATATAATTCCCTAAATTTGATGGTTCACCCTTGAGTTTGATTAGTTTCCTTTCCTCATATCTAGTTAAGATGACTATATTATAACTTTTTCCCTTAAGAATCAATATTATATAATAGAATGGAATGGATTTATTACTTTATGAGAACTAGTGAAACCAAGTTTTATTTATATTAAGGAAGGTAGAGAAAATTTTATAGTTTGAAATCTACAAGCCCTAGACACCTGAATCATATTGTACCTCTTCTTTGTGGTTACAAAATTGATTTATCTTTAAGGTATACCTCACCATAACTTTATTCATTGAAATATTTAAATAAATATTTTTGGAAATTCATATGTACAGGGTCACTAGTATCAATAACCCAAACATCAAACCATGAAGAACTAACTGAGACATTATTTGCTTCATCATCTGCACTAGAAAACACACATTCACTAGTGAATTGGGTAGAGTTTGACTCTTTTATTTTCTTTGATTTTTCCTCCTTATAGTATGATTAAATTTTATCCCATGGATTTTTTCATTTGTGAGTCTTATGTCTTCCTTTTCTATCACACTATTTGTAATAGAGGTTTTATTTATCACTCTATTTTTGACCACCTTGATTTTCATTTTTCCTTCCTTTTCCCTTGTACTTCTTTTTGTACTTATTATTTCCTTATTTTTTAGAAGATGTGGCCTTATTAGATGTTTTTTAAGAATTTAATTTGACATATCACACACTTTCTCTTGTTATAGACTTAATTTTTCTTCCAAAGGTCTTTTCTCTTTCTACCATATTTTTAACCAATTGATCAAATCTAAGAGTTGTCAATTGATTTCTTACTTGTAGAGAATCCAAGTACATTGAATAGTTAGGAATAAGAGATTTTATGAATTTTATCATATAGATGTTTATTTTGACACCCATTACACTTCTACATCATGCTTGATGGTATGTATATTTGAAGCCAATCTCATCACATCACCATATTTCAACTCATATTCAACAAAAAATGAATGAATTCCAAATCTGAGTATGATTCATATAGATCCTTCAGTTTATGAATTGCTTCCCATGAAATATCTCACCCCTAAATTTAATGAAACACATATCCATCGACTGAGGCCATCATCAAGGCCAATGATTTCTATTTTTTTACTTCCATGCCTGAATATCCTTTGTATTCCCTATTGGCTCAACTAGTTATTTTTCCCTATCAAAAATATTCAACCATAGATCATTGAAGATGAGTGTGTTCTTCACTAACTGAAACCATTCTAACCAAATGTATTTACTGTTCAATGTTGTGCTAATGATATATTTGATTGAATGTATGGTTTTGAGTTTTTCAATTTTGATTTGGGAGTTTTGAGTTTTAATTAACCCCAAATTGGTTCCTTATCATTCTGTAATGGTCCCCTTTTATATATACCACTAGATCAATATACAAAACCTCTTTATATACCCACTCTTCCTATGTACCCATCGATACGTGGAAGAATATAGCCCTTTTAATGTACTTAATAAGATGTGAAAGAGGATTTAAAGTACATGAGATCAGAGTGGTATGTGGTACCTAGGTGGCACATGAAAAGTATTCACCCTATCATTAATACTAATTAACAAGAAAATCTTATACATCAATATACTTGGTTTTTCTTGATTTATAGATTTACTTTTTTTTTATAGTGATGAATGGGTAAAAGAGTACCTCTCCTTATTTGTCCATGTACTTTTAAAATTTGGTTTTTGTTTACCATTGTTCAAGTTAATTTCAATGAAAAAAATTACTCCAATTATAAATGCTTTTAAATTTAAATGTTTTTAAAATTTAAAAAATGAAATTTGATTTTTGGAATAAAATCTTAAAATATTCTTTACCTCTCTCCTCCAATTTTGTCTTATATTGAATTTCCAATATTTTAATAAAACCTTCAAATAAACATACATGTTCCTTTCCACAAAAGATGCCACATGGAATCTTAAAAGTGGAGAATAAAGAATACCACATACCACATAAAAGAGAAATAGTTTTTTTTTTATTTACAGGTCTGAATAAATAATGCCAAATGTTATGAAATAACAACCATAAGATTGCCAATGTGAGAGTCAACCTTGACTTCTAAATGCCAAATGCCACAAACCTATTCTATTATGAGGGTTGACAGAAGGAAATTATTCTTTACATGTATAGTAGAGAGAATGTATCCTATTAATAGTTGTCACTATCATAAATAATAGAAAGATAATGCCATCTTCCAGCCATAGTATGCTATGTATGTCTAAAAAGAGCATGAAAGTATTAAAACATAGTCAAAACCTTCATAAAAATAGTGAATTAGGTCTAAATATGTTATTTAATAGTGATTCATTTTAATAAATTATAGAGAATAAATATACTTCCCAAGTGCCTCCTTGAATACTAGTTTAATGCACATAAATAGTGGTACAAATATTTTGGAAGAGATATTAATTTCAGGTCGTACGAAGAGAAAAAAATAATTTAATTTTCTAGGATTTGATATCAATGAGAGGTTGAATTATATTTGGAGTGCACAAAACATTTTATTTCATGATTAAATTGAAAAGATGAGTCAACATTACATTATAAATCCAAAATAGTTATTAAATTCACATTCCCAAGAAGACCTTTCCTACTCCTATGAGAATGGACAAATAATTTATTGAATAATACAAAATCTATCTAAAGAGACAAAAGGAACCTAAGAATAAATAACAATTATATAAAATATTATTACATTTTTGTACACATAAGACAACACCTAAAAAATAACTACATAAGTTTGAGGCCCTCCTTAGAGTATTAGCTATGTACGCAACACCCATTAACAAAGAGGTCCTTGAGGTCAGATCAACATGATGAGCCCACTAACCCATTTTTGGAAAGATACAAATACCTAGGGTGAAGATATATGGTTTGATCCACATATAGTCATTGATACCCTATGTGTGTGAAAAAAACATCATAAAAAGGTGATATAAAACATATAAGGATCTAGGTTTTTGATTCATAATATAGTTAATATTTTTTACAAGATAATTGCATTGAGATCAAGAAAGATATGTTAATTTAAGTGTCCAAGCCTCCAAATATAATATTTTTAGAATCTAATGATTGGATTATGATCTTGTCCCTACCTATTTTTGCCTTTATACTTTTTAGATCTACCTATGTATTTGTAGATAAGCTAAGTATTATTCCTTCTTTATGTTATGAAATCAAACTATTATTTTGAATGTGATTTAAATATTTAACATATCTCAACACCTTAATTCATAATATTCATTTATCAAAGTTTTCAACTAATTGACTTGTTATAGAATATTTTTATTCATCTTTATGTATAGTATAGTATAACCCTTTAACCCACACACCAAAAAAAGGGTTAAACATTTGGTGAACCCAACCACTGAGTCTTATTACACAACCATTATTTACTCTAGGGTTTTTCATCTTCCTATGGTTTTTGTAACAATCATGCTGGATGCTAACTAAAAACACATTAAAGTTTTTTTTAAAATACATGTACTAATAATAGATTGAATCATGAGAATCTAATAAATGATCATAAAAAAATACTCCAAGATTGATAAATGTAAGTAATAATGTGACATATAAAATTCATTGATCACTATCAATTTATTAAAATGCATCATAATACAATTATAGAAATTAATTACAAATATGCAGCCACTGATAGTACAATACACAACCATTGATATCAACCTATAGTAGATAGGCAATTACAATTTTACATGATAATTTTTCCAATAATAAATACAATGTACAAACATAATATACAAGGCTCTCTGAAGCATGAGTTCCCCAATCTCTCTAGTAATTGTGGTAATCTCAAGAGTCATCTCAAAAGTAGTATTATTGTGGGGAGGGAGACCATCATCTAAGCACTTTTCTACACTAACCATGGACCAATCATACCCACACTAATTCTCTCAAGGAATGGTCCTCCATTCACAAATGAGTAGATAGTGATGGTATGGGAATCTAGAAAAACAAGTAAGTACCCATGTGTTGTATGATTTCTAAAACTAAACATGCAGTGTATCATAGAAACCCATTATATTTTAAGATATCAAATAAACATGTAAATCATACTAAAAAAATTATAATGTCTCACTAAACATAATTTAAACCTAAGATTTAATCATTTTACATCTTATTGTAAATCATAACACACATGTTAAACATAGGAGTAATCAAAGTAAATCACAGATTCCATGAAACACATACTATTATATGCTAGCATGTATTACCCACTCAAGGGTTTTATGCATGCATACATAATGTCCTACTAAATTTTTAAAAAAAATTATTTTCATTGTATTAACCAACACATATACATTTATGTAGGTATGGGTCTAGACATAATAAATAAATTATGTATTATCTATGTATAATATACTTTAGTACTGTAGAACTCTATGACTACCATAATACCATAGATCATTATGCATAATCACCCTGCTAAAACATAAACAAATAATCTTACACTTAAAAATATTAATCAAGAAAGTATTGGATTATACCACCTGAGTATACCCTAAATTATACTACAAATTAAGCAATCAAAATAAAACATAATATTTATGCACACATCACAATACACTAGTTTATGTTATAAAAGTTTGAATACTTTTACATATTAATAATCTCACAATATGTACTATACATAAATTTTTAATAATTTATGCATATGTACTAATAATCATTTATGAACAAGACAAACTTTTACAAGATTTACACAATCAAAACTTCCATGAAACTTTAAGATATAACATAAGTACCATAGTCAATTAGACCTCTCTATAAATTAATATTCCGTTCATGCTATTTACTGTTAGTTCTCAACATAGAAGAAAATAGCCTCTAAATCAAAACCACCATATAAAACATTCACATGTTCTTTTTATTTATTTATTTTCTACACTATCTATAGGTTCATGCAATTAATTCTACAAGCTACTACAAACACATACTAACTTATAGAATAATTACTATACACACAGTCCATCAAATGTATGATTGAACCTTATTTATTCTATTGAGCTTATACAATATAAATATCATATAATTTACACACTTTCACTTAAGTATCTCATATACATAACTATCATTATATACATGTACCTCATATAAATAATCATCTATATTTATCGAACATATAAATAGATATATCTTTATAGATATGTATCACCTATATATAATAATCTATATTTACATATAATTATTTAACACATCGATTCAATTAGAATTTTTTATATCTAAAATATATTTTTGACATAATTACATAAATAGAAAATATTTAAGATTTAATTAGCTTAAAAACTAGAACACTTGTGCTACCTCCAAACTAGCATAACTAGGATTGTTAATCATAATGCTCAAATGGGTTTTTTACTACGGACTTATTTTTTATGGATAATATTTTACTACATATCATATGTAAATAAGGGTATATTTTTTTGAAGCTTTGATATCTACCTGATATGTAATTTTGTTCATGCTTCTGTAATCATTAGTTGTCACTTTGATGCCACACCCTCTACTATGCTTATCTCTTCTAGATTTTAATTTTTTAGGGTTGTAATATAATCATTATCACTTTTGGCTAAAGTTATGTAATAATTGAATTTCTCTTTATAATGGTCAATGATTTATTTTAAATATCTAATCTCAGTGATTTAAAATATAAACTCACAAGACACAACCAAAAAAATTGTAAATCATTACACTTTATTTAGATAGGTTGCTACACCTAAATGGGTGAGTCACTGTAGGGAAAAACTAAATTATTGATATCCAGATCACTACACTTATTTATAAATTTGATTTACATATTTAGCAAGTTGTTGCACTTATTCATCAATTCATTTCTTCTCTAAACTGAATCACTAGAATTTTATAAATGAATCACTACATACACATATACTATAACTAAAATTTGAATTAAATCTAACAGTAAAAACTGAGACCAAATTCAAAAGTAGAATAAGTTATTAGTTTGTTAGAATGTTTTTATTTCCACAGGTAGCAAAGACTATAAAAAAGTGATGGACATCAATGTTCTAGATCTAATGTGGAATCAAAATTTCTTATCTCTTCATGCAATGTTGTTCATTTTTTGATTTATATAAAGCAAAATAGGCTATTACACCTCCAATATTTATCTAAATAAATTCAAGTTGAAGTAAAAACAATATGTTATTTTAAAAAAAATTGGATGTTATTGATTATACTATAGAAAATGAACTCCAAGGGATTAAATCATAACTTAGAATATATAAATCATTAGTTTTCAATAATAAATAGTTGATAATTGAACTTAGTGATTTAACTAAATAAACTCATAAATTTAGAAATAAATCAGTGCTTTGGTCAAAACAAATCAAAAATTTTAATACTAAATAAACTAAATCACAATATATATATATATATATATATATATATATATATATATATATATATATATATATAAAATTTCATACTTATAAATATCAAATTGCATATAAAACACCCACTCAAGAATTTTAAGATGTCTCCTACCTTAAAAACTTCCAAATTCAAACCAAGATTTTTACTTGTTTTCCTTTTGCTTCACCTCATGCTTTGTATTTTTTTGATCCATCTGTCCTCTTACTTCCTCTTAATCATACCTTCCTCTCTTTCATCGTTGAATTCACTTTCTATTTCCTTCATCATTTATTATCTATCTTTTTATCATACCTTCTATCCATGCCTTCTTTACCTTTATAATAATATCTTCGTTTTCATGCATAATCTGATTCCTTAAGCATTTTTTCCCCTCAATTACTAACACTTAGTTGAGCTTTTAAATCATGCATGAATCACCAATTTTTCTATAGTTTAAAATCTTCACGTTGATTTGTTTTCCATTTAGTTTTCAATTTTAAAGAATCAACTCATCTTTTAGTTCACTTTATTTTCTTTAATCATGCATGTTAATATCTTTGAGTTAAATACCAATTTAATCACTATTTTAAGTTCACTTGTATTTCAAAAGGATAATTTTAACTCTTTATAATCAACATATTCCATGCAAAGGACTTATCACTTGAAGTTAACATTATCTTCGATAATTCAATTTACTTAATTTAATTTCAATAGGTAATTATCTCTTTAAAAGATAAATCAAACCAAATTAATAATTTCATTTATAGCATAAGACTAATTCCACTTACATATAAATATTCTAACTATAGTTAACATAATTAATAATAGTCTTTCACAAAAATACATCAAACTAAGACAATGATATTTATTGAATATCATCTAAACCTATTACCATGTTAGACAATCTTGCTTAGTGTTAGCATTGATAACATTTATCATAAGATAAATTTGTATGATAATATATATGCACTATAATCATACATGAAATCACACAATCAAATCATCATAAGGATCAACTAAAAAAATGATCATAGGAAAAGTATATTATCACTCAAAAATAACTAACCATCTAGATCAAACAAGAGTTAATAAGTTATTCTACTATGGTGTACGTGTTGGGTTATTATCACTTTCTTTGTCATCCCCAAATCATCCCATATATGCCATACTCTCTGATGATGTTCTCTATGTATCATGTTCTATGAGAAAGATCGATCTTGCATCCACCTCATGAAAAGTAGGTAGTTAGTTTGATTCATCATATATATATCAACTAATGATGCATAACTAACAAATATACAACCATAATGTATAGAAAAAAAAATATAGCTATCACATCATGTAAACTAATCATCATATCACTATCCTATAGCTAGTAAATGTCATAAAGCTCAAATCAAATCAATAATAATCAAATAATAACCATAGATTCCATAGATTCAAAGGTTATAAAACTTAATGTGAAATTAGGATGTAACAATTTCATACTTTATTTATAATCTATTTTATTTTTTATTTTACCAAAGATAAAAAAGGTTTCCCCATGGAACCATTTGTATTATAAATTATATTGTATGAGAAAGAAAATGTATATATTTATAAATCCATAGACATTGAGCACAAGTAATTTTAAAAGTTACCAAATGAATAGAAGTAAGCATGTTTGACCTATTTCATTGAGAAACATACCCTTCAAGGTTATAATAGTCACCATCCCACTCCCATTATTCATCAATGGCCTATGTTGGGTTCTGTATTCCATACTATTAGTAACCAAATAGGTAGGTCCTCACAACATGGTGATGGTCAACATGTTCAAAAACCTACTACAAAAAATTAGATATGCATGGGAAAGTTTTTCCTCTATTTAATCATTAAAATGTTCGTACTGTTCACAAGGATATTATGACCTCTCTATAGACTTAAAATTATAAGAATGTTTCTCAATTAAAAATAATACAATTAATAAATGTTCCTAAATTTCTAAATGACACACACATTATTAATAATGTGAACTCCAATCTCCCATCATTTGATCGAGTATTTTTTTCACTATTCACAAGGACCTCATGGCTTCATTGCAAACTCCAAACAATGTACTTTTATGAAAATTTCTAACATATCCAAATAATATGCAACTACCAAATCTTCCAAAGTTTTCAAGTGAGGCATCATTACCAAATATTCCAAAACTTTTACATGATATACCAAAAGTTCTAAAATTTCCAAAGGGTGTACCATTACAAAAAATCCTAAATGTTACAAGTGATGAAAATAACAATAAAATTACTTATAATGATAAAAAATCCAGTATTCTTATGTTACAAATAGATGGTGAATTACAACCATTGATTATATCTATTCAAAGTTTAACAATTCCTACTACTTATCTTATGTCTATGATGAGTACTATAAGAGATTGTAAAGGGAAGTCTCACTTGTCAAAGTAAAAATTCCATCTTACAATGTTACCACTCATGATAACATTATCCAAAACCAATCTATTTTAAAATGTGTATTTCAATATCCTTATCCACAATATTTTATCATACCAATATTACCTTCATTTTTTAATCGTAAAGATACTTTAAACATATAATTCAATATATGCATTCGTTTATTGTTAAAATCCTTTCATATGAGCCTTATACATGAATCTTGTGATTGGTTCTATAGTTTACTAAATGGTTCATTAACTATATTCAAGCAATTATAATATTTTTTATTCTCAACCTTTAATACACACAATGTGCCAAAATTTACATTAGAACATTGAAAAAATTCAAACAACATGATGATTAATCTCTTCAAGATTATGCTATTCAATTTAAAAATGCATCATATTCCTTAGTATATCAATCTTCATATTTGGAACTAAAATTATTATTCAATAGAGTTATTAATCTTCCACTAAAGGATATTGCATTATATAAATGTTATAACTCATTTACCCACCTATACATGGATGTGAATAGATATGCTTTCTTCCTACTCAAATATATATATATATATATATATATATATATGCATACACACACACACACACACACACACACACACACACACACACACACACACACATATGTGTGTGTGTGTATGTATGTATATATATATATATATATATATATATATATATATATATATATATATGTATCTGTGTGTGTCTGTGTGTGTGTGTGTGTGTGTGTGTCTATATATATATATATATATATATATATATATATATATATATCCTAAAAATTACAAATACTTTGATCATGATACATACAATGGGAACAAATTACCAAGTAAATATAATAAAAAAACATGTGCCATTCTAAATCTTTATATTACACCTTTAAAAAAGTTACTCAATACTAGATGGACATACTCCAAAATCACTTACACATACACCAATTTTTTTAGCAACTATGTTATTCATGGGTGGAACTTATTTTCACCATAACCACATTGATCTTATAGAGAAATAAACATTTTGTACTGAAATATGTTTGACACAACTTGATTATACCATCAAAGACTTAAATCATTAAGAATGTTGGAAAAACTCATTGGGATACATAATATTACCAATTTCTTGTGGTCCATGTGTTTTCCAAATGAAATTATGGGTCATACCACATAAAAATCAACACAATTTTACATTGGTTGCATTTTGTCTATACCAAATGAAACTAAAATAGATCAAAATTAACAAGTAATTTCATTCTCTTGCAAGAAAAAATTAGTTCACATACCACATGATAGTGATTGTAATTCTACTAAGTAATCAAGGAGAGAAGAGGAACATGTTATGAAAATTTTTCACTCAAAACACTTTAATCATAACAAACTTGATCCATTTGATGCACATTGACCCCAAAAAATAAAATAATCCAAAAATACAAAAAAAATCAAATATTCAAAAAAATGAAAATAAAATATAAATATATTTAGGATTCACATGTTTACTATCTCCTTGGCATCCATTTTTTTTTACTTTATGTTAGTATATAACATATTATTTATATACACATATATTTTTCACATGTACTTGAGTGTGAAACAAGAATACACCAAGTCTATGATATTTGTACATATAGATGTTGGACCTTTCCTCTTCTTGCATGATATACTACATTGGGGGAATATTCTTATTTGATCACGATTGATAAAAGTTATATTACTTTATGATCATTTATACATTATCGATATTATATAGTAATGCTTACACATAAAAATACTCATGCTTAATTTTTTCATAATGTACTTAATATGCTATGATTACATGACATTTTTATAAGACATACATTTATAGAATAGTATGTTATGTTTATGTTGGTTATGTAGACACTTATGGCTATTTTCAAGCCTAAACTAACATTCAATTAAATTTTTAGCAAAAGACATATTTTAAGCCAAGAAATGACATGAATTGCCCAATTTTTTCCATATAATGGATTTAATTGCTAATAAACATGACAAGGCTAGATTATCTAGTGTATTGCTTTATATGCATCACTAACATAGTTCAGTTCTAAACCTAGTCAAATTAAGACCTAATAATTTGACACTTTTTGCATGTCAAGTTATTAATTCATGACATTTAAAAAAATTACCAAAAGCTAAAAAAAACTAAGCAATATTAATTATATTGTATTTACATATTAACTTTCCCAAATAAAAATTACAAATTAAATTAGTGAATTCCATTTACTAGAAAAGGAATTTTAGCTAGAAATGAAGTCAAAAGTCTAATGAGATAATCAAGTGATTTATTATCTCATAAATATTCAAAAATATTACTTGCATCTCAAAAATATATAAAGTGATTTTTCATGTGTCACAAATATCAGAAATTTAGGTGTTAAGATTTCATGAGTGCTTTAACCTCACCTATAGATAGATTGACTCAACCTAGAGTAATATAGACTCAGCCCAAGTTTGAATTTAACCTAACATATCTAAGGTTAAATTTAGTTATTTTATATATAAATACAATAATCCACACCATTATTTAACAATATTTTTTGTGTAAGGTTATTCTTCTAGAATACCTTCTTAAAACCCTTGAAGAGTAGTGTTATAATGCTTAATTTATGCCAAGATTCACACCAAACCATAAGTGACTATTGGAGAGATGTGACCACCATGGAATAACATTGATAAAAGAATAAAATAATCATAATTCAATCATGAACATATTTATGCTAATAATTAAGCAGCAACTATGAAAAGGGAGGTGATAAAATCATATTGTCTTCATCTCTATTTTGTGCTCTTTCTTATTGTGTTATATTCCCAATAGTTCTTAGGCAAGAGGGTTTAGTCTTAATGAATTATTGTTCTTGATGTTTTATCATTTGGAATAACAAGATACTAATCTATATATCATTTCTTATTCAAACCCATAGGGTAAAAAATGGCACACCCAGTGGGATGAAACATCCCATATAGCCAAAGAGATTCATATGATAGCTTTAGTTTTTCTAACAAATGCATCTAAATATTCAATTTTAGAGTTTTAGTTTTGAATTTTTATGTCTTTTTTTAATAATTTTGTAGGGATTGACCTTAATTTTCTAGATCGATGTTGATTATAGGGATCAATCATGATCTCTACATAAAAAATAGAGCAAGGCATAAACATGGCTAAAATTGATTTTCCTTGCCTCCATTTTGTGTTTCATGAGTTGTTTGTTGTCTTTTTATCCTTGATTTATGTAGATCCATGAGATATTTGTTCCTTATACTTGTTTATTGACCATTTTTTATTTCAAAACATTTTTTTTTGGTTAATTATAGGAAACATCAATGATGTGGTTAAATCAATGTTGATTTTGGGAATCAACATCGATCTTTGTGTAATCGGTGTCAATTTTTTCTAAGATAGAACTAGAAACCTAAGAAATAAAATTAAATTGTTGTTTACTCACTCAAGTTTGGGATTATAAGAAAGAAAACCTTTGAACATTTTGTAGGACCTAAGGTTGAGAGAGAAAGTTTTAAGAATTTTTAAAAATCTCACATACATTTTTTTTTGTGTTTAAAATCCACTTAGTTTTATTTGTCTTTTAGTTTTTTTTGAAATTTTGACAAGTGAAAACAAGGCCAAGATGCCAAAATTTCAATCACACTTTAATTTGGAGCTATTAAAATGAACATACATATTAATTATAGCTCTTAAGATATTTTTCACTTTATGTTTGTTTTTCATTTATTAGCTAAAATTTCAAAGTTCTTAGACTAGTTTCTTTGTTTGTGGAAAAATATGAACTATTGCGTGTATGCTCTCCCCCTGTCCCCTGTAGGGAACTTGGGTGACTAAAATCACTTAGTTTATTTCTTTTATTTTTAAAGTGTGTTGGAAATAATGTTGTGTATGCTCTCCCCAAGCTTTAAGTGTCTTGGGTGACCTAGAAATAACCTATAAAGTCTTTCCTTTTTCTTTTATTTATTTTATACATTTGGTTCATGGGAAAGATTTCATCATCTCCCCACAAGTTCTTTAGGGTTGCATTAACATGGAGTTTCATATTCCAAAATCATACCAACCCCAGTCCATGGTGGGTTATAGAAATTGGGCCAACCATTGGATGAGATAGTGGTGAGTGGTTAGCCTAACCATCCTAATGGGTACTTAGGCCATGTAAAATCTAGACATTAGACTCCACTAAGAAATACACATCTAGAGTCACTATAGAAAGGAATATGCCCTTTCATAGTAAACTAGGTAGTTTGGATTCATTTGACATGATTATGCCCTTGTGTTAGCCACAATTGGGACCATCTAATACATTCAATATTTATATATTTTAGTAAAAACCCCACTTATCATGGAGTTTCATGCCAAATTCTGAGTGCTACTCACTCTAAGTTCATTCCACGTATCAATTATTAGAAATAGAGGGGGCATAAAAAATCTACCTACACCTGTACTTTATTTTTTTGATTAACACTTAATTCCTCATAAGAATTGGTGTATTGATGGAAACTTGAGATGAAGCTATGCACATCCATGTCAATTATTGGGAATAAGATGAGCCATTTTTTATTCTTCTATTTTTATTTAATTTACATGTGTATTTTTAAACTAAAACTATTTATTTATTATTGCATTAAAATGATTCCAAAACTATCACATATTTGTATACCACTTTAGCCTAAGATGTGTTACTCTGTCTGTTTGTGTCACATTTTTTGACTTGGAGTTTTTTCCCAAAACCATTTGTGTGTGTCTTGTTTAAATTGGGCACTATAACACTTCCAATTTCATTTAAAACCTTTTCCTTAGATATTTTATTCCAAAATCATTTTCCATGTCATTTGTTTGAAGGAGCATTGTTATGCTATTAGATTTTTTCCAAGTTATTATTTTACCTCCCTTATTTCAAATGGATGATTACAGTGCCCATTTTGGTCTATCCTCTTTGCCTTAGAACATTTGAATATTTTCACATTAAATTTGAAAATCAACATTTTGAAGTGAAAATCTTAAACAAATCAAGTTCATGCCAAAGCCTCATCTAATTTGAGCTTAGCTTGTCCACTTTTTGTTTTTGGATTGTGTTACATGGGTTAGTTTCATATTTGGTCTAAAATACCACTTTATTAGACTTAGCATTTGTTGTTTGTTTTATCCCTTCTTTAGAGCATCCTTTTGATCCAAGTTGTCACCATGTACTTTAAATAAAGTTTATTATGCCAGTTTAACTAGTGTTATAGTTCCATTGTTCCAATAGTTTTCATGAGTCAAATTTAGATACTTAAGTGAGCCAATTACCGAGTGTCATCTAAGCCAATTACCTTATTTTAGTTTTCTTTCAAGTTCTTGTTCACATTTTGTGTTTTTAAGTTTATATTTATTTTTAGCACAATTATAACTACCTTTGGGAAATCATTGTTATCTCTTGATCTTGGTTCATAATTATTCTACTTTGTTTAGACACTATTATTGCTATTTATAACAACCTATGAGAAAATTAGTACTCTAGCTATAAATGAGTTTGAGCCTTTGTGTTACTTTTACCATTTATTATAACTGCCTTTGGGAAATAAGTGTCATTTTGTTAGACCAGTCTTGCTTTTATTTTGTTTTACCTTTCCCTAGTTTTTTGTTTATCCCTTTATGCCTCTTTTACAAAGCCAAAGGTCCTTTATTTTTTATACCTTATTTTTTCATTACCTTTAGAACCTTTTTTTGTCATGTGACCTATCCATGGATATAAACTTGCCTCATTACACACATAATAGGACTATGTATAATACTAGATACGAGAGCCTTGTGACCAATGACCCTTTTTTTAAAGAGTAATACAATGATGTCGCTTATGAGATGGATACTTATCCATATTTTAACATCCCCTATATTAAATAAAGGCATGAACCTTTAACATAGTATTTAATAATTGTGCCTCCTTATCTAGACCAAGAATCAGAGGTAATGACATAACATCTTGCTCAAATGATGCCTAACATTGAAAAAAACCAATAACAATAGCCCTATTATATTACGATGCCCACACACACTAGTTATGATCCATACTTATTGGAGCATCATTTGTTGGAAAAAATAATGATGTGATAGTTAGAGTTGTTTAAGTAGAATCCAAGTTTCTATCAGACTTCCCACAAGAAATTATGAGAAATTTGATTAGAACTCCTAATAATGCATCACAAATTTAACAATTCGAATAGGCATCTACTAGTTATAGCCAAGATTTGTTCCAAATGCCACAACAAGACCATAATACACTTGAAAAAGGGAAAGGTATTATGGATGAACAAATGAAATAGGTATAGAAAGCATACCAAACCTATATTAACTTATATCATAAACTCAACATAGGGGTTATTTCCAACACATTGCTTATGGAAATAACTCTGTCAATATGGAAATAAATAGATGCCTCAGGCAACACAAGCCAAAACATAGACCCTTTTAGCCAAAGAACATTGATTGGTGATATGTATAATGTCCATATTTATGTAAGGTAATATTTCTAAAATAGAAGATACCACTCCAAATGTTATAGATATCATGAAATTATATCCCAATTTAAACTAAAGTGGGGATAACTTACCATCAAATAATACACAACATGTTCATTTAAACAATGCCATGGGTGGATTACAATAGTAGCGGATAGGTAAACCTATTTACTGAATTAAAAAAGTAACTTATACTCCCTAAATAACTACATATTTTAATGTTAAATAGGGGAAACAAGCTAACAATAGACCAAATTACCACCAGAATAAGTGCATAACACTACACCACCTCAACAGGTGATAAAGAATGTTCTACCACAATAAGAACAAACAAATATACCTTGTTAATAATATATGTTTCCTAACCAAAAATGTATTCCTATTGGTTACAAAATTCTATTTGGTCAACAACAACAAATTGTAAACCCCCAAAAATTACCAAACTAATAGTTTCCAAATTAGCAATAAATTCAGCTTCAACAAAAAGTCTCAATTCATCAACAAGTATCACTTCAAAAATAAGTATCAATCCAAAAATAGGTGTTTATCAAACAATAATGTTATTACACATAGTAGGTACCAAGTGCTAGGAAATAATTTCCTTTCACATAATGGGTATTGTATGTGTAACAAGGATCCAACAACCAACACCATCAATAGCAGGGATATAGTTAGTAACATTTTCCTTGTATCCAATAGGCTTTAAAAAGTAGGAATCAAGTTCCATCCCAAGCCCAAAAATACCAACATATTATATAGAGTCAAATACCATTACCATAGCCATAATTTACTAATCAGGATTATGTAACCAACTTGAACCAAAATTTTCTTCAACAATAACATATTTCATACCCACATTATAATCCTAATATACAGATATGCATACCTAGTCATCCATCTAATCCAACCAACATCCCATAATATACCTATCCCAGTTAAGTTAATCCACCTTTGACCATCCAACCTCCACAATAATATGTCATTCCTTCTAGTTTTCTTGCCCAAGTTTTTTAATAGATGAAGGATGCAATTTAAGTGATGCAGGCTGGAAAAAAAATGAATAAAATAAAACTGGAGGAGATATGCTCTTACCCATTCAACATGGAGTATTTGAAAATACCATTTTTTCTAGGTTATGAGACACCTAAATTTGACAAATACAAAGTCAAAGGTGACCCTAGAGATCATTTTAAGGAATTCTTTGTTGCCTAGAAGGTGATGGCCTACGACAATATATACTTGCTTCTACTCTTCCCAAGGCATCTATCTAGACAAGCCTTGGAATGGATGTTAAAATTACCAAAGAAGTTTGTACCTAATTTTATGATCTCTTAGAAAAGTTTGTAAAACACTTTTCATAAAATCTCAAGCATGGGATTAATATTGTGGATCTAGGCCAAGCTAAACAAAAGACTGGTGAAAAAATCACTACATACAACATTGGAGAGATTTATCAAGCATGTTTACACATAATTTTCTAGATAAAGAGTTGGTTACGATATTTATAATGAGATTACAAAGAAAGATATCTTATAATCTCAATTTGTAATGTGCTCATACATTTGAAGAGGTTATAGAAAAATGCATACTAATTGATAAATCCCTTTTCAACAAAGGCATAATCAAGCTATCCTCTTCTAGTAAGTACCAAAACTAGAATAAAATCCATTACCATAATTAGAATCAAACTCAAGTAATAACTTTAAAACCACATCAATCCAACAAAAATGAAATATCTAAACCATAAAAACATAATAAATGTTATTGGCAATGGGGTTATTATATCATGCCATATTTAGATGGTGTAAACCCCATCTGTTCATATACAACCACCCACTCAATAATGACTTTCTCCATACATTCAATGAGGACCTCCATAAAACAAATTTACATAAAATCAAAACCAATTACAAGCCCCTCTTTTAAGGAGAATAACATCCATCACTAGATAATTCATTGACCTTGGTGAGTCTATTGAGTTTGTATTCCAAAGATTGGTTTAATAAAATATGATCAATTGGCCTATACCAAATCCATTTCCTAAAGATACTCCTTTTATCAATTGGTACAAGGAACATGCATTTTGTGAGTACTAAGATGTTAGAGGACATTCCATAAGATGGTATATCCAACTCAGACATCTAATTGAGAACATGATGGAGAATTGAGAGATAAAAATAAACACCTATGTTCATACAAACAATCATAGTTTAGGTATCTACTATAATCCATTTCCCCAACATAAAAATAAAAATAACTAGTAATAGCACCAACAACAGTAATAATAGTGGTATAAAAATACACCACTTAAAAATCAACAACAATGATATCCATAATAACAACAAAATGGTTAGAACCAAGGTAAAAATGATCAAACTAACCAAGGAGGTCATCATGTAGTTGTGTATACCTACATAAATATTGTAGGACACATTTTAGGGAGTCATGTTTCCACCATCAATATCAACCCTAAACCAACAATAAATAAACCTAGACTTTTGTATAACAATACCTACCTATTGATCAATGCCTACCAACTTATTTATGCTGATGATTTTTGTATGAGATATGTTGACAATTAGGAACCATATCATCCAAGAATAATTATTTTGAGCCTCCTTACCTACCATCCAAATACCAAAGACACATTCCATATTGAGATTACATAATTACAAGTTGATAAGATAGAGTCACTATCATAAGACCATAGCTGAATACTACAAATGATCATAATCAGCCTTCTATGCCTATCAGATATAAACCAACTAAAAAATTTGAGGTAAAGACATATGGTATTGTGTAATAATTGAAGACACTTGCACACATCTCCATCATGGTTTTTTTTTCACACATGTATTGTCTATAAAGACATCTTATACAAGTATTTGAACCAATCCCTTATTCTATATGATATCACTCCAGACAAATTTCAAGCCATGGTAGGACACTTGGCCCCTATCCAACATCTCACCTTTGACCAAAGTGATATGTCATCTCTGGGACCTCTACATAATAATCCATTGTACATTGAAGTTGGTATAATGAACCATAAATTTAAATGTGTCCTTGTATACAATGGTTTGAGTCTCAATTTTATGTCTATGAAGTCAATCAAGCATCTCAGATTTATAGTAGCTAACTTACTACCAGATATCATTGTTATCAAGGCATACATTAACAAAGAATGAGAATACCAATGTACCATTATCCTACCAGTAGTCATTGGTCCATTGACTCATGATACTTTGTGCCATGTTTTAAATATGGAACCATCTTATAATCTATTATTGGGTAGACCTTGGATCCATGAAATTGGGCTATACCTTGTACATTATATTAGTGTATAAAATTTAGAAACTCATGAATGGTAGTGACTATACCTACTGATCTTTAGTCATACTATTATTTTAAATGCCTTCATAATGATTATAAAATCTACATATACTAGTTTGGCATGAATCTTATGCCTAAATTAGATGTGGAAAAGTATAAAAAGGAAAATTTGTTGAATTAGGCCTAAAAGCCAATTACATTGACCCAAATAGCTTAACCTCTACTTCTTCCATGCCTCCATAATAAATTTATAACCACTTCTATGTCATTAACAAAGGTATTGGATAATACACTACCCTTAATGCATTCTATATATCAAAATTTCCTAAAAATCCAAAATATTATGGAAAACCTATGGTCAATCTACTTGTATGGCATGAAAAACTAAAGGAATATCAGTCAAACAATCCCATGATATTTAAATTAGCCTCTGGCCTAGAACAAGACCCCTTGGCCAAAGATATTTCATGGCTCTACACTAATGAGTTATCTAATTTTTACCAAAGCATGAAGTATCATATTCCCAATTGGATTATGGATCACCTAGCTTATGAAGGTAGAGGCCTCAGGTTACATCAACAAGGAACTATTGAACTATTCTAAATTACTAAGTATAATGTGACTCATGGTATTATATTTAAATTGCCTCAGGGTGAACCCACATAGCTAATTCATGTTCTAACACTAATGAATAGTGATGATGATGTTAGAAGAAATTCAAGGTCCAATCATAACATCTATAATGACCTTGCCACTACAAACTTGTTTGAACCCCATGCCATTTGTACCTTTATCCCTATTTATCAACCTTCACACTTAACCCTTTACCATCCTTAATTGATAGACTAGGAGCATCAAGAGTCAACAATACCATTATATGAGTGTAAAAATGATGAGGCCATATATGAATTTATAGGATTGAGGAGTCACATACCTAGTGGAGACCACAAGTAGGAATTTTCTATTAATTTTCATCGTGTTACCTACTTCAAAGAGTGGGTGAAACTTTATAGCCAAAAACAAAAATAAAATCAAATATTGAGTTCTGAAAGTGAAAACCTCTTAGAGGTGATTTCTAAATAGGTAAAAATTAAAGAGAGGCAAATCTCTTAGTGAAAAGTAGTTTATGATGCCATTAGAGGGGGATGTTCACCCCTCTTCCTATGAAGCATATGAGACCAATAGCTAATAATATATTTATGTATCAGATATCAATATTGAGGAGTGGTAGGACTATACACATATTTTTCAAGAGTGCCCTAAGATATCTATATCATGGCTGATGCCAACATTAGGAGATTCTAATTTATATTGATTAGGAGAATTAGAAGAGCTAGTCTATCTAGAGGACTTTACCATTTCTAATCAATTCAAATCCTTGAAAATAATCATAGATGATGGTTTTACACTTCTTTTGGTGGATACTTTAGAGGTAAATATTGGGACTCCAAAAGACCCAAAGTGAATTAAACTAGGCACATCCCTTAATGAAGAAGAATGGGAAGATTTTAAAACCCTTTTGAGGGAATTTATTGACATATTTACATGGCCCTATTCAGACATGCCAAGTTTGGACCTTGCCATGGTTATCCACTATATCATTGTACATCTTGATGCCAATCTTGTTAAATAGAAGTTGTGAAATATGCATCTTCATATTACTATGTTAGTAAAGAAAGAGTTGTAAAATCTCTTAGACTCAAAATGCATCAGAACAATCGACTATTTAGAGTGGATTTCAAACATTGTGCTAGTAAGTAAAAAGATAGAAGGTATCTAAATTTACATTGATTTCAAAGATATCAACAAATCCTACCCAAAATATGACTTTCCTTTGCTTAGTATTGACATGATAGTCAACTTGATGGTTGTCTATGAAATTCTTTATCTAATGGATGAATTTTCATGTTATAATCAGATTATAATAACACTAGAATACCATCACAAGACTATGTTCATCGATCCATGGGGAACATTTTGTTATTAAGTAATGGTTTTTAGACTTAATAATGTTGGAGCCACTTAGCAAAGAGTTATGACAACATATTTCATGACATGACACACAACATCATTGAGGACTATGTCAATTATATTTTGGGTAAATTAAAAACCCATTTCGATCACCCAGTCATGCTCTGAATAATATTTAAGAGACTTAACAAGTACGACATCAGAGTTAATCTAAAGAAATGTGTATTTGGCATCACTTCTAGTAATTTTTTAGGATTTAGTGGCATTGAAATTGACCCAACCAAAGTTTGTGAAATTATAGAAATGCCACTACCATCTACCTTGAAGAAGATCTCTAGTTTATAAAGAAATATTAAATCTATTATATTTTTCATCTCATAGTTAGAAAATAAATGCCATCCATTTACACACTTCCTAAAGAAAGGTGTTACATTTTCCTTGAGTGAAGAGTTTTAAAAATCATTTGATTAGCTTACATAATATATTACCAACCCACCTATTTTTTTCCACCAATGCCAACCAGGCCATTACTTCTTTACTTATCAACAATCAAGATTGCCTTGGGGGAACTTTTGGCATAACATGATGGACAAGGAAATGAGCATGTCATGTATTATCTAAGTCAAACATTGGTCGCATATGAACATAACTATATGTTAATTGAAAATTTCTATTTAAAAATGGTGCTCATAGCCCAAAAATTGCATCATTATATGCTAAACAACAAGACCATTATTATTTCTAAAGTAGATCTACTCAAATATATAATTTCCAAGTCAGCTCTATAGGGTCATATGGCAAAATGGATCATGTTATTCAGTGAGTTTTAAATTGAATATGCAAATAAAAAATATATTAAGGGTCAAGTACTCACATACCAGCTTACTGAAGCTCCTCTTTAAGATACTCAACCTCTTACATTTATATTTCCATATGAGGCCATCATGATTGTTAAATAAGTAGATGCACCCCTTGAGGCTGAATGGTGAAATATTTACTTTGATGAATCATTCATAACTTGAGGACCAAGGGATGGAATATTGTTTTTTTTACCATAAGGGGATCTCATTCCCAATTCCTTTCATATTGGATTTCCCTGTACCAGTAACATGGTCGAGTAATAATAACTCATTACAGGGCATCCTCAAGAAGTACAATAGAACATTCAATGTTTGTCAATGTATGGTAATTATTAGTTAATCATTAATTAGACCATAGATCAATATCAAAACAAAGATGAGAAGTTGGTAACCTATACAGGTATGGTTGATACTCTCAAGTAGTAGATTTACAACATCCACTTTGTAATAATACCTCAGGGCAACAATATAACAATGGATGTTATGGCCATCAATATCATTAATAGAGATAGGGAATATAAATTTCTTGTTGAACATCTCTTTGAACATGCACTTGAAAAATTAGTCATCAAGATGGTTTGTGACATTGTTGGTCCCACAACTCCCTGTTGCTTTGATATATATGCCTATCTTAAAAACCAAACCATACCTCTCAATTTATCATGTAAAAAATAAAAATACTTTGTCAATAAAACCTCTCATTATACCCTACTTAGATCAAACTTCTATCATATAATCTATGATAGAACTCTACTTGGATTGTTTACCTTCGACAGAATTTGGACTAGAATTGAGGGAAGTCCATGAAGGAGTGTGTGGATTCCAAACAAGTGGTTAAATCTTAACCAAAAAGTTACTACATACTAGTTATTACTAGCTAATGATGTAAGTAGACATAGTTTCTTATGTGAAGAGGTGTGTCAAGTGTTAGAATCATGCTAATATGATTCATGCTCCTAACGAGATACTCAAACCATTAACAACACCATGGTCATTCTCAATATGGGGACTTGACCTTACTGATAATATTAATATATCATCTTTAGATGGCCATAAAAACATCTTGAATTCTATAAAATATTTCACTAAGTGGGTGGAATCCTTTCCCCTCACTTAAATCACTGGGAATAAGATCTCTAAGTTCATATTTAACCATATCATTTACCACTATGGCATCTCCTCTAGCATTATATATGATAATGGTGGATCTTTCAAAAATAAGGATGTGAAAAAACTTTTTTCTCAATACCACATCAAACAACATTTCTCTACCACTTACTATTTACAAGGCAATAGCTAAGTCGAGGCTTCTAATAAAACCATTGTCAATATTCTAAAGAAGATTATTAGTGACATTGGTTGTAATTGGCACTTGTAGATATTTAACACCCTCTAGGCATACCATACCACATTATGTACTCCAATAGGATATACACCCTACTCATTTATGGAATTGAATCCATTCTTCCCATTGAGGTCAAGTTGCCTTCTCTCTGAATTTCATTACAACACATCATCGATGATGAAGACTACAAAGTGGCTTGTTTGTAAGATCTCGACCTAATTTATGGTAAGTGTTTGTCCACATTTAATAATATCTAGGCTTATCAAAATTGATTAAAAATTCAAATACAATAGGTTCATAAAGCATCATGAATTCAAACTTGGTGACCTAGGACTAAAAGAAAATTAGAAGAATGTCAATGCTAAAACCAAGAAAAAGGGAAAGTTCTAACCAATATGGTTAGGGACCTATGTAATTATTTCCAACTAAAATTCTAGAGCATACACAATTGCTACACTAGATGAAGATGAAATTTATTAACCAATGAACATAATGAACCTCAAATATTTCTATGCTTGAGGGATTCAAATTATTGTCTACATGAATCTTCAAAGTTATTATAAACTATATGTATTATTTTTACTATACCCCTTTCCATTCTACCATACCCTTAACCCTTTGATAGTTAATTATTTTTACCTAACCCCACTCATCATGTTTTTTCTTTTTTCTAATTCATTTATCCTTTAAGCACATTCAATGGTTGATGATAGATTCAGTTCTAGTAGTTGTTTCAAAATTACATGTTCAAATGGTAGTATATGAAATTAGTGTAATAGTGATCCTAAAAATTTCATCCTTCATTTATAGTTACATTTGATTGGTGCCACTGATTATAATGACCTTTGGTAAAATTAGTGTCCCACCTTATGCTACTAATTATGACTTCTTATGGGAAAATTAGTACCACTAACCCTTTTTGTTGTTTCCTAATTATAACCATCTATGGGAAAATTAGGAGCAACACCTTTACAATGAATTGCCACATCACCTTACCATTATTGTTATCATTTACCTTACAATTTGCCTCTTACTTGAACTTACTAGTACTTAATTGGATGCTTTTGTATAGGCAAAATGTCAGTGACTTGAGGTCCTAATGGGACTATGTAAGCAACTCTCAATTCATATTGAGGTCAGCTTAGCCACCCCTTTTGACACACTCTCACCATCTTGTGAGCTTGAACCAATTTATATCTCATAATTCATGATTGAGTTGAGATACTAAAAACACCCAAAATATTTAGAATGAATTTACCACCTTCACTACCTTTTGAATAGGTGGAACTACAGTGACTTGAGGTCCTAACGAGACTATGTAGGTAACACTCAATTCATGTTGAGGTGAACTCCCTCACCCATTTTCCATCTCTTTCCATTTTATGAGCAACCTAAGCCATGATCTCACCATTTTATGTGTTAGAATATTTTATTTCTCATAATTCTTGATCAAGTTGAGATGCCTATAAAATTCTAAAAACATTTGTAAAATATCTATAAAATACTCAAAATCACAAAACCATGAAAATTGTCTTAGAATTTATACAAGGGATATAAATCCATCAAAATTTTATGGGACGGGCCATATTATTTATTTGATTTAATTTTTAGACCACCTTGGAATTTTTCCTCCCATTTCTAGAAGAACTACATGAACCTATGGTTGACATAGACTATGTAGGCAACACCTAGATGCATAGGGCATCTTAGATTAGCTCAACCACACCTTCCATTATTTTCCAACCACTTCTTTTCCTTAAGTATCTTGGGACCCCTAACTATTTCACAACTAAAAACTTGTCATTTAGTTTCCCCATCCTTATTGGCCTCAAGACATATGCTCTCACCATTTTTCAATATTAATTTTGTGAGAATTATGTATTTGAATTTTATACTCTAATGATGATTTAGCTTCATCTTATGCTCTTACCATTTTTTTGTTTACTCTCTTTCTAAATGATCTTATTATTTTGAGAGATCAATATCATTTCAAGCCTTATATACATTAAACACTCTGAATTACTAGTTTAGTTCATTAGTGGGTACTCATCTCTTGACTTTTAGTGTGGTTTTAACCTAAACCATACTCTTGCACTTTCATGATTTATTTGTGTTGATGTTATCATGATTGTGAAGAATTATCCCCTCTTTTCTCATGCATTCACCATTTTACAAGAAAATTCCTATCTTCCTCTACAATTCAATCATTTTTTCTTATCATTCATTTTATTCTATCCCATATCCTAGGAGAATTACATTTGGCTTGAAGTTTACATTGGATTTTATGTCTATGAAACTATATAGGTAGCATCCACTTGCCTAGTGCATCTAGAGTCATTTCAGTTTCCCCTTCTTATTATATTCCCCCTATTTTTTATCATTTTTTCCCTAAAATTTATGAGCAACCTTGTGCCAATTGTTCTTGTATTTTTTTACCAATGTCATTGTTATCTAGCTTAGGGGTCAACTTGTCACCAAGAATAACACCTCTATTACATATGCATGAACAATTTTTTCTATTTTTAATAACATGGTGATTAACCATTGTTTTTGTATTTTTATTTATTTCACTTCATTTGTTTAGATTAGTTTGTTTACTTCATTTTTCTATGTTTTATATTGTTTAGTTGTTTTTAATTATTTTTTCACCTTATTGTTTTTGTGTTTATTTTTATTGGTGTTTTGTTATGTTTTTGTTTGTTTGTTTTGATTTGTTTCTTAGTTTTTGTAAGATTATTACATTTTTTTCACTTAATTCTTGACTATCCATATCATTTAATATGGTCATGATTTTTTATATGTAGTATTCCACTTGATTTATTTGTTTTATTTACACTTGAGATTTAATTATTCATATCTAATTCCTAAGTTGTTTATATTTAAATTTAAATTAAGTTTTCCATGCTTTGATATGAATTATCATTTTAGTTATCCATAAATATCATGCATAATATCAAAATCTAAAGCAAAACCATGCTCACAAAGTCTTCTATAAATGGCAACATCTCTCCAGTATATCACAAAACCAACCAAGAACCCTAACACATGCCTAAATCCATAAGTAATAACAAAAATGTAACAAATAATTTATTATGTGTTTATATAGACAATCAACTATAAATAGTCATCCATATGATTCATAAAACACAATAATATTATAATATAAACTAAAAAAAAACTCCTAAAAATAAATTAACCATCCCTTTTGGGTTACCCTTTAGACCTTTTTAACAACACAATTTTTGAACCTATATCCCATGTTTGTTAAAATGCGCATCTTAAAATTCACATTTAGGCTAGAGATGTGTTGTTACCCTTTTCCAACCCATCATACATCCATTATATGGGTTTTTTTCATAAGATACCCTTGTTAATTTGCCTCGTTGTATCAAATTCTATTTATCATTTTGGGTCTCCCCATAAGACCCATTTAACAACACAATTTTTTAACTTATATCCTATGTTTATTTGAACATGCATCTTTGAGCTCACATTTAGGATAGAAATATGTTATTACCCTTTCTCATCTCTTTTTAAATCCATGTTATAGGTTTTTTTCATAAGCTACCCTTGCTAATTTGCCCTATTACAAAAAATTCTATTTATCCTTTTTGAGCCTCCCTTGAGACCCATTAACAACATAAGTTTTTAACTTATATCCAATTTTTGTTCACACATGCATATTAAAACTCACATTCAGGTTGTTAAAATGTTTTATATCTCGTTGTAAATCCATTTTACAATTTTTTTGCATCATCTACCCTTGCCAATTTTCCCTATTGCTACAAATTCTATTTATCCTTTTAGGCCTCCCCCTAAGACCCATATAATAACACAATTTTTGAACCTATATCCTATGTTTTTTCACACATACATATTTATATTCACATTTAGGTTAAAAATATGTTGTTATCCTTTGTCATCTTATCATAATTTGATGATTATAACTGTCAGTGGGAAAATCATTATTTTTGTTGTGTGCTACTAATTATAATCAACTTTGGGTGAATCAATGTGTTTCCATTTCAGTTCCTGATGTGTGAACTAAATTTAAAAGTGATAATAAATCAACTAAGAATGTAATATTAGTCTAAGCTAAATTTAACCTAAGATATATCAATAAAAAAATTAAAAAATAAAAAGTAAAAACTTAAACTTCAAATGTGCAAGCTTTCTCCATTGCGATGTGAACTCAAATTGCTCTTTGAAAATGTGGTGTTTACTCTTCCAATACAAAGGAAAGTAGGTAGCATTTTGGTGAAAAAGGAGTTTTTTTATGATTTGATTCATTTTGATTCACTTGTGAATATAAATTCATTAACATAAGTTAGGATTCTGATTCTAGGATTTAGGATTCTTCATGACTCTTGAAAATAAAGTTTTTAAAGTTTATTTATATATTTTCTGGAGGAGCATCCAATAGTGAAGGATTATTTGGATTTACTAAATTATTAAAATAATTAATGATGGATAATGAGTCCTCACCCATGAAGATGAAGACCATTTTAAATGGTTAAGAGAAGCATGATATTGGTTAACCTGAGTCAGCAAGAATAAGTCAAACTTATTGACAACTCAAGGAATGAGTCATAAGAGCTTGAAAAAGTTATGGGTTTAGTTGGAATGAGGGAGAAAAAGGTGGGAGATGTTGGATAAGGTGTAAAATATGGATTTTATATTTAAAATAAGGATTTTTAGAAGAATAATTAAATAGATGTTAGGTGCATTTCGACACTAAATAAAATTTAGGTGTCTACATTTGCCCCTCTTTACAATAGTGTTGTAAAGCAATTTTTTTTTGAAGAATAGTAGAAGAAGTAGAGTGTTGATTATTAAGAAGGAAAAAATTTCTCTAAACAAATGAAAATTATTGTGATGATGCCCCCTCGAGGGTTTGTGTGAGAAAATAGATGAATGCCCAAAATTGATGAAAAGAGGAAATGGATAAAGTGGTGTGGATGAAAAATAAATTAACTTACTATAGAATTAATGTCAAACTTGTAAGATTTTGGCTGTGTAAAAAGGTTTCCCCTAGTTAATTAACACTAGAGTATGGATTTGAAAAATAATAGTTTGACCATTTGGAGATTGCATGATTAATGTTTTGGTAATGATATATCCCATCAATAATAAGCTACAGATCTAAAAATGGAAAAGAATATTGAATTGTAAATGATTATGTTTATTTTATGTAGATATATTGTTGCAAGTTTTTAAAAACAAATTCAAAATAAATTGATGTAATGTATCCCATAATTTTGAAAAATGGATGAAGAATGAATAGAATGAAGGTATGGGGGGAAAATATTTGATAGGGGAGAAGAATATAAGTAGAAAAAATGGGGTATATAAATTAATTTGTGAAAATTTGATTTTCAAGGTTATTTGCTAAGAAAATTGAGGTGAGAGATATTCTTGGAGACCTTAGAGGAAATATTGACCATATTCCACACCATGAGCACCAAGTGAAGTGAGTGAGGAGGTTCCAAATCCCTGAGAGGAATGGGCCTCCAGTAAGTGAATTTAAAATTCAATTTTTTTGAATTTATTTTCATTAATTAGGGCATAAAGTTAGAGGAAATAAATTCACTATTATCAAAATGATGAATTTGGCATCAAAATTAGCAAATTCATTGTAGGTAATAGTCGTTTCAAAAAACATAGAAGTGATTTTATAAAACATAAAAAGATGATTTTAATGTTTAGTAATGGAAATTTTGATAAATAAGGTAGTAAATTTGTTGGTCTGAGAAGCAAATTTGTTAAGGCAAAATCAAATTCATTGGAATGGGTCAAAAGTGAATTTGAAGGGAGTAATAGCAATTTTTAAAAATGTAAGAGTGAATATGTTCTATTAAAAAGAAGAATGATGAAATTGAATGAATTGAAATATGTTTGATTTTTTTATTTTTGTTGAGTAATTGGAACATAGTGATAAAATTTAAATTTAATGTTGAGTTAAATTAATTAAATTGTAACATATGTGACTTAAATGAGGTATTACCAGTGCTTATGACTTGAGAGTGGAGATCTAGAGTGATAGCATAGATGGAAAGATTCATAGAGTATGAGTTTGTCATGTTATAGGTGAGTGAATTATTAGACAGTACACAAATACCATAGATTCAAGTGGATAGAGTGCTATTAATAGCACTCATAGAGATATGGCATAGTGAGATTAGTACATTTCACTTACCAATAAGGAAGATGACTATAATTTTAGAGGACATGTATCATATTTTGGGTATCACGATATGAGGGAAACGTGTGTATTAGGGATAGGGTCCATAGGAGGTCACATTATTTAGGATTTTTGGTGATGGGCTTATTCCTATTGTGAGTCATGGTGTTGATGTAGACTATTGTACTAGTTTAGAGATGGATTCTTTGACTATTATACTCATGGTTGTTTTTAGTGGCATTATGCTACCTAACAAGAGTGGGAGGCTATGTCCTATTAGTTTTTTAAATTTTATTGGAAAAATGATGGATATGGGTGAGATATTTTCATGGCTTCCATGTGGGTTAGTAAATTTATACCAAGATTTACATTATTTAGCATATTCAGATCAAAGAGATAATGGCCCATCCACATTACAAGTTTGGTAATGGGAGCATATTATGATAAAGAGTCTAGTTAGACATATGATCACTTATTGTAATGATGATCCATTTACATATGGATGGAATATGATTATTTGGACATGTAAACCACACTTAGGAGATATGGAGTTTTAAAAGAGGGTGATTGATGAGCTAAGTGATGATTAGATCACCCAGAGACTTTACAAGGAAGTTGTGTTTCAATGGCCAAATGATGATTTACACATGGACTATATTATGACCCCTTGTTACATTATTGGGAGACATGATTACATCATAAATAGATATTACCTAGATAGGGTGATGTGATAGTTTGGGGTGAGGTAGCATATACTAGTTGGGCCATATGTATTTTCATAATCAGTGATGGAGAGATCATAGTAGAGACTAGTTAGATTTAATATTCCATATGGACCACCATAGAAGTGGAGGTAGAGGTTGGTGGCTAACTTGATTAGATAGTGTAAACTAGGAATTTAAATCAAGAGAGGATGGTTAGTTTGGTGTTAGTTCTAAAAATGAAATTAAAATTGAAATAAACACACTAGCATAACATCTCTAGACCTAGTTATTAGGGGGAGCTTAGCTAACAAAAAATGAATGGAAAACACAACTAAAAATCAAAATAAACCTTCCTTTCACCTTCCTTGGATGCTCTAAAATGCTTTTCATAGTGGCTTACATAGTTTGTACTCATGAAGTTTTCATAAATGAAAGTTTGGCTACCTCTATCTCTTCTTGGTACCTTGTGTGGCTTTGGCTCATATTTTGGAATTATAACACTAAGATGAAATGATTTTTTAATGCATTTGGAAATTATAAGTTTGGCATAAAAAATCTTAAAATTCAATAGGCAATGTCTTCTATTTATAGATTTTTGGAATGGTTTGAGGATCAACCATGATCGTCTATCTCAAGATTTAGATGTGTGAACATGAATAAATCCAAATATGAAATTCATTCTAAAAATATCTCCATTAATATTTGGGATATAGGGGCACTGAATAGGCATGGAGGGTCTTAATGAGGCATGGGAGACCCATAAGCTTGATATTTTATGCATTTATGGCTTATGTATGCCACCCCATATGATGATGTCACCTAATGATGTAGTTAATATAAATCAATTTTCAATAAATATTTATTCAACAAGTTCCATGGAAAATTAACTTAAGGTCCTTATTTGATTTAACTATCCTAAAACATGATTAGTCAACTTTGGTGCAAATTTTGGCCCTTGGTGTACAAATTAATCAAATTGGTCAAATTGTCTTGTTATTGGTTCAAAATTTAATTGGAGTGGAATTGGAATTTAATGTTAGTTGCATCAGAACTATATTCCCATTTAGGATGTTTTCAATAAAAAATAACAAAGGCACATGTTATGTATAATAAATTTGGTAGAAAAGAGTAATCTAGAGCACCCAGGTGCAAACTTGGCATTTTGACTTGAAATGATCTCATTAAAGTTAGCTAACCCATAAATTGCATTTCCCCAATTAATGATACCCTAGCCAAAATAAACACTTAAATATATCAGTTTCAACTCATTTAATATGTTTTAGTGTTTTTAGGCCAAATTATGCACTTTGGTGGAAATTGGTCAAAAAGCTGGTTAGAGGTTATCGGTGGCCAGATTTAGGTGTCTACAGTTTACCCATATTTGGGAAGGTGTTGCAAGTTATAATCATAGTAACATTTTCTCAAAGAATGAAAGGGTATTGTATGCTTACAACTTCAATGATTATGAACTAACTGTATGATTCCCCCTCAAGGGAATGGTTGGCATAAGTAGGTGTTGGTAAATGGTCCCTCAAAAAGAAAGAAGTGAAATGAGGGGACCAAAGAAATGAAAATGATTAGGTGAAAAAATAATGAGTTCACAAACATAGTCAAAATAATTGATAATGCAAGTGGGATGGTGTACAATGGTTTTCCCCATGATGGTTATAAGCATTGTACCTTGATAGTGGCAACGTGGCATGAAAACACAATGATTTACCCAAAGGTAGTTATAATCTTTGAAAAAATAGAGCTGCCTCAATTAAGAAAGACAAAAAAGATAATAACATGCCATTGTATAGGCCAAAAAAGTAAAGTCGTCACAACACAATGATTTGTCCAATTGTAGTTATAATCATTGTGAAATGTAGGTGGGATGGTGTGTAATGATTTTCCCATAGGTGGTTATAATAATTGGGTCCCAATTATGGAAAACATGATTAATCAGTTGATTGATGATGGTAACTTAACACAGAGGGTAATGATGAGTTAGAATAACTTGCTAGTAGGGAAATGCTCATTTGAAATAACAAAGGTTGAAAATATTTCATGATTAATTACTCTATTTGGGATATGATTGAGATTGAATCAGGCTGTCAGTGCTGCAAAGATGTCTATGTCACCATTACTTAATAGACTTCTTGAAGCTAAGGTTTTTTATATCACATGTTAGTAGGCATCATGTTATAACATTATGAGGACTTGGCCAAAATATGCATAAGGACTGACTCCCATAATCCAATACTCAATAGAAAATAAGGAACCAATGATAGAAATAATGATGACAATGTAAACATATGAATATGGATGGATTCAAGTGTAAGTGTAGGCAAGGAATCACCCAATGAATGTACATAAATTGAATCAAGGAAACAATACCGAAAGCAAACAAATAAGCACACAAACAAAACAATAAATAAATAAACAACTCAATATAAACCATATGAACATTAACCCTAGAAAATAGGCAAAAACTTAAAAAACTAACAAAATGGGGGAATACAATAAAATTAAGGGGGTATCCAAACCATTTCCATATGCACTAGGCAAGTGGATGCTACCTACATAGTTCCATGGATGTAATATCCAACAAAAACTTTAGGCCAAATGTAGTTCTCCCAAAAAATGGGAATAAAATGATAATTATTGAAAACAACATAATAAATGCAATAGAATAATAGGAATGGTCTTGAAAAATATAAAGTTCATGGGAGAAAAGGCTAAAAAGGATGGGGAAATAAAGTGATTTGCTTGTAACTTAGTAAGGTTTCCTAGAATCTTTAAGGTAAAGAAGTGATCAATGTTTTTGGTTTTTTCTAACGGTTTTACAAATGTTTTGAAATTTTATAATATCTCAACTTGATTGAGAATGACAAGACACTAAATGGTTCAATATAACAAAATGATGAGACTTTTGCTTAAGATTATTTCAAAATAATGAGATCATGGCTTAGGTTTCTCAAAAAATAGTGAGAGCATGGTTTAGGAAGGGTGAGTGAGCTAACCCCAACAAGTATCCATCACTACCTACATAGTCCTAGAGTAAGACCTCAAGTCATTATAGTTCTACCCTATAGTAGAATAATTTTACTAGTGTAGTAGTTAATTCAAATAAAATAGGCACAGTTGGTATAAAGGTATATAAAAACATAGAAAATGGTAAGTTGGTATGCCAAGGATCCATAAATAAATGTTACCCCTAGTTTGCCTATAGGTAGTTATAACTAGGACACAATGACCTAGATCAATGGTAATAATTTGTCCATAAGTGGTTATAATTAGTAGTAAGATCAGTGATAAGAAAATTAAAAAAAACAAAGGATGGAACTACCAAAACTTAAGTCATACTACTCCAAAATACTCTCTCTATCTAGAATGCTTGAAAAAACTACTAAAACTAATCGGACTCATTGGTGTTGAAAAGGTGCTACCAAAGGTGAAACCAAGATCAAATGGGCTAGGTAGATAGTATTTAAAATATTGTTGGTCAAAAGAACATAATGGTAAAATGAATAAGTAATAGGCTTAATAGGAATGAGAAGAATGACATTCACACAAGGAAGAATAGTGATAAAGTGGTAAAACTAAAATGGTCCTTATAGACAATACACCATAATGCTCAAGTATAATACCACTTGAGGTGAATAATATTCATTGACTCAGGAAGTTCATCTTTCTTTGGTGTGGTGAGCCTATATGCTCTTGATCCATAATCTATAATAATGATGAAAGACCCTATCTAGTTTGGTTTGAATTTACCTTTATGCTTCTTCTCAATCATGGTATTCTTTTGGTTTTATTTAAGAACAAGATCACCAAGGTCAAATGTTTTATGCTTGACACATCGATTGTAGTGGCCTTTGAATCAGTTCTGATATGCCTAAATTTTTTTGAGTGCAACTATGCATTTTTCATCAAGTAGGTCCAGCTCTTGTAGGTGAGCTACTCAATAGTCATGATCATCTAGGACATGCTTGAAAGATATGTGTAGTGAAGGAAACTCAACCTTAATGGGAAGGATGGATTTTGTACCATAAAAAGTGAACATGGTGTAGCTCATTTGTAGGTATGGTGATTGGTACAATATGCCCAAAGGGTATGGAATATCTGAAGGTACCAATCATGATCGACATCATTGACAATATTTTTGAGAATATTGACAATGGTTTTGTTCGATGTTTTATCCTAGCCAATACCTTGAGGGTAATATGTTATAGAGAAATGTTATATGATATAATATTGGAGGGGATACCATAGCGACAAATGAGATGGTTGAATATGAACTTGGAAATTTGCTTTCTAATCATGTGAGGGGTATAGTGACACTTTTTTACATATGTAGTTGTATTTGCATAAATTATGGGCCAATAATAATTAGTACAAAAGATATTTTTGGATATAATTGCCCTAATAGAGTGGGATCCACATACCCCTTTGTGAACTTCTCATAACATTAGTGTAGATTATATCTAAGTTAAAAATGAAGCAGAGTTCCATCAAAACTACAGCAGTATAAAGTTGATCCAAGTAGGGTATAACAAGTGGAGTGATGGATAAAGGCTTTGGTTTATTTGTGGGATAGGTTAGGTGGTAAAACATGGTCCTAAAATTAGTTGTAAATATCTGAGTACCAGATAGAATAGGACCAATAATATCACAAATCATGGAAACAATTGAAGGTTCATGAGTTGGTGTGACCAAATTCTTGATGAGGAATTGATAATCTCTAGCTTTGTATGTTTATTGAATCAGAGAGCCAATAGTAGCCATCTCATTTGTAGTTTAATTACTAGCCCTTGGTATATGCTCAAACTAAATGTCAGTAATTTATTGCTTGAGAGTGTCGACCGTGGCTTTATATGGAACCAACTTGTCATCTTTGGTCAAAAAATGGTCTTTAATCTGATTGATGATTAACTAAGAATCACTATAAACTTTTAAATGAGATACATTCCATTTTACCACTTGGTAAATCCCTAAAACAAATGCTTCATATTCAACCATGTTATTGGTACAAGTAAAGTTGATCCTAAATGACTTAGGAATTAGATCCCCCTATGGTGTAATAAATAAGAGGCCTACCCCTGATCCGTGTGTTGTGAATGATACATCAAAATATAAATTCCAATGTTGCTCCTAAAGAGGTGTGTCAATGATGGTCATTATGGATTCATCAAGAAATTGGAATGTGAGTGGCTCTATGTCTATAAGGGGTGCTTTAGCAAGCTGATCTGTAAGGACCTATCCCTTGATTGCCTTCTAATTGACACACTCTATGTCAAACTCACTAAGAAGCTAGATCTACTTGGCCATTCTACCTTGTAAATCTATTTTAAATAGTAGATACTTGAGCATATCTAATTTTGAAATGACCATGGTCTTATTTTTTAACATTTAGTGTCATAATTTATGAGCTACAAATACCATGGCTAGATAGTCTTTTTTAGTAGGCATATAGTTGTGTTCATACATTACCAATATACGAGTTAAGTAGTACACTACATGATCTTTTATGTTGTCATCATGTTGAGCTAGAAGTGCCGCCAAGGCACTATCTATTGCTGATAGGAACAACAAAAATGGTTTTCTTTGCATAGGGGGTAACAAAATAGGTAGATTTGTTAGGTAATATTTTAGCTACTAAAAAATTGTTTCATAGTGATTATCCTAGTGGAATGTCACTCCCTTATTCAAATGATATGTAAATGGATGACACTTGTATACTAATTGAGATATGAAGCATTGGATTGATTGGAGCTTACTCTACAAACTACAGAGTTACTTCAAATTGGTTGGTGGTAGTATCTCTATTATAGCTTGGAACTTTGTTGGATCAAATTTAATGCCCCTACGAGACATAATGAAGCTAAGTAACTTTCTTGAAGTTACTCTAAACACACATTTATTAGGATTTAATTAAACTTTATACTCACATAGTCTTTCAAATATTCTATGTAGCACTACTGGATGGTCAACCTTGGTTTTTGATTTGCCTAATATGTCATCGATGTAGTCTTCAAAAATATTATGCATCATATCATGGAATATGATAGTCATGGCTCTTTTATTTGTGGCTCTAGCATTCTTAATACTCAATGGCATTACCTAATAACAAAATGTTTCCCATGGAGTGGTGAATTTTGTTTTATGTTGGTCTTTTGGTGCTATTCTGATCTAGTTGTATCCTAAAAATCCAACCATGAGTGAAATCATTTCATAACCTATCATGGAGTCAATGATCGTGTCAATATTAGGCAATGGAAAGTCATCCTTTGGGCAAGCTTTGTTTATTTCTTGGAAATTAGTACATATTTTAATTTTTTTTAGGCTTTTTACTAATAGGTACAACATTAGATATCCATTCTAAGTAATCAATGGAGCAAATACGTCTTGCTTCTAAGATTTTTTCCAACTCTTTCTTTAATAATACAAAAATACAAGGATGTATCTTGCATAACTTTTTCTTAACTAGTTTGGCATCAATATTTACCACAAGGTGATGTAAAACCAAGGTGGGGTCTAAACCTAGCATATCAGAATATGCCCATGCAAATATATCTACAAATTCTCTCAATAGAGATGTAAAGACTTCATGTTCCTCCTTAGTAAGGGATGCATCTAATTTTTTCCATTTCATGTCTGATGGAGTCTTGATGTTTACCTCTATTGTATCTTCAACTGGAAGGGTCAAACCATCTTCTAGGATAGTAGGCAAGGACTTAAACTATCTGGCTATATCAAGGTCCTCTATTAAGACTTTCTCTTCAATTTCTCCTAGGCATGATAAATCTAAGTCCCCCAATGGGAGATCTAGCCATGTGACAATAACAATTAGAAATTATTGAAAAATTTGATCAAACACTTTTTATTCAAAACTAAACTTAGATCCATAGGCAAGTTCATCATTAGTGGTCTCCTAGTCTAAATTCAAAGAAGAATGAACACCCCCATCTAATGGCACTTGAAGCAAGTTTTCACCACTAGACTAACCTTTATCTTTCCTTTTTCCTTGGTTAGAAAGCACCTCAAAGAGGTTTTCACTTGGGGACCTCAATGTTTTGTTTTTTTTTTGGCTAAGGGTGTTCTCCGCTCTCCAAAATAGGCTTCAAGATCTAATGTAATTGAGAATCCTGATTTATGATCTCCCACCAAAATGTTGTCTCTGAGGCCTAAAAAGTCATAGAATGCCTCATCATTCTAAAACTCATCAATTGATAAATTGGATTATTTTTGGTCCCAATCTATCAGTTGGGGATAGTATAATGGAAATGGGTTATGATGAATAATAGGGGTAAGGGTAAAAATGGCATTGTTATCAAACAAGTTAGTCTCAGCTAGGTCATTAAAGATAAGTCTATGATCAGACTCTACTTCACTATCGGCATCATCATCACTAGCCACCAATGATGGAACTTGAATAAGATATGTGGGATCACCCCTAAGCAGTTTAAATCTAAGTCCACAAAGTCTTTTGTACCTAGTCATGTAAATTGGCTCGATGGTTCTTTCTTGATTCATTTTGAGGCCTCTTCCTTCATAATCATGATGTTTCATTATCCTATTGGGAATATGATACTTGGTGCTCTTGTAAAAATTATCCAATTTGTCATTATATAACCATGATTCACCTCTTTCAAGAGGGTCTTATTCTTGGCCAGATGTCAGTATGAACATGACTGGTCCTGGATTATGAATTTTATTTTTACATTTTTGTTACCAATGCATGTGTGGGATAACTTTAGGTCTTCCAAATGTCTTTGGATTATGAGGAATATTGTCAATATGGATATTATAGGTCACATATTCCCCTAGACCATTAGCTAAAATGGTAAAATGATTGAAAGCTTCAAGAGGTGGCATGTGGGAAAGGGAACCCAAGGTATTAGGATCTATGCAATTATCTTCTAGAGAATCAATAAGGCCTTTCCTTTATCCTACTTGGAACTTGGATTTATGTCGTATTGGTAATTTTATCTTTGAAACTTGGCCTCAAGATGTTTTCAATGCTCATATGGGTACAAATATCTTAGAATATTTACTTCCATCCCTGATGGGATAACTTGATACATTGATGTAGTGTTGATAGGACTACATGAATCTCGTGTAATGAAGGCCTAGCTAGAAGAATATTATATGACAACTCAAGATCAACCACATGGCAAAGTGTATCATGGGTCAAAGGCCAAATGATAACTGGTAGACTAATGGTGCCTTATGATTCTCTTTCTTGATTAGCATAAGTCTTGATAGTTATCATCTTTTATTAGAGATCTACCATTATGTACCCAAGAATCTTGATGAGCTTGAGATACACTATGTTGAGTCCTGATCCATTATCTATAAGGACACATTTCACTTTATGTCAATTTATATAAACTTCTATGTAATGGATTATTATAGAATAGGCCAAGAGAAGACATATCACTTTAGTTGAATGTGACTTGTTGGGCTAGAGCTAGGTGTCTAACCAAATATTGAAATTTATCAAGGGATATGTCACTAGTAATAGTGGATTGGGTTAAGAACTCATTCAAAATGTTCTTGTTGATTGTCGATGTTTGTAACAAATCTAAAATAGAAATTTGTGCTGGTGTCTTCTACCATTGTTTCAAAATATCAAACTTCTTGTCTTGGTCAATGGTGAATGGTTTGTTCCAAGGCTAAATGATTGGTTAGATAATGGGTCATGTGGTAGATGGTTGTGGGTTTGGGATGGTAATCCTAAACTTTGAGTTGTGATTGCATAATCAAGATTAAATGTCAGACTATGATTGATAACAAATGGTGAGAATGGTATGGGACTAGATAGGACAAGTCTTAACTACCAGTGCATTTGTATGTGGTCACACGGCAAAGATGAGCCATTGGTATAGGGTCCAAAAGTGGAAAACCCTATTTCATGGTTTGCCTATGTGTAGTCTTAGGTCAAAGTAGGATTATCCATGTAATTTGGTAGAGTGACATTGTTTAGCAATGGTCTATATTTATTGGTGCTTGGTATGGTATTAATGGATATGGTATTAATGCTACCCCCTACAATATGACTTACAACCCAGTTGTAGTCATGTGCAACTACATGGTAGGTTTTTTGGTTGTTACTACTTTAACCTTGGTTTTGTCCATTATTTTGATGTTGTTGGTTTTGTTGTTGATTCTACTAGTTCTATTAGTGTGTCCTTTGATTTTGGTACTTGGGTGAATATTTTGTCAATCAACGTACTGATCAACAAAATAGGTCTGATCAACCACAACAAGAAGATTGGTCAGCCAAGTGTGTAGCTTTACTACATCAACCAGAGACAAATCTCTCCTCTCATCAAGGGGAGGTTCCCTATAGACATGTAGGAGCTATATATAATATAAATAAGTAGAAAATAACACATGGGGGTAGAACAAACCATCCATCTCTCTTCTTTCAGAGATGATGCACACAGACAAAGGAGAAAATCTTGGTGTAAACACTGAAGGCACTTCTCTTATTTCAAAAGTGTTCTTGCAAGAAATAACAGGAGTTTCTTTCAGATAGTAAAGTAACCAGTAATCAAAAGGGGTGTAGTAACAATAAGATGAAATAAAATGTAAAGTTTCCACCTCAACTGCCCAAAGGGTATATCACAAATGATAATGGGGGCACAAAGTCACCCCAGAATCCTCAACACAAATAGAAAAGAAAAAACACAAACTGAAAGCAATTGTTAAAGCACAAAGTCTTCCCACAATTGGTTTCAGGGCACTTCCCTATTACCTTCACTAATTCTACTTACCAAATTAAATGAATAAGAACACCTTCAGAAGATAGATGTAAGAATGATATTCTAAAATGATACAAGCCAAAATAACACAAAGTCTATAAATGACCTTCTTTCTCATTCAGATAAAAATGAAATTACAACCTGAGCTCAAAGTCTCGGTCTTCTTCTTTCAAAATGGGTAGTGTTTCACTCTTGTAAAATGAAAAGTCTCCCTTATAAATTAGAGAAAATATAAACTTATAGTAACTACCCAAGGATTGGCACCTTTTTCCATGGGATGGCCCATGCTGTAGTCAACATCTTCAATGTGTCTCCAGTTTTGTCTAGAGAGACCATGCTGAGAATAGTGCAATGCCATAACTATCGCGTGTCCCTTCATCTGATATGTCTCCTCCTTGATATGGACTATCTAGTCCTTTGCATATTTGTCTTTACTTCATGGAAGAAAATAGGCCGCATCCTTGGTTTGGTGCGCTCAAAAGTCTACTCGATCCATTGTTCCACCTACTAGAAATAACTCTTTCGAAGACATTTCTGGTCCTTTGCATCGATCTTCTCTCTTTGAGTCTTCGGGATCTCTTTTTATTCAATCTCTTGATTTAGGTTGAACCTTGAACCTGTTAAACCACTGAAAGTTCATCGGTTCATTAGTTTATTCTATCTCTTTTATTTTGTCACTTCTAGGTTCAATCACTTCTTCGCCCTTTGGTTGAACCATCCATTAAACCACTTGTGTGCCACTTTTTCTTTGACTGAGGATGCCTTTGAACTTTTGAACCATTAAACTTTGAACTCTTTCAGTTCAAATTTTAATTATTTCATTGGTTTATTCTACGTTTCACTCAAACACTGCTTCCTTTATCTTTCTAGGCTCTGGTTGAACCTTTGAACCTTGAACCCATTGAACCTTTTGGTTCAATGGTTCAATGGTTCATTCAGTTCATCTATTGAAGCCCCTTTTTGTCTAAGTCTATGAAATTTCCTTTTTGCATTTTTGTTCAGACTTTGGAATGTCCCAAAGGGAAGGTGTCCCTTCAGGCTTTTAAAACAGTCATTTCTCTGTCGCCAAGTGCCCCCCGCAAGGGTACTTGTCCTTCGATCTTCAACTTCCCCGACAAGTTCTTACTTTTTTGGTGGGATTTTTCTGTCGGGCAAAAAGCCCAAAAGAATTCCTTCGGACAAAATATCTGAAGGAAAGTTTCTTGTTACTTGGTCATTCATTCTTTCCCATTTCTTTGGACTTTTTTACTAGGTGAATTCCTTCGAACAAAAATTCTAAACAAATTTTGCCTTAACATTTTTCTGAGAAAATATTCTCGAAAGTATTCTTTTGGCCTTTTAGACTTAGCCATTTCCATCAGATAAAAAGTCTAAAAGAATTTTTCTTTTTGGGCCTTTAAACAAATTCAAAGGAATTCTATCTTTTCTTTGACCTTCGAACCAATGCTGCCTGCCCTCCGCAAGGGCACTTGCCTTTTTCACTTTGGGGCAGCCCCTTGAACCAACCGATTGAACCAACTTTGGTTCAATGGTTCAATAGGCTCATCCTTCGTTATTTGGCTAAGTCCTTTTGATCTTTTGCACCAAGCACGTTGAACCAACTTGGTCATTGAACCCATTGAACCTTTGAACCAAAGTGGTTCAAAGTTCAATGGTTCAAGCCTTTGTCCTTTATCATGTGTCGATTGAACTCTTTTGATTGAATCGAGGCAATGAACCAATCTTAAAAATGACTAAGTGCTAGAAACTTGTTCTTTTGACTGAACTTGCCTGCAGAAGGTTTTTTAACCTATTGAACCTATGAATCCCTTTACGGAAAAAGCTTAAAAATGAGGACTTTGAAAGCTCAGAACAAATTTTGAGAAGGGAAGAGAGAAATTTTGGTCTGTGCAAGGCCAAAATAATCTATAGGTTGTCCCAAAAATGAGTGGCATTTTTTGGGGACAATAGCAGGCTCCAGTTAGGGAACTACCTTTAGTTGGAAACTTGAAACATAGCTAAGGGAAGTAGAAACCAAAATCTCCAATGCCTTGAAGTGTGCCATTGGGCTACAGAGTCATGCTACCCAAAAAGAAAGGCTCCAAAAAATGAAAATGAAAAGCACAAAATAGAACTAAAGACTCTACAGATATACATATGTACATATGATCTTATCTGATACTTCAAGAATGGAAGTACTTCAGATGATGCCCCCTAAAAGGCAGTGAAAATGGTGCTCTATCCTGATAAACTAGCAAGAAGCCATTTTCTCCCCAGAATTGGTGATGGGTGAATGGAACTCTCCACTAGGAAACCAATTTTCTATGTCCTCCCTTTGGTTTTCTCCTCTTGCCCCACAGCAAGACTTGACTTTTAATCTGAAAACCATGAATCTTTGCTCTCTTGGAAAAAAGTTCCTTTTCTTGATTTTGATGTGTAGCAGCATGGTCCATTACCATAATTTGTTGCTCTTCTAGTTTAGTCTAGCACATGATTTGATTGTTCCCTTCAACACCTGCCAATCATTGGCACTATCAGGGATACTTGGTGTTGTTTCATATGAACCAATTCCTAGATCGTCACCTATAGGATTTTCATCTGCTAAAACATGAATGTCTTCTGTAGATAGAAAATAATTACCCCTACCTGAAGACTAAAACAAAATTTGAGCTTTAGACCTTGATGTCTAAGTGACAACATATTTTGCCTCCTTCTCAGGAAGTAACCTCTGCATTACACCTTTCACAGGGATTCTTGCATGAGACAAGTCCATGCTTAATTTCCCTCCAACATCCTTGCAGAAGTTCCACCCAATTAGGATGCCATATGATGCTAGGACGTCAGCCATTAGGACAGTCACCTTGATTTGCTTGTTTGGAAAGGCAGCAAATGTAAATTAGGCATCTTTAATTTTCTCCAGCAGTGGCACTTATTTGTTCTCCATGGAGAAACATCTCCCAAATGTCTTGATCAGTGTGAGACCTAGAGATTCTACCACTTTAGTAGGCATGACATTGTCTAAAGCCCCAAAATCAATGATGTAATTGTTGAGCTGGTGACCATTTATCAACAGGGAAACATAGAAAGGCTCTTTTTTCCTAGGGGCAGTAGGAGGGGTAATGACAAGATTTTTTAGGATAGGCATGTTCCTTAGGGGATCATGAGTTAGTTTCTTAACCTCTTGTCTTGTAGGTACAGTTTGGTTCTTGACACATTTAACCAACTTGTCCAATTTCTCAGGATGAGACTGCAAAAATTCAAATTTAGACATTTGAATTTTGGTTTTATTTATATGATCAATTATGTTAAATGACTGGAATGAGCTAGGAGCATAGGATGGGAATTCATCCTTTTGATTTTTGGAAGGGGGAGAACTGGACTGTGAATTTAAATTAGAAGGCACAGAGGCATTTGAGGTACTTACCTTTCTTGCAATCACTGAGTCCTTTGGCTGGAAAGTAAGAGTGGATCCCCGCTTAACAATTGGAATTGTAGGCTGAGTTCATTCCTCTATTCTTTATTTATCAGCTCGATGGGTGGACTTATTCTCAGACTAGGTGAATACTACGTATGATTCCTCATCTGCTTTACCTTCACTTTTGGGTTCATCATGGTAATTCAGGAAACCATGTGGGAGTCACCAACTGATTCTTCTTGATTCTCCATGAAGAAACCAACATCATTTTCTTGCTCAAACTCAAGTTGGAAATAGGATACATGTTCTATTTCCAGATATCCCACTATTGAGTTGGTTGGAGTTGCTTTAAGGGCAAGGTTCCTCTATGAGAGAGGAAGACAATTTGGTTGCCCTTGACTTCTGGCAGTGTTGCCTTGATATGGTTGATTGGGTAATGTCCTCCTTGGTATATCTTTATATAGAAGAGAAAAAGACATACCTTGTGCCATTTGCCTTTTCAAGGCTAGCAATTCATTTGCCAGCTTTTGTACCATTGGGTTAATGGTGGTTGTGGGTGAGTATTCAAAAGATGAAGAGGGTTTACCTCTGTTAGAATCTCTCCTTATCTTTCCTACCAAGATAAGGTCATATTCTAGCTCAGTAGCCAAGTCTTGAGCAGCCTCAAGGTCTATGTGTCTAGCCCGTCTCAATAGAAAACTCACTTCAGGCAACTATGAGTTGAAGAAGAAACACATGAGATTTTGAGGTGTTGGCTAGGCAATCATGGGAATCTTGTGCCTCAACTTGTTGAACCTAGAAATGAAGTCCCTCATAGGTTCATGGGGTTCCTTCTTCATCTAAGTGAGTTGGGCTAGCAAAGCATGTGCATCCTCTGTAGGCTTGAACCTAGCTTCAAACTTGGCTTTGATTATATCCCAGATAGTCACTGATCTAGCTTGCAACTAGTAGAACTAGTCTATAGCAGCATCTTGTAGGTTCTCCAAAAAAATCCTAACTGCCACATCTTTAACTTCCACCCCTATCAAACTGCAGGCAATGCTGAAGGCTGTAATGTGTTCATCAGGGTGAACTATCCCATCACCAAAGAATTTGGAGAAGTTATTTCTTGAGCTACATGGAAGTTCATATAGAGGTGGAGTCAAGTTGAGTGGGCCAAAAGAGTTACCCCAGGGGCCATGAACTACCATGATTTAATTATGACAAATAGGGATAACAAATCTGGGTGGAGTGGCCAGATTGCAAAATAAAAAATGGAAAAGAACTGGCCTTACTTCAGCTTGAGGCTTGAGGCTTTAAACTACGCACTCTTTTCCAATAGCTCTAGTTTTTTAGACCAATAAAATAACAAAAGTGGAGGAAGATGGTAAGGCTATAATGATAATGGGTAAGACACAGAATGGAGTCGCCAGAGTCTGTATAATGGATAAGGGAAGGAACTATTTCAATCTAAAACTTGAGGCTTCAAACTGCATGTTCATCCCCAGCAAAGTCACCAAAAACTATTGGGTGAATATTTTTTCAATTAGCATACTGATCAACAAAATAGGTCTGATCAACCACAACAAGAAGATTGGTCAGCCAGGTGTGCAACTTTACTACATCAACTGGAGACAAATCTCTCCTCTCATCAAGGGGAGGTTCCCTATAGACACGTAGGAGCTATATATAATATAAATAAGCAAAAAATAACACATGGGGGTAGAACAAACCATCCATCTCTCTTCTTTCAGAGATGATGCACACAGACAAAGGAGAAAATCTTGGTGTAAACACTAAAGGTACTTCTCTTCTTTTAAAAGTGTTTTTGCAGGAAACAACAAGAGTTTCTTTTAGATAGTAAAGTAACCAGTAATCAAAAGGGGCTAGTAATAGTAGGATGAAGCAGAATGCAAAGTTTCCACCTCAACTACCCAAAGGGTATATCACAAAGGATAATGGGGGCATAAAGTCACCCCAGAATCCTCAACACAAAAAGAAAAGAAAAAGCATAGACTGAAAGCAATTGTGAAAGCATAAAGTCTTCCCACAGTTGGTTTCAGGGCACTTCCCTATTACCTTCACTAATTTTGCTTACCAAATTAAATGAATAAGAACACCTTCAAAAGATAGACATAAGAATGATTTTCTAAAATGATACAATCCAGAATAGCACAAAGTCTATAAATGACCTGCTTTCTCATTTAGATAAAAATGAAAATGAAATTACAACTTGAGCTCAAAGTCTCAGTCTTCTTTCAAAATAGGCAGAGTTTCACTCTTGTAAAATGAAAAGTCTCCCTTACAAATGAGATAAAATACAAACTTATAGCAACTACCCAAGGATTGGCACCTTTTTCCATGGGAATGCCCATGCTACAGTCAGTGTCTTTAATGTGTCTCCAATTTTGTCTAGAGAGACCATGCTGAGAATAGTGCGCTACCATAACTATGGCATGTCCCTTCATCTGATATGTCTCCTCCTTAATATGGACCATCTGGTCCTTTTCATAGTTGTCTTTACTTCATGGAAGAAAATGTGCCACATCCTTGGTTTGGTGCACTCAGAAGTCTACTTGATCCACTATTCCACCTATCAGAAATAACTCTTTTGAAGACATTTTTGGTCCTTTACATCGATCTTCTCTCTTTGAGTCTTTGGGCTCTCTTTTCAGTCGATCACTTGATTTGAGTTGAACCTTGAACCCGTTGAACCACTGAAAGTTCATCAATTCATTGGTTCATTCTATCTCTTTTGCTCTATCACTTCTTGGTTCAATTGCTTCTTCGCCCTTTGGTTGAACCATCTGTTGAACCACTTGTGTGCCACTTTTTATTTGACTGAGGCCACCTTTGAAATTTTGAACCATGTTGAACCATTAAACTTTAAACTCTTTCAGTTCAAAGTTCAATCGGTTCATTGGTTTATTCTGAATTTCACTCAAACACTGCTTCCTTTATCTTTCTAAGCTCTACTTTAACCTTTGAACCTTGAACCCATTGAACCTTTTGATTCAATGGTTCATTCAGTTCATTCATTTCATCTATTGAATCCCCTTTTTGTCTAAGTCTATGAAAGTTCCTTTATGCATCTTTATTCAGCCTTTGGAACATCCAAAGGGAAGGTGTCCCTTCGAGATTTTAAAATGGTCCTTTCTCTATCGCCAAGTGCCCCCCGCAAGGGTACTTGTTCTTCGGGCTTCAACTTCCCCGGTGGGTTCTTACTTCTTTGGCAAGCTTTTTCCATTGGAAAAAAATCTTGAAAGAATTCCTTCAGACAAAATGTTCAAAGGACAGTTTCTTGTTACTTGGCCATTCGTTCTTTCCTATTTCTTTGGAATTTTTCTCTGGGTGAATTCCTTCAGACAAAAAGTCTAAAGGAACTTTGCCTTAACATTTTTTTGAGAAAATCTTCCCGAAAGTATTCTTTTGGCCTTTTGGACTTAGCCATTTCCATTAGACAAAAAGTCTGAAAGAATTGTTCCTTTTGGGTGTTTAAACAAATCTAAAGGAATTATGTCTTTTCTTTGACCTTCGAACCAATGTTGCCTGCCCTCCGCAAGGGCACTTGACTTTTTCACTTTGGGGCAGCCCCTTGAACCAACCAATTGAGCCAACTTTGGTTTAATGGTTCAATGGTTCAATAGGCTCATCCTTCGTTATTTGGCTAAGTCCTTTTGATCTTTTGCACCAAGCACGTTGAACCAACTTGGTTGTTGAACCCATTGAACCTTTGAACCAAAGTGGTTCAAATTTCAATGGTTCAAGCCTTTGTCCTTTATCATGTGCTGTTTGAACTCTTTTGATTAAACTGAGGTGCTAAACCAATCTTGGAAACAATTAAGTGATATAAACTTGTTCTTTTGACTGAACTCACCTGCAGAAGCTTTTTTAACCTATTGAACCTGTGAATCCCTTTACGAAAAAAGATTAAAAATGAGGAATTTGAAAGCTTAGAAAAAATTTTGAGAAGGGAAGAGAGAAATTTTGGTCTGTGCAAGGCCAATATAGTCCGTAGGTTGTCCCAAAAATGAGTGGCATTTTTTTGGGGACAACAATAAAATTGATTTTGTCGTTGCATGGGTCAATGTTTTTGTTGTTGTAGCTGGTTGTTATGTTACTACTATTTGTTATGTTGAGGAAAGGGATTTTGATAAATCCCAAGAGCCTGATTAGAGGTGGAAGCACCATTATATAATGTTATCTCCCCATTTTCTAACATATTCTCGATTAAATTCTTGATTTTCACATATCTTCATAAATTGTGCCCATTGACCTGATATTCATAGAATTGATTTTCAAGGTACCAATCAGAATAGGGAATTCCTTATAGATAATGCTTTGGTATAGGCCAAATAATCAAATTAGTAGTGGTAATTTTATGAAATACAAACTCAATAGGCTTTCCAAGGTCAATAAATACATGATGCATAGGTACCATTCTCTTTAGAGGAGGAATTTACAATGGCAAAGGCTATTTTATTTATTGTGTGTGTCTTGGTTGTTGCGCTTATGATGTTAGTTGGAGAGTTTTTTACGTAGGACTAAGCTAAAAAGGTGGATCAGGTTGAGAGGATGATGTGTGCATCATTTGGACATGGCATGACTCAGATACTCCATTTCCCATAATATTCCTATTATGGTTAAATAGATTTGGTCTATCTTGGTTATTGGCCTATGCTAGTTGTGATGATTTTTCTTGAATTGGATGTTGGTTTTGGTTGCTTCTTTGATTGGTACCTTGGATAGGATTAGTTGATTTTGGTACCTTGGTTCTGATTAGTTGAGTTAATCTTGATGACTCCTTTATTAATGAGTGTTTACTCAATCAACAAACCTTTATCAATGATTTTTTTAAGTGTATGTGCACATTGTAGTTCCAAATGATAAACTATCTCACTATGTAAATTTTTAGTGAACATAATAGCTAATTATTTATTTGGTATACTATGAGTAAATTGACTTGCAAGTTCTCTCCATCATTGTAAATAGCTTTAAAAACTCTCACTGGCTTTTTATTTGGCTTGTGTTAAATCAACCAAAGAAATCTCATGATTGAGATTATAGGGAAAATGCTACACAAACTTATCTAAAATATTATTGAAATTAGTTACTAACTTCTTAAGAAACTTCAAGAATAATTCCAAGGCTTGTCTAGTTAAGATATTTGGAAACAACAACAAAAGGTATATATCATTGTATGCCACTGGTTGGCATGCAACAAAGAACTTGGTTGAATGGGATTTGGGATCACCTTTCCCTTTTTATTTATCAAAATTTGGTGGTCCGTATCCTAGAGGAAATATAATCTATAAATACGCCACATTAAAAAGATAGGAATACACATCACCCAACTTGAACTTTTTAATCTATTTCCCTACTTAGATGGTGGTGATTGCATCCTTCATATGTTGTAATTCTTGCTCTAGGAAACTTGTGGGAATATTAGCCTAAGTAGGTGGCTGAGTGGTCATAAGTAGAGCACTTAGACTAGGGTATGATGGAGATATTAGTTAGGGTATGATGGATTGGTTGGGAAATGGATTAGGAATATGCATATGTGGATTAGGATGTACTTTAAATTGTAAGTTTGGTTGTGCGATATTCTAGTTTGTGTTGGCTATGAAGGTTTGACTTGGAGGATTTTATGGTTGGGATAGAGGTATACAACTATATTTTTCCTATTTTATTTGAATAGATACCAATGATTGACTATTTGGAACTTTTTGTTGAGTGGGAACTTGTGAACCAAGACCCTATCTCTGAACCTATGGTATGCTTTGAACAAAAGGTAATTGCTACCTAGTAGGTACTTGAGAAACATTAGAACCTCTTAGATGCATAAATCCATGTTGGGAAGTGGATGCATATTAGGGATTCATCATCTATCACTAACTAATATTTATATGTTGTTAGTTAGACATTGCTTTGTTTTGAATTGGCACACTAGCTTATGACTAAAGAGGATGTTTGCTACTACCTAACAAGGTGGAACATGAGTTTCACCTTATTGAGGTGGAAATATGTTTAGCCTTTAATATGTTGGTAAATTCATTTTCACTTGTTATGGAATTCTAATCACCACCTATTGAGGATGAATAGGATTCATCACATTCTTTTATTGAGTCATTACACTGGTTACTGGTTGACTACCTGATCCTGTTGGTTGCATGCTTGACAAAGCAGCTAGTTGAGGATAAGAAGTAGGTGGTGAAGGTTGGGGTATAGAAGCTCCTAGTCCTTGGTATGTTGATCCACTCATGGCATTAACTATAGTCACATGTTTTTTACTATTTTTTTGTGTGTTATTACCACTTTGATTTGGATTGGACATTGCTTGCATATTATTGACTATATTTTGTTCATTATTCTATGTAGAAGTAGAAGAGACTTCTTCAATAATTGGCATATGCAAGAAGTTGTCTATCAATGTGTTTAACATGAATGGGCCTGAACTTTGATTGTAATCACTAGTTAACTCTATAAAAACTCCTATTGAAGGAAATAAGTCAATAAGAGGTTTATTAACCATGGTCATCTAATTGAAATTATGTGTTAGATTTAAGTAGGTTTGATATTTTATCTATATTTGGTTAAAGTGGTATTTCATGAGGATTTGTCCTTTGTTAGGCATATTAGGATCTTGATATGTTGTTTGGACTAGAGTCAAAGGATTGTTAGAAGAAGCCTATTGACTGTACAATATGTTATGAGGCCTTCTTAATAGGTTTCATAAACTTTCATGAGGAAATTACATCAGAAACTTAGCCCCTACTTCTATGGCTCAAACTAAAATCTCATCTTTGTTATCAAATAAATGATGTTCAATTAAAAATGGATCATATGTGGAAGGCATATTAGCAGAGCATGATTATTGAGGAATTGGGTTGTCAACTATGGGTATTGTAGCTAGGTATTGTGTAGTTTATTTTTGGTCTTGTTTTGAATAAGGTGGTGTATTAACCAAATAGTTAGCCAATGGATCTTAGCTTTGTGCCCCTATTTGAATATTATAAGAGGGATAAGGATACATCTCATAAGAAATATTATCTACATAGGGGTCTTGTACCATTTCTTCTTGTGCAACCACATTACTAATCCCTAGATTGTACATGAGACCACTAAAAGTGTAGGAGTACATGTTGGGATCCATAGTGCACGTTTTACAATAGAGAGTTATTAAAACTCTAAAAAGAAAATGTCTAAAAAGACATTCAAACCTTGGTCTAGATTCATCAAAAGAATGAAAAAGGTTTATGCCAATATTTGTGATAAAATAAATTAATGTTAACTATCTAATATTACACATCTTATTAAAAATATATAAATTAAACAAACCAAAAATCAAAATGCCAAACTCTAAGGTTGAAGTGTTTCAAATTAGTCTAATCTAGGAAAATAAATAGTTGCTAGGTCTTTTGGCTAAACACGCTATCAAAAGCTAGGTTAGAATAAGGCATGAGCTAGGAATCTTGGACAAATAACATCAAAATATAGACTTTGAAATAGGTGATTTTTAATCGAACAAACTTGAAACACTTCTAACAAAAACTAGGCATTTGACTCTTGGATATGAACTCAATCAACTAGGTATAGGGTATGAAACAAAAGGAACTTTAGAGATAGTCTTTTTTCTCACAAATAATGGTATAAAACTTGGTTTCTTTGATAGATAAGCTAGACAAATGCAAATGGTGTAACTATGCTAGACAAAGATTCATAGAGTTATACTCAAATTGGTTTGAAAAATGTTTAAAAACTTGAGATCTATGTAAAAAGGTCTATAAAATAATGTTTAAAATTATTTGAGAGAGTAATGCTAGGCTATTCAAAAGAGGTGAAAAAATATCTATTCAAAAACCCTCTAAGGCAAAGATGGTTTCTCACAAATTCAGTAGCATAACACTACCTTTCTTAACTCAAATGACATACATACCTTCAAAGTTTTGGAAATATCTCTAAGGAAAAAAGGTATGCTTTCAAATGATCTCAATGACAATAGGATGGTAATACAAAAAGGTTTGGTGCATAGACTCAAAGTGCAAGTGTTTATCATAAAGTCTATCAAGTGGTGATAATGATTATGAGCCTTAAATTGCCTTCAACCTAAATTGAAAATTGAACCTAAGTTCCCTCAAGTTTAGTGAAAATGGTGAACCCACTTAACATATCAACCCTATGAACTTAGAAAGGTTAATATTTGAATGTGAATTATAAATGAAGGACTTTAAACAAACTTTGGTAAAGGTCTAGACTCAATTGGGTGGCATAATTGCACCAAAGTGGATGATATGACTCCAAGTTTTGATGAACTTTGAACAACGCAAATTGGTGATTCACGTGGGCAGCATAATTCCTCTTTATTCAAAGGAAAATGAGTATCAAGTGTTTTTATTTGTATCATTTTTTCACACTAATTTTTGACTCCAAACAAGACTTTAATCTAGGACAAAACCAACTAATTAATTGCTCTTAGATCCTCAACTAACAAGGTTTCTTGGTATTGTAGGAATCCATTAATATGCATCATTTGAGAGGCTTTTAGTGTTCATTAAAAAATTAAAATGCACATTATATAGTAGGGTTTTTACACCCCTCCCCCCTTATCCCAAATGATAGTACTATGACATGGACCTTGAGGCACACCTTGCACCAACAATACTTCTATAGCAAGTGGGGATTTGTCTAAGATCTACAAGTTTTTGAACATCTAGATGGATCAATTGTATAATAGCTTTCATGCCAAAAAATGAAAAAAACACACACACACACACTTAAATTAGGTGTCTGTAGTACTTGGCTTGTTACAAAAAATTCTTGTCCTTTTTAAACCACTACATATATCACTTGCTCAATGTAGTGTGATGTCCAAAGTTTAGATATGTCCCTTGTGCTTTAACCCTATAGAACTTGTGGGAGGTGATGAAATCCCCCTCACAAGACAAGATGTAATGAATTAAAAAACATGATAAAAAGAATTTGTGGTTATTTCAAGGTCACCCAAACTACTATGAGTTTTTGGGGAGTGCTTTAGATGACATTATTTCTATGCCTTGGACTAGGCATGTTTTCAACAAGGATGGCATTTTTGATTCCAAGGATTTCCTAAAGGGGACAAATGGAAGAGCATACATGCACAAACCTTCTTTTTGAAAATCAAGCTATAAATAAACAACTATTAAAAAGAAATTAACAAGTGTGTTCAATTTTAAGCACCAAAACAAAGATTAGGTGGTGTTCTTTTGACCCCTTGGTTTTAATTTATAACTTTGAAAGCATAATTATCAAAGCATTCACTTAAGCATCTAAATTTTTCATTAAGCCCAAAAAGAAAGTTCCCAATTAATTGTTAAAACACTCAAATGAAGTGTGAAAGGAACTGATTTATTTTTTTTAGATGACTTTCCATGTAGATCCTACAAGAAAAATGTTAGCACTTTGTTTATCCTTGAATCACATTTATCAAATGAGGTAAGTAACGTTGAAGGCCAAAATCTGTCATCCCAAAGGCAAAATATCAAGAAATAAAATGCATTAATTTAGACTTGGTTAGAAAAAAACTCAATAAAATATTTAAAAAAATAATATTAAACATATGAACACCTGAAAATAACAAATTAGAAGGCTAAAAATAAAGCATAACACATAACACAAAAGCTTGCAAATAAAACATAAAATCCTGTAGTCAATATTTTTAACATAACTTTTAAAATACAAATCAGTTTTACATGAAATTTTTATAGGTTGTCAATAACTTCAGGTAAAACTTATCTAAAAAATTTTAGGTCCAAAAAATCAATAAAAAGTTATTAACTCTGTTCTAAACATTTTTATCAGAAAAATAAAATAGAAAGTGGTATTCACTAAAACATTCATAACTTTTTAAATATTTAAAGAGATTTTTTTTGAAATTTTTAGTGAAAATCAATAAAATATTTATATATATCCATAAAAAAATTTAGAAAAAAATATTAATTAGATAAAAATTTATTAATTCTTTATGGGCCATTTTTACTCTTCAAAGCAAAAACAACAAAAAAAGAATTAAAACTATGAATACAAAGAAATTCATGGGTTGCACACTCATGAAGATCATCACAGTGGGCATGCCATTATGTATACTAAAAATTTGACTCAATAGATGATGGTTAGTTTGTTCTTAGTTTCAAAAATGAAATCAAAATTGAAATAAGCACACTAGCATAACATCTCTAGGCCTAGTTACTAGGGGGAGCTTAGTTAACAAAATATGAATGGAAAACACAATTAAAAATCAAAAGAAACCTTCCTTGGATAATCTAAAATTCATGTTATAGTGTCTTTCTAGGTTTGTGCTCATGAAGTTTGCATCAATGGAAGCTTGGCTACCTCCATCTCTCCTTGGTACCTTGTATGGCTTTGGCTCAATATTTTGGTATTATAACACTAAGATGCAATGATTTTTTAATGCATTCAGGCATTATGATTTTGGCATAAAATATCTTAAAATTCAATAGGCAAGGATGATAAAAATTGAACCAATTAGGTTAAATCTTGTGCCCACACAGGTAGGTCCACAAACATTTTATTAATAATGCAAATCAAATATAATATAAGGGTGTCTTTACTCTGTTAAATCTTTAACAAAGACAAATAAATATTTTATAGGTTTTACTCATGACCAATAAAACTAACTAATCCTATAACGAACTATTTATGAGAATTCAACCCAAAAGGTAGTTCTAGATTAATTTACTTATAAACATATAAAACTACCTAAACAAAAAACTAAGTAAATTTATTTATGGGGGTGTCTTAATTAAAAGATGCATGCCCCATTCACAAGTATTAATTTATTATAACCTACCAAAAATCCTAAGCTAATGTTAATACTTTGGATAAGTCCTAAAAAATGCCTCCTATTTATAGATTTTTGGAATGGTTTGAGGATCAACCATGACCATCCATCTCAAGATTGAAATGTGTGGTTATGAATAAATCTAAATATGAAATTCATTATACAAATATCCCCATTAATATTATGGATATAGGGGCATTGAATAGGCATGGAGGGTCTTAATGAGGCATGGGAAACCCATAATCTTGATATTTTATGCATTTATGGCTTATGGATGCCACCCCTTATGATGATGTCACTTGATGATGTAGTTAATAGAAATCAATTTCAAATAAAGATTTATTCAATAGGTTCTATATAAAATTAACTTAAGGCCCTAATTTTGTTTAATTAGACTAAAACACGATTAGTCAACTTTGGTGCAAATTTTAGCCCTTGGTGCACAAAGTAGTCAAAATGTCTTATTATTGACTCAAAATTTGACTGGAGTGGAATTATAATTCGATTTTAGATGCATTGGAATTGTATTCCAATTTAGGATTTTATCAATAAAAAATAATGAAGGCACATGTACCATACAATAAATTTGGTAGAAAAGAGTAATCTAGAGCACCTACGTACAATATTAACATTTTGACTCAAAATGATCTAATCAAAGTTAGCTGACCCATAAATTACATTGCCCTAATTAATGATACCCTAGCCAAAATTGGTACTTGAATATATCCATTTTATTTTATTTAATATTTTCTAGTGTTTTTAGGCCAAATTATGCACTTTGGTGGAAATTGGTCAAAATCCTCGTTGGAGGTTATCAGTGACCAGATTTAGGTGTCTATAGATAGCCATGAAGCACAAGTTTTGGATCCCATATTAGGATGGATGTGACATGAGATATATCATGATCATGAGCACAAGGTATATAATGTGTTGTGAAGGGTATCTAGCTACATCATGTTCATATTATAGATATGGAGGATATAGATATTTTACATGAGGTAGGGAAAAATATTAATGTTGATATAGGGATGGACCTATATATAGAAAAAAGCATTAGAGGGGAGACTCCACTAATAGAGTTAGATATTGAGGAGGATAGAGAGAGTGATGATAGAGAAGGACAAGATGTGACCATGAGAGAAGCACATGACACCCAAACAAATAGAGGGAATATAGCTAGTTATTCATGCATTCTGAGATCTGTAGAAGAGAATGAACTTATTAACATAACTAACTATACAATAAATATACAATAGTTCACACATGGTTCCAGAGGCCTAGTTTTCACCATGGTACTTATCCAAAGAATTAGTAAACTAGTTTTCACATTTGGATGATCTATATACACATTTTTGTTTTTGACTTTTTTTGTGTTTTATTTTTTGTTTTCTAATTTTTTTAATTTTGAGATAACAATAATAGCATATATAATAATTTTAATATTCATGATTTTCATAGGTTCATCAAGCTCCTTTCCATATTCTATGGCTATTTTGTAAGCTTTTGATTCATATTTGACAATAACAATGTATGGACCTAACAAGTCAGGTTTAAATTTTTCCTTCTTTTCTCTCTCATCATTAGTGTTTCATTGATTCTCTTCAAGAATAAGATCTCTAATTCAAACTTTCTTAGCTTTAATCTGCTTATCCTATGGATTAGTGATCATGAATAGTTGTTGTGTTGGTGCTCACCAAAGGGGTTGGTGGTCCAATGGGTTGGTTCTCATGAATAGTTGTTGTGTTGGTGCTCAACAAAGGGGTTGGTGCTCCTTCAAGCTGGTGCTTGAGAATATGGTATTTTGAGTTGGTGCTCATTCATATACTTGAGATTTTTATCTATGGTTTTTCCCACATTAGATTTATACATAAAAATATGGTCTCTCTCTCTCTCTCTCTCTCTCTCTCTCTCTCTCTCTCTCTCTCTCTCTCTCTCTCTCTCTCTCTCTCTCTCTCTCTCTCTCTCTCTCTCTCTCTCTCTCTCTCTCTCTCTCTCGCATGATTATTATTGTTTTAATTTTATTGTATATCTTGAATGAATGGTTAAGTGAAATATGATTAATTAAAATTTTATAAGATATATGATATACTAATTCACCCCCCATCTCAGTATATCTTGTGCTTAACAATAGTATGCCCAAAGGGTAGGATATAAATGATTATGCCAATCATGACCAACTTCATTTACAAATGTCTTAAGGATGTGCAAAAAAATAATTATTTGTTTCCTCATATCGGTCGTTGCCTTGTGGGTAATAAACAGTGGACCATATATGTTTAATATGATAGGTTTGGCATAGAGTCTTAACATCTTTATTTTTTAAGTATTTACCTTGTTATAAATGAGAGTGGAAGGAATACCAAAGTGACAGACAATGTGGTTGAGGATAAACTTATAAATTTTCTTTCCAATGACATAAGTAAGTGGCATTGCCTCAACCCATTTAGTAAAATACTTAATTACTATTATAATATGCTTATGTCCATCAGAAGAGCTAGAATTTATTTTTCAAATGAGGCCTAACCCCTTATGGAAAAAAGCCATGGTTTTATGATAGGTTGCAAAGCTTGTGAGGGACTATGGATAATATCTCCATGTTTATGATAAGGTATACACCTTTTGACATAGGTTCATGAATTAGATTCCATTATAAGTCAATAATGACCTACTCTAATAATATTTTTCATAAGGACCATACCACTTGACTGTGTTCCAAAAATTCCTTCATGAACTTCTCTAATTGACAAAGTGGATTCTTTAGAATTTAAACAACATGTAAGGGTTCCATCATAGCCTCAATGACATAGGGTGTTTTCAAGGATGGTATAGAAATATGTGAATTGAATAAATGATTTGTGTTGGTTAGATGATAAGTTATATTAGATGTTATGATTATGAAGGTATGTATATATATTAGAATACCATGGAGAAGTGGGCCCAACCACCTCACAAACCATTTTTGAATTAGGTGTATCATAAGTTGGTATCCTTAAGTACTAAACTAAAAAAATATTATGTTTTATGCTCAAATTGAGTATAGATCCAATTATTTCCATAGCATTTGTTACTCGATTATTTATTCATGGTACTTGTTTAAATTGGATGTAATCAAAAGATGATTTCAAGCTATTCACCATACTATTATAAGGGATTAGTTTATCATCACAGGCTTTGAATTCATTAGTGACTTGATTGATGATAATCTTAGAATCACCAAAAATAAGGATATGCTAGATTCCCCAATGGATTGCCATCTTGAAGCCTTCTATGTTTTATATACAAGGGAATTCAATCCAAAAGGCTTTAGGAATGCAATCCCCATCAGGTGTTACCAATAAGATACCTACCCCTTGAGCCATTGTTTATAAATTAGCCATCAAAGAAAATTTTCCATACAAGGGATTCATCTATAGACATGATTGTGTCATCTAAGAATTCTGTAATGAGAGGTGCTTTGCCATTGAGAAGTGATTTTGTTATTACATCTACTAAAACTTATCTTTGTATTATTTTTGGTTAACATACTCTAAATCAAACTCACTAAGAATCATAACCCACTTAGCCATCCTAACTATTATATCCGTTATGGATATAAAATATTTGAGAGGGTCAATCTTAGCAATAATCTTTGTTTGATTGTTAAGCATGTAATGCTATAGTTTTTGGGAAGTAAAAACAATTGCAAGACAAGATTTTTTAATTTGAGATTAATTTAGCTCATAGGATATTAATTTTTTACTTAAGTAGTAGACTACTAGTTCTTTCCCATTATCATCATGTTGTGATAATAATTCTCCAAGTGCAAATTGAGTATCGGAAATGTACAATAAGAAAGGCTTACTTGTAATAAGTGGAATTCACACTGGTGGGTTTGAAAGATATTGCTTGATGTTTTTAAATGTTTTTTCATAATTTTTTTCCATGTAAAATGAATATCTTTTTTCTAAAAAAATGTGAATGGGTGACAAATGCATGTAATTTGAGATATGAATCTTCTAATTGCCTAAATTTTCCCTTTTAGACTTCTAAGTTATTTAAGATTTTAGGTGGAGGCATATCCATGATGGATGAAACAATTAAAGGATTGAATTCAATTCTATATTGTTAAATAATGAATCCTAAAAACTATCCTAATATTACACCAAACACACATTTCTTCAGATTCAACCTCATGTTGTATTCTCTCATGTGCTCAAAAATATGGCAAAGCACACAAGGGTGATTTTTCCTGGTTTTAGACTTAGCCAAAATGTCATCTACATAATCTTCCATAATATCATTAAATATGTCATGAAAAATGATTTTCATTTCCCTCTGATATGTATCCCCAACATTTTTCAAACCAAAAAGCATCTCTTGATAATAAAATTTCCCCCATGGAGTTTTAAAGCCCAATTTTTATTGACCTTCAACAATAATTTCTATCTGATTATAACCTTAAAAACCATCCATCAAAGATATAATTTCATGGTCTATAGTTGAATAAAAAATAATATCTATGTTAGGCAATGGAAAATCATCCTTTAGGTATGCTTTGTTTTTATCAGGGAAGTCTATGCATACTCTAATCCCTTCTGGTTTCTTCAGCACTAGTATAATGTTTGATATCTAGTCTGAGTAGTCAATATGATGTATGAAAACAACTATTAACTAATTTTTTAGTTCTTCCTTTACTAGTAATGTAATTTTGGAATGCATTTTATAGAGTTTCTATTTTACTAATTTTTGCATCTAGATGTACCACAAGGTGATGAACTACTAATTCTAGATCTAGTCCTGGCATATCTACATAAGACCATGTGAACACATAAGAGAACTCATGAAGTAGTAGTATAAATATATCCCTTTCTTCTTAATTAAGTGATTTATCAAGTTTTACAATTTTATGATCATCTTCGATGCTGATGTTTATAGGAATGGTTTCTTCAACAAGTAGATTTGATTCATATTTATAATCTAGGGGTGGTGTAGGAAGATGGAAATCTTCCTCAATTATTCTTATTTGGATGTGGAGGCAAAAATCATAGAGTGATGTAATTTATATTCCCTAAAGTACGTTGATCTTGCTAGTTGCATTAGAAATCTTTTCTTGTGTTCACCTATTAATATTTGATTTCTTTTTCTCAATAGTTTAGATATAGATTTATCATTCTAAAATTGATCAAGTTGAGGTGTGGATAGTTGGTCCCATTGTATGAGATATGGATATGCAAAGTTAAGTGTAAGGATTATGTTTTTATGGAAGAAATTAGTAAGGTCTAGATCTTCAAAATGGATAATTATAGAACCCATTTAACTGTCTAAAGAATCATCTTATGAATCACTAGAAGAGTCAATTTGGGAGAGTGTAAGATGCACATTAAGTGGGTTAAATCCTAGACCATGCCTTGCCTCATTTGATTTTAGTTTTATAGGTTCAATGGAACATTTTTCATGGAGACCAAGATTTTTGCCTTTATAATTCATAATTTTGCACATGATGGATTTTTCAATGGGATATTTATTGGTGGAAAAATAAGTATCTAATTCATTATAATAAATAAATTAAACATTTTAATCATTAATATGTTCATTAGAAATAAATCCTCCCTCAAGAAATTTCATCTTACTGAGCATCTTAATCATTCTTTTATCCTTTATATGATTTGGTATGACATAGTCATTTGGATTGGTGTGTATTGTACTTGTGTAAAAATCTTAGCTTACATACTTCCATCAAAGGAAGATGGATTGTGTCTATAGACTGATGTTCATTATTATCATATGCCTTTATGGTGATGATTTTTATTTCTAATGTTGTTATTAGATACCCTAGATATTTTTTGAGTCTTAGTGTACACAGATTAAAGTTTGAACCATTAGCTACAAAAACCCTTTTTACTTTGTGCCTAGAAATAGTAACCTATATATACAATAGGAGGTTATGATCTAAACCTAAAGGAGAAACATCTAAATGATCAAATGTTACTTGATTATTTATTTCCAAATAGCCTATTAACACTTGTAAATTTGTAGTATTAATGTTTTACGAGACATTGGACTCTTGGATAACTTTCTATATAGGGGATGTCTTGAGAAAGTCTAAAATTGAGATATTGATTGGTGTTTTCTCAAGATGGTCAATAATGTTGTACTTACACTTAACATTAGAGGGAGATGCACTTAGGAGAGTAAGTTTTGTACATCTCGTGGTGATGGCACATTCAAACATTAACATGTCTATGCAATATATTAAAACTATTGATTATAGAATCAAATAGATGACTATATTCATTAACATTACTTGATTCTGGTTGTTCTTGTTTCTACTTGCCCTTTCCTTGCTCATGATTAAGGAATTGGTCTTGGTATATCCCTAATTTTTTATTTCTTATTTTTTTTTAGATGATGGATTTTTAATTACTATGTCAGTGCTATCAATGAGGTCTTGGACATAATTTTTTAGGTGCATACACAATTTTTTTGAATATCCTTTAATTTGATGGTATTTATAGTATTCATCTTCTTTGTAGTAATTGGGTTTAGGAACATTTTATTCAAAGGGTTTAGTATTCGGCCATATAGTCATGTTTGAATGAGCCAATTTTCAAAAAACATTCTCATAAGTGTCACATAATTGAGTGAACTTATGTTTAGGTCTCCCTTGTTTTAGTTTCCCACCATAAATTATAATGTTGTAAGTTGATTAGTAATATGTTTGTTTTTTCAAATTTAAAATCCATTTTACATTGGCTACACCATTTCCAACAAGATTTTTTTATAAAATAATTTTGGTTTTTCTATTAGTTTTAATAAAATTTTATCAAGAAATAAGGATCTGATTTGCTCATATATTTACATATATTGATTGTTTTTTGGAGCTTTAATCAATGTTTGAAGTAGTGTTTCTCCAAATGGGATGCTTTCATGGATTTTTAAAACTAATATGTTGTCATGGGATAAGTCCAATGAGATCTGTATCTATGGATTCTTTTGACATGTGCAGGTAGTGTGATGTTAATGAGAAAGGGAAGAATAATGTTTATGAAAATGGAACATACTATTTTGATGTCAGATGAAGCTTCCTACTTAACCATAAAATCATTAATAATATTTTTAGACTTGTCTAATGATATAGTTATTTTTGGGACCAAGGTGGATGTTTACGTTAATGATGAACCCTAATTTAATGTCAAAAGGAATTGTATATTTGATTTTGATAATAAATTTGATCATGGTTTGGAAGTGGCCATAATGAAGGCCTACTGAAGTGCATTATTGCCAAGTTTATTTTTCACTGATCATTTGTAAATGATGGATTTAGGATGAATATATTTTTGTAAATGTGAAATATTAGATATTGGACTAAAGGCATATGGTGATTCAATTATGCGTAGATTAGATGATGTTTGGTTTAAGATAGGATCTTTGTCAAAAATGAGTATTTGATCGAAAATAGTTATTTGATTGAGAATGGATGGAAGATTGTGATCTTGACTTGAAAATGAGATGGTTTGATTAGGATCAAGAAATACATCATGACATACCCTCAAATCATGAGTTTAAAACAAAAATAAATGTGGATTTATTCTGATGTACTCTTCATCAGTGAAATCTTGCCTAGTATAGTGAGGGATGTCAGAACTATAACAAGTGGATGGGAAACTTGTATGATTTTTAAAAATAGGGTAACTAGTGATAAGTTGATGTAGTGGATGGGAAACTTGTATGATTTTGAAAAATAGGGTAACTAGTGATAAGTTGATGTTGTGGAAAGTTTTGGGATTCACTAGTACTGAAGTTTACTAGAGAAGTAGCTTGATCTTGGAAGGATGGATTTGTTGGATTTGTGGTAAAAGTGAGAACATTTAGATTTTATAAATTTTTGAAGGTATGGTTATTTGACGTAATTTTATTCAAATTTTGGAATGAGTTGGATGAAAAATCAAATGTTTAATTTTAATTTTTTTGAAAAGGTTGAGTTTGATAAATGTAAGAGTTTAAATGTTGATTTTGATGGATGTAAGAGTTTAAACATTGATTTGGATTTGAATAAATCAGGGTTTGATTTTTAAATGTATATTGGTTCATAAAATATTGGAAAGTGGTGATGAAGTTGAACCAAAATTTCGGTTTACATTGTTGTTAAAGTTGGAACCATATGGATCTATGAATGTATTTTGATTTACAATTGGTGGTATTTTGAAAGGTTGATTTGGATGGAAGATATTTGGATTCGAATAAATCAAGGTTTGATTTTTAAATGTATTTTGGTTCATAAAAATATTTGAAAGTGGTGATGAATCTGAACCAAATGTTTGGTTTACATTGTTGTTAAATTTGGAACCATATGGATCTATGAACATATTTTGATTTGTGATTGGTGGCATTTGATATATGGATGGTGTAGAATTTGTAGAAGAATTTTGATTACCATAGCCTATAAATTGATTCAATGTCATTCATGAACTAAAATTTTGAAGTTATTCTCTAAGTAAACATGAATAAACATTTAAGCTTGAAATTGATTGGTTGTTATTTGGGTTGAATTGGTTGGTTGGTAAAATTGAATAATTATTCATGTTTAGATTTGATTGATTTATGTTTGGGGGTGAATACATATTCCAACTTATATTTAGATGTGTTGGATGGTTTATTTGACATTGATTCAAATATATATTTGAATAAAAATTGGTTGGATATAACCCTTGGTTAAAATAAAAACTATTTGGATTCTAATTTGTGACCAAATTGATCAAATTATTGTTTCACATAGTCATGTTGCTTGAAACAGGTGGCACTACCAAGGAAAGACAACAAAAGACTAAAATACCAAAATGATTAAATGTTTTTTTGTTATCTAAATTATTTTACAAATAAAGACAAGTTTCAAACCCAAGAAAAAAACAAACAAAATTTCTATTATAAATAGTCAAGAAATTGCACATAAAAAGTGAAAAACTAGGATGAGGATCATGAATAACTATTGCCCCTTTTGATGTCACTAACTCATCTATACTCTCAATTTAGTTTAATATTTCAAGACACTAATCATGGAGGATTATACCATTCCCATGGCCCACTAAGTCTAATTTTGAGGGTGTGTAGAAGGTAGGTTCTTGACACTAACTACTAACCAATGCACCAAACTCAAACAAATAAAGAGGTTATCATAGGCTTAATATTTAAACAAGATTATAAAGGGGAAAACCATGAAATAAATAGATAAAATGGATGCACATTATTGGGTCTTGTCCCAAAGTTCCCAACATAGTCTTGGGGTTCTCAGTGTGTTAACAATTGATGATATTATATTTTGATGTAGTTATTAAAACCCTGGGTATTAGAGCATGAAATCCCCTCATGTCATGGTGTGCTTAAAACAAACAATTACTTAGGTAATTTAAATAACTAGATCTCAATTTATATACCCCATCGATAAATGAGTTTTAACATATTACACAGTGGTAAAATTCACAATCAATAGATCCCCTAAAAAATAAAATAAAAAAAGTATCCATTTTTGATTTCTGAGTGTCATCACTAATGTGATGCCAAGAAAATAACATATGCGAGCACTACTTGAGTAACACAAAAAATTATGAAAATATTTATGATTCCCAAGTATCATCATCAATATGATGTTAAGGGAAGAGCATATGCAATCACCATAATTATAAATAGAATGTTGAAATGAGATGTGACGTAATTAATAAAAACTTTGAAAGCAAGATTGAGAGCATTAGTAATAAAAATTGATTTTGTTTATCATTTTTATGATTATTTTTAAAAATCATTTTACAAAAAATATGTTTATAATGTTTACTTAAGCTTGGAGCAAGTCAAAATGCAATAAAATAAAATAAAACCATAAAGAAAAGAAAAAAACCACTTCTCTGTGATAAATTTACAATTACATAGAAAGACATGAAAGCAAAATTATAATAAAGCAAACACAAGAAAAAGACAGAATATGAAAGTAGATAATAAACAAATTTATGCTTTAAAAATGATTTTGTTACCCTGTATGATGATTTTTTTTCCACAAAAATGAATTTGTTGGTCAAAATAATGTTTTTGCTACACAAAAAGATGAATTCACTACTAAGGATGATGATTTCATTGTTCAACCTTTATAAATAAAACATAAAACATGAAGGGACTAATGGAACAATTTTGATACTCAATTACATGATTTTTCTATTAATAATGATGATTTTGTTATTAGACACAGCGATTTCACTAGAAGGTGTATCAATTTTATGTTTCCCTTATATCAAGAAGTTATAAGAAAATAAAAGTATGGACAAAATCAAAATGTTAATATAAATCCAATGATGTAAATAAAATAAGTAATTATAGGATAAAATGGGACAAAAATGATTTTGTTGTTACAAGGTATAATCTCACTATTAATGTTTCTGAATTCGTTGTTACGTAATGGGTGTACACAACCAAATAGAAAATTCCTGATAATAACTTGTAGCTTATGACATCACTCAAAAGGATAAGATAAAATGCATATACAAATAAAAATAACCAAAATCAAATGAAAAATGCTTTCTAAATCCACATATGATGGACAAAAGCTAATGAAAGATGAAAGAATATCCCACCAAGTGTGCCAAAAATGTATGAACTAAATTTACAAGTGATAAGAAATAAACTAAGAATTAAATATTAATCTAAGATAAATTCAACCTAAGATAGAGAAATAAACAAAGAAAATAGAAAACATAGACTTATACTTCAAATTTGAAAGCTTTCTCCATTGTGATGTAAACTCAATTTACTCTTTGAAAATGTGATGCTCACTCTTACAATGCAAAGTATAATGGGAAATGTTTTGGTGAAAAATGAGTTTTTGTATGTTTTGATTCAATTTTATTCCTTGGATTTTCTTGTGAATATAAATTCATTAGCATAAGTTAGGATTCTGATTCTAGGATTCAGGATTCTTTAGGACTCTTGAAAATGAAGGTTTTCAAGTTTATTTATAGATTGTTTGGAGGAGGATCCAATTATAGAGAATTATTTGGATTTATTAAATGATCCAAATAATCAATGAAGGATAATTATTCCTCGCCCATGAGGATGAAAACCATTTCAAATGGTTGAAAAAATCATGGGATTGGTTAGCTAAATCAACATGAATAAGTCATACTTCTTGACAACTCAAGAAATGACCCATAAGAGGTTGATAAAGTTATGGGTTTGGTTGGGATGATGGAGAAAAAGGTGGGAGATGTTGGATGAGGTGTAAAATTTTGATTTGATATTTAAAATAAGGATTCAAAGTGTGCATAATTAACTAATTTGACTAATTAAATTATTTAAATATGGAGGGAGATATGACGAGTTATTTTAAAAAGAATTATTAAATATATTTTAGGTGAAAATTAACACTAAAGGAAATTTAGGTGTCTACACCTTATCATATCCACCTTAGGAAAAATTAGTCTTTCCCTTTCCATTCTTGATTATAACCACCTTTGGACAAATTAGCATGTTTCCCTTTCCTTTCTTGATTATAATTGCCTTTGTAAAAATTATTATTTTTGTTTGGTTATTAATTATAACCTCATTTAGGCAAATCAATATCCATCCTACCACTCTACTAGAGAATCTATTTGTGCCACTATTTATAACCACTTTTGGGCAAACTAATGTCACGCTATTTGTTACTAACTATAACCACCTTTGGGCAACTCAATAACTCCACCACTCTTATTTTCTATAACTTCTTTTGGGAAATTTATTAATCACACACCGATTTCCATTTAGATCATGTCATTTTATTCATTTTGATGTAATGTTCAATGATTTTATTTTTTTTCCCACTCCCTTGAGGGAGAATCAAGGTATTATTGACCTCTTTTTAGGTAATGGACTGTTTAGGTTAACAAATTTTTCATTTTTTGAAAAGATCTTACTTTGCTTGTGTCTTCCAATACCTTCTCAAATAGGGGAAAACTATAGACACTTAGTTTTGGCCACTTTCGATCCTAAACCATCATTTAGTTTAATTTTTAGCAAATGACACGTTTTAAGCCTATAAATCACCTGAATTGCCCAATTTTATCCATGTAAGGGATTTAATTGCCTAAAAATGTGATGAGTCTATCTTATTTGGTGTATTGTTTTGTATGCATCACTAACCTAGTCAATTCTAACCCTAGAGAAACTATGACCTAGTAATTTGACACTTTAAACATGTTAAGATATTAATTCATGACATCTAAAACAATTTCCAAAAGCTAAAAATCACTAAGCAATACTACATATATTGCAAATCCTAATTAGCTTGCCTAAATTAAAATTCCAAATCAAATTAGTAAATTTCATTTACTAGAAAAGGAATTTTAGCCAAAAATGATGTCAAAAGTCAAATGAGATAATAAAGTGATTTATTATCTCATAAATATCTAAAGTGAGTTTTCATGCCTCATAAATATCATAAACTGAGGTTTCAATATTTTATGAGTACCTTAACCCCACCTAGAGTTAGACTAACTCAACCAAGGTTAATTTAGACTCAACCCAAATTATAATTTAACCTAACCTACATAAGGTTAGAGTTAGTTATTTGATCTAAAAATAAAATATCCCACACCATTATTTAACCAAATTTTGTAAGGTTATTCTATTTTAATGCCTTCTTGACTCACCCTTAAAGAGTGGTGTTATAATGCTCAATTATGCCAAGATTCACACAAAGCCACAAGTGATTATTGGAGAGATTATACGACTATGAAAGAGTGTTTTTAAAATAATAAAATCATCATAGGTTAATCACAAATTTCCTTATTCTAATAAGTAAGCATCAAATACGACAAAGGAGGTAAGAAAATTGTATTGTCTTCATCTCTATTTTTTGCTCTTGCTTAAAATGTTATGCTCCCCCTAGTTCCTAGGCAATAGGGTTTAGTATTAATGAATTTTTTTCTTGATGTTTTCTCATTTGGACTAACAAAGACTAATATACATATTTTTTCCTTATCAAACTCCTAAATTAGTATTTATACTTCATATATTCACATTGTCACTTCCTTGAAAGTATTTTTCTATCTTTAGATTTTCTTTCTTATAGAATATTTAAATATGATCTTTACTTTTTGGCCCCCATGCCATATTATTTTAATTTTTCTTTATACATTTTAATATGGAATTCCTTCAAGTGTGCATAATTTGAATATGTCCCTTGTTTGTAGTCTCCTTAAGCCCCTTTTATGTGGCATTAAGTGCTTTTGTGCATGGTTTTGATTATTTGTTGAGATTGTACTATTAATTTCCATATGTTTTCATGATACATATCATGCATCTTAGGGATTTTTTTGATCATGTATGTAAAATTCATTGATATATCTACTTATACATGCTAGTGTTATATCCTACATGATTCATACACAAAATATATAGTTATCTTATCATTTTGAGGTAAGAAAACTAGCAAATTTCATTTCCCTCACCTCAAAAGGGGGGGGAGAATTAGTGTGGGAATGTAATAGAGGCATGACCTCCATAATTATACATATATTTGAATCTTCATAATTTCATTACAATTTACATGATTAATATATACACTTGAGTCAAAATCCTATACATTGCACCATTATTTTATAGATTTGGGACATAAGTTCTCAAATTTGTAACAAACATTATACACAGTCATAGAGCATAGGTTACATTTTAATAAATTATATAGCTTGATACACATTATAGGTGTATATGGAATGCAAGTACACCCAAAATTACAAAAAAATACTCAAACCTAATAAAAAATATTTACCAAAAATCACCAATACTTTACCAAGAAGTACCATTTTGAGCCTTTATCTATTTTAAATAGTTGGATCCTTTTAGTAGTGTGGTTGAGATTCAACACCATCAACAACATAAACCTACCTCCATTTTGTAGGTTGAGTTTGGTTATACCACTTGGATTTTATTTTACTATCACTTGAGTTTTGTGATTGAAATGTAATGATCTCAATGACTGTCTAAACTCACCCTTGCACCATATTGGGGGCATAATTACCTTCCAATCTCCTATTTTTAGTTTGGAACCTCTCTTAGCTCCAATGCTTCATAAGGAATCATCTTTACCAAGTCAAAGTACTAAGGGGGAACATGGTTGTGTCACCACATAAGTGTACTTATTTCTTTCTCTCTTTCTTTTTAAACATTTCAATTATGTTAAATTTTAGATTATATGCATTAATTTATATTGTAATGATATTTTGGTTATAGATTATAAACCAAAAAGTACTCAAAGTGGGATCAAGTAATGGAAAGGTACTTTATACACATTAAGGTATGTATTTAATTCCTTTAACTTATTAATTTAATTTATATATCTTATATATTGTATATGTGAAAAAATACATATCAAGGCTCTACCTTTTAGTTCTAGACCTTCATGTTTCAAAAAGGCTCACATTCACCATCTCACTATGCCTTAATACTTATCTTATGGTCCAACCTAATCATTTTTTATGACCTATATCTCATACACTATACATAAATCTTAAAAGTTGATATATGTTCTTCACTATCAATTTCAGATCCTTGACATCTTCCTAACCTATTAGACACTTGTGTTGACATAATTGTCTAGATTATTAAGTGTGTAGTTCTAAGAATTAATCTAATTTGAAAATATTTTGAATTTCATGGGTCAGTTCATTTGTCTATATAAACCCTATAATGATATATTTTCAAAAGGTGTGGTATAAATATAAATATAAACCTGCTCATTATTCATCTAGTAAATACATAATAAGCACCTATTAAAGCTTACTCAATCAATTTCATAACTAAGTTATAATAATTATTCTTTCATATTTTCATATCTATCATAAAAGTCATATTACATGTTTGAATAATTTAAATAATATCCCATGAGAACTATTTATCAAGTTATAAGTTAGATCATTGTATGCCTTTACATATATTATTTTTCACCCTTGTGCACACACAAGTCAACACATAGGGGACAAATACATAAGTCTAATGCCCTCCTTCAAGTATTGGATATGTAAGTAGCACTAATTGAAAGAGGGTTCCTTGAGGTCACCTAGACACCATGAGCCCACTAATCAATTTTTAGTAAGGTACAAAGACCTAAGGAAAAAATATAGGTTTTGATCCACATAAAATCATCAATATCCTATGCGTGTAAAAAAAATACATCATCAAAAAGGTGATAGAAAACTCATAAGGATCAATTTTTTCACTTCGTAATAAAATTAATATTTTTTAGAAAATATTTACATCAAGATCAAGATAGAAACACCAATGCAAATGTCACAAGGATGATGAAAGTCTTTAGGATTCCAAAAATAATATTTCCAAAATTTGATGACTAGATCCTAATATTGTCCTTACCAGTTTACACCTTTATACTTATCAAATATGCTTGCACATTTGGAGATAAGATAATTATTATTCTTTATTTGTATTTATGCAATCAAACTACTATTTTGAGTTTAATTTATATACTTAGCATAATCAACACTTTAATTTAAAATATTAATTTATCTAACTTTTAAAATAATTGGCTTGTTATATAATAGTTTAATTCATCTTTATGTATAAGCTATTATACATATTTAATACACACACCATAAAAAGGTATAAACACTATCCACCTCGTGTGATTATTTCCCAAGCTAAATAATGACTAATTTTCAAATTTTGAAATATTAATTTGGGTATTCACACACTTTTCATAAGGTTGGCTAAATGAAGTTATCAAAATATTTCACTATATAATAAAATCAAGGATAGATAAATAATTGGAGAGGAAATTTTATGATGGGAGGTTGGTTTGGATCCATGCAAAGAGCTAGATGTTTGTAGACATTTAGGCCTTCATTCCTATCTATCACATCGATGATATTTAGTATATCTAGGTATGAATAATCTATTTTTATTGTGCATTTATTTCACTAAGTTGGGTTGGTACTCCACCCTTTGGAAAATTTTGAAAATCCTTTATTAAATGGCCACCACCACCATTTTTGCATCTTTGAATTCATATAAATTTGGTGGGAGATAGAGTATCCATGGTGCCAAAATAAGCATATAATTTTATATTGAACGTATACCATGAGGTACTGGAACTAACCTAGGCACTCCTTTACCTAATGTTATGCTTGATTTTCCAAAGTTTAATCTATATTGTAACTATTTTAAAACTCTTACTCTAGTTACTTACTTTGTGGATAGAGTCCCTCTCAAAATACTATTAAAATAATATGTCAACAACCAATGACAAGGCCATTGTGTGAAAATATGAGTACAAAACCTTATTAAGGATTTTATTTGTTTCAATTTTATAACCTAGAATATTTCAAAACCATAGTTAGTCATCACCCTTGGTTTATTCACAACACACTAGTAATATTTTCTCACTGGACTTGAGATTTTCAAGTCTTTAAGTAAGTCAAGATTAAGATCCTAGTTTAGATAAATTCCTTGGATTGCTTGTCCCTTTGTGGGGATTCATCGACCAACTTAGTAAACACCTATGATAGTTCATCAAGATTAAGGGTTTGATTTAAGATTGAACTTGCCAAAGACCTTAAGGAGTATATAGAGATCCAAGTGGGAAAAAAGTAGGTTTGAGTCTGAACCCCAAAATGGAAATTTTTATGGTTGGATTACTAATAAGATAAATAATATGGCTTTCAAAAATACCAAACCCTAGTCCCTTATGTATTGACCCACATATGGTTCAAACTCTTAGACCTCTATTGGAAAAAAAAATACTCTTACACTAGTTAAGGTGTCTCTTCCTATCTCTCACACACGAAAAGTAGTGGCCAATTTTTTTTATTCACTGATTTCTATTATTTTGGCTCCATCCTCACAAATCCCTTCTAAGGTGACAACTTTAGGCTCATATATCAATGACATTACTCTTAATTTCAAGGCTATTCTAAAATGTTTTGGTAGTCCCTTTTATTAGGTTGTGGAGCTAAAATCTTCACTGATGTAAACATGGAGGAGGTTGCTGAGTGTCACAATAACTGACGTTAGTCAGGCCAACTGACATCGGCAAGGAGTAGATAGGAAGCTACCAACATCGGTCATGATCGGCCGATGTTGGTCATCTCCAGATAGATAGGGACTGACATTGGTCACCTGTGCATTCCAGAACTCTTAGTTACATGGATAGTTAGTTTGTTTGCATGTAAAGACTAATTTTAGTCTTGGAGCTGCGTTTCTAATTATTGTAATTAGAAGTCTAATTATTGTTTGCATGGGATCTATATAAGAAACCCATGGGGATGTATTGTAAATTGTGATAGATAGAGAGAGCAAGGTTAGCTCCTTTAGAGGGAAGAGAGCAAGGTTAGCTCCTCATAGTGCCACAGTGCCAAGTGTGTATGATCAGGTAGATCTATGGGAGACAAAGATCTGGTAGAAGATCCACAGGGGTGCTGGTGTGTAGAATCAAAAGGGTTCTATCTAAGGGAGAATCATAAGGACTTGGTGAGGCAAGGTCAAGGGTTCTTTTGAGAGTGTAAGATCTAGGTTGGCAGGTGTACAAGTCCAGGTTGATCTATGGTATAGCAAGATCAGGTGAGATCTACATGGTAAGTAAGGTCAGTTGATATGCAAGTGTGTGTGTGTGAGATCTAGGTTTGTAGGTGTGTAAAACTAGGTTGATATGTAGGGGTGCAAGATCAAGGAGATTAGCAACACAACAGGTATCAAGATCAGGTGAGATCTACTTGGAGTACATGGTGTACTCGAACTTGGAGTATGTGTGTGTACTCAGTGGTACTGGTAGTATTTTTACTGACTGGTTGAAATAGCAACTCAGTTATTGAGTTGAGTTTGTTTGTAATTGAGAGAGAGAGAACTCTTGAGGGAAGATTACTAGTATGCCCTAGAGGTGTGGGAAGAGTGTGATATCTTTATTATATTTCCTTTTGGATGAGTTGAATACAAGATTATATTGTCTCTCATATTTTGTGTTATTTCTGATTTCTAGTTACTTATTATTCTGGTTAAATTCCATGTTTAGTTTCTTATTCAAGGTAATCAATTGTGTTCCTAATCCTAACAAATTGGTGTCAGAGCTTTGTGAGCCTAGGTCCTATCAAGTGGTATCAGAGTTGTGTTTGTTCTAGATCCTGACAAGTGGTATCAGAGTGAGGTTGCAGGTTCTCAGAGCAAGGTTCACTAACACCTTAGTTTTAGAGTGTGTTAAGTGTTTGTTGATTATAGGTCACTCTCAGGGGTTTCTGATTGAGTGGGAGTATAGCAATGGCAGAAGAAAGTACACTAAGAATGGAGGAATTCAATGGCAAGAATTCTCAATTATGGAATTATGGAAGAAAGAGCAGGTAAAGAAAGATTGTTGGTTGGTAGAAGATCAACATGAAGGAAATGAAGAAGCAGATGTTGCAAGGGTTGTTACAAAGGATGCTCTTGTATGTTCCTTGGATAAAGTAGAATCTTGGATTATAGATTTTGTTGCCTCTTTCCATGCAGTCCCAAATAGAGTATTTTTCCATGTTAATGTCCATGGAGACTTTGGAAAGATTTATTTAGGGGTTGGTGAGCCTTGTCAAATTGTTGGCAAAGGGGAAGTGCAGCTGAAATTGTAGACGGCCAACACATGGGTGTTGAAGGATGTCATGCAGGTTCCAGTCCTAAAGAGGAGTCTAATTTCTACAGGAAAGTTGGGTGATGAGAGGTACACAATAACTCTCACAATGGATGCACTTGAATTAGCATGTGGTAAGAAAGTAGGTATTCTTTATCTATCTACTTTTATTACTAATTCTCCTTTTATTGCAAAGATGTGGCTTTGTAGGCTTGGTCACATGAGTAAGAAGGGGATGCATGTTCTTAAGAGGAAGTCTGATGTCTTTGACAAACTTAAGAACTGGAAAGCCTTGGTGTTCATGGAGGAGATGATGGATAGTGATCAGCTAGGGAGGCTGAATAAAATTGAGCAGGGTAGTTTGGACAGGGTTATGATCTAAGGGAAGCTCATGGGTAAAAAGTCGTCACTCACAGGAAAACATAGTTATCGATGTCGATTAGGTGGAATCAACATCAATCAGGTAGGTACTGACATCGGTCATGTACAGACTAAACTCGGTGGTGTTAGGTAGGTGGTGATTGACGTTGGTCAAGGAACCGATGTCAGTGACTAGATGGACACTGATGTCGGTTAGGGAACTGGTGTCGGTGATCAGGTGGAATCGACATTGGTCGGGTGCAGACCAAGGTCAACTAGAGAATAGATTTTGGGTGGACAGCAAGCTGTTAAGGAGTCTTAAACACCCATGTGGAGGACTGAAAGTGTAAGTAAGCCTCAAATTAATTATTTGCCTTCTTTATACTACCTAAACTTATTGCTCATTGATGGTCAAGAACCAAGAAGTTTTAAAGAGGCAATGAAGGTAGAATCTAGGAAATAGTGGGAGTATGGCATGAATTCTTTAGAATAGAACCAAATGGGAGTTTTGGTAGAGTTGATAGCTAGTATGAAAGCACTAAAATATGAATGGATTCCCAGGTTAAAGAAGAGAGAGAATGGACACGTGAGATAGAAGGCCAGGTCATATGGTCTTGAGCAAGCTCCAGGATAGTGGTACAGGTTTGACAGGTGTATGATAAAGCATGGCTTTAGTCAATGTCAATGTAACCATTGTGTTTATTTTACCAGGTTGGATAATGGTCGCGACATTATCCTATTACTATATGTGGATGATATGCTTGTTGTAGGTTCATACATGCAGGGATTTGCTGAGCTAAGGGTAAAATTAGTTTAGTGGTGTGCCAAGAAGGATTTAGGAGGAGCAAAATTCTTTGGCATGAGTATTCCTAGAGACAACGAAGATCACAGGTTGATGTTGTCTCAAGATGATTGTGTGAATAAGGTAGTGGTGAGGTTCAAGATGTAGGATGCAGAACCGGTTAGCACACCTATGGATGGACAGTTCACATAACAATGTCCCAATTCACATGATGAGGTTAAGTGCATGGTATGTACTAGACCTGATGTTGCCCAAGTAGTGGGTGTTGTCAGCGAGTTTGTGGCCAATCTAGGAAAGAAGCACTGAAAATCAGTTTAGTGGATTCTCAAGTATCTGAGAGGGACCAGTAGCAGGTTAACATGCTATGTAGGGTCAAACACTTCTCTACATGTGGATGTAGATTCAGATATGGTAGGTTACTTGGATGACAGGCGTAGTGCCACAGGATGTGTGGTGGTTGGTCTTCAAGATTGAACTTGAAGAGGGACAAGCCAGGAAACAAATTAGATGATGTATAGGTACAGGTACAGGTGTAGCTATTTATCTCCAAGTGGGAGATTGTTAGGTTGTGGAGCTCAAAGCTTCACTGATGCAAACATGGAGGAGGTTGTTGAGTGTCACTGTAACCAATGTTGGTCAGGCCAACTGATGTCAGCCAAGAGTAGACAGGAAGCTACTAACATCAGTCATGATCAGCTAACATTGGTCATCTCCAGACAGATAAGGACTGACGTCAGTTACCTGTGTGTTCTAGAACTGTTAGTTACATGAACAGTTAGTTTGTTTGCATGTAAAGACTAATTTTAGTCTTGGAGCTACATTTCTAATTATTGTAATTAGAAGTCTAATTATTGTTTACATGGGATCTATATAAGAGACCCATGGGGCTGTATTGTAAAGTGTGCTAAATAGAGAGAGCAAGGTTAGCTCCTTTAGAGGGAAGAGAGCAAGGTAGCTCCTCATAGTGCCACAGTTCTAATTGTGTATGATCAGGTAGATCTGTGGGAGAGTAAGATCTGGTAGAAGATCCATAGGGGTGTTGGTGTGTAGAATCAAAAGGGTTCTATCCAAGGGAGAATCATAAGGACTTGGTGAGGCAAGGACAAGGGTTCTTCTGGGTGTGTAAGATCTAGGTCGGCAAGTGTGCAAGGCCAGGTTGATCTGTGGTATAGCAAGATCAGGTGAGATCTACATGGTAAGTAAAGTCAGTTGATCTGTAGGTGTGTGTGTGTGCGATATCTAGGTTTGCAGGTGTGCAAAACCAAGTTGATCTGTAGGGGTGCAAGATCAGGGAGATCAGCAACACAACAAGTAGTAAGATCAGGTGAGATCTACTTGGAGTACATGGTGTACTCAGACTTGGAGTATGTGTGTGTACTCGATGGTACTGGCAGTATTGTTATTGGCTAGTTGAAATAACAACTCAGTTATTGAGTTGAGTTTGTTTGTAATTGATAGAGAGAAAAGTCTTGAGGGAAGATTACTGGTATGCCCTAGAGGTGTGGGAAGAGTGTGATCTCTTTATTTTATTTCCTTTTAGATGAGTTGAATACAAGATTGTATTGTCTTTCATATTCTGTGTTATTTCTAATTTCTAGTTACTTATTATTGTGGTTAAATTCCGTGTTTAGTTGCTTATTCAAGGTAATCAATTGTGCTTCTAATCCTAACAAATTAGTGTCAGAGCTTTGTGAGCCTAGGTCCTATCACCTTTCCTTTTAGGGATAAAAAGTATGTATAAAATAAACATAATCCTTTCTACTTAGGTGATATTATGGTTTATAATCCTGATCTTAATTAGTTTGTATCCCTTGATGACTTTATAGAGGCAAATGACATGAATCATAATGTTTCCCAATTTTAGATACTCATGGAATGTCTGATATCTTATTGATCTGACTCATAATTATATGGTGAAGAATAATTGTCAAAAAAATTTTCACATGAAATTATATGCATGCAAAAATTCAATATTTATAATGTCCTTTTGATGTCTATTGATCACACTATCTAGCTTGGTGATTTATGTCAAGCCACTTATCATGAACTTGGTTGTGGAGGTGTCCTCACTCTTTTAGCCCCTAAGATTTATCAAAATGTGGTCTCTTTGGGTTTATACCCCACCCATTGGGTCATTTGGACCATTTTTTATTTTGACAACCACATTATTAGACTTGTCAACTCATATGCTTCCAATGATCTTGTAAAACAAACATTACTTTGGAGATGGCTATTAAATTCTATACCAAATGCCCATTGGATCATATATGGAGATTTCAACATGGTTTAATCTCATGAAGGCAAATAGGGTCCTCTTTTCATGTGCTAGTGTGATGGGGATTTAGAGGCATGGTTTTATATGCATAATAAACTTGGGATGTTTGATCATAATCACTGCCAAAGGAAAGGATCAACTTTTCCTTGTTTCACCTAGTTTAATTTTCAATAGGGAGATGATATAATGCTTAAGTTTATTGACCATAATCCTATTTTAGAATAAGACATTTTTTTATTTGCTCATGTGCATGATCAACCAGTTTTTGTGTTCCTTGACACTCTTTTGTTAGATCACCACCCTATTTACTTATGTATTTAATGGTCTACTCCTCATGTTAGACCCTCCAAAACATAGTTATATCTCAACACAACTCATTTGAAACATGAAATAAATATTGGGCATATTATTTGAATTTGTAATTTCGTTCCCATACCAACTTGGGATAATAATTGGATTGAATGGTGGTTTGATGATATTTCTCTCACCATGACTTTTCTTTTAATATATGGTAAACAAACTACTATCTTTCATCAATGCCTTCACTATACCATAAACTATGAATTTCTTAGGGTTTCACATGAGCTTAAGACATCAAATTTTAATACTCATATTAAAATTTAAACAACCCTTTGGGGGCATAAAATAAAAATTAAAGAGGCATACAAATCTATAGGATAACAACTTTGATTTTGTATGCATTGGCTAAAAGTTAGATAAATAAACCAAAAAATTATTTTCTCTCCTTCGCTCAAGATGAGAAATTGATAGAAACAAATACATTAAGGATGTTTCAGCTAGAGTTACCAAATTACTTGATATTTTTTAATATTTTGTGCACCATTATCATGGTTTATTTTCATCTTAGCCTACCACTCATGACCAAGAAGTTACACTCTCTCAATGACTTGGTGTTGTCCCTTTTAGTCTTTTTTAAGCTCATATATTTATTTGTGATAGACCAATTAACTTGAATGATATTAAGAAAGTTGATATGTGTATGTCCATTGATAAAGCCCAAGTTTTGATGGGTTTCTTATGAATTTAATCAAACCCTATGGGATAGTATGGGAGCTGATCTTCATAGAGTCTATTTTGAATCTATTTTGACCAATTATTTGGGTTATCTCATCAATCAAGGTAATATAAAGTTTATACCTAAGGATAGTGACCCTTAAGTCATTATTAATTAGAGACATATCACCCTTCTAAATGGATGTTATAAAATTATAACACTTTAGCCCATAAAACTAAACAACTTAGTCCTTTAATTGTTAGAAGTGAGAAAATAAGGTTTATTTAACATAATTTAAATCTAGATGATGTCATTTCTATTTGTGAAGGTATGTAATGGGCTAGGGTATCCAATGAAAAGACATTATTTGTAAAAATTTATTTTTAAAAGGATTATGATGAAATTGAGTGGATTTTCATTATAACAATTCTTCAAGGTCTTAGTTTTAGCCCAGGGTTGTGTATGTTGTCAAGATATATTTTCAAGATGTTAGTGTTTTAATTACTAATAATGGTGCCTAATTTCATCATTTTTAACCTCATATATCTATCAAGCTAGTTTCCCTTTAGCTTTTTATCTTTACATTTTGGTTGTTGAGGGGTTTAGCTATCTTTTGGCCAACTATGATTTTAGTGTTTTGATGAAGGGTATTTTTATCCCTAATTCATACCATCAATTGATTAATGGGCACTTCATAGATGAATCATTTCTTATCTTTTAGGAGTAAGAGGATTATATTAAAAATGTGATGTAATGCCTTTAAATATTTTGCCTTTTTTATGGGTCTTCCATCCAATGAAATAAAACCCAATGTTATTGCTAATATATTTCTCCCCAGCCTCTTTGCATGGAGGTATTTCAATGGCAGTGTATTATCATTGGAGTTTAGTTAAAATTAATGGCATTACCTTAACCTTTCCCATTAATTTTTGGTCTTATGTGATTCAAATTTTTGATTAAAAAAATATCCTTATGGATCACCAAACTCTTGTCATTAGTAGGAAAATTTCAAATTTATCCTAAGGTTATGTCTACTAATCATGTTTATTTCATATTTTTGGGATATTTGCAATGTTTCCTATGCTAAATTGGAAAAAAATTCTACGAGTTTTTCTATGGTCCAATTCTAAAGGTCAAAAATCTTTCCATAGAGTTTGATGGGGCATTTTCTATCATCCTAAAGAGGTAAGAGAACTTGGGATCATTGACACTGATTGCTGAGATCTTTCTCTTAGTTTCAAATGATTGTTAGAGATTTAGAAGGTGATGAAGCCTAGAAAATATTATTAAGATATTGAATTTCACAAGGATGTCCTCTTGGAAGAAAGGCTTGAAAAGGTATTGGTATACAAAGCCTTCTCATTACCCTTATTCATATTCATATCGGAGGTAATTTTATTATGAAAAACATCTTGTAGGCTTGGAAACAACTCAAACCCCACCTCATTTACATGGGGTAAGGATTTATAACTAGTATTTCTCTAAATTTTCATTCATTATGGTGGTCCCCAATGTTAAATTTTCAAAATTTTCCCTTTACCTTGGTCCCTTAGATCAAGAGCTTGAGATTGTTTTAAAATGGTGTTAAAACCATTGGGGACTTATTGTGCAAGGATAGTTATAATTGACTCCCTTAGAATATTTTGAAGGTCAAGTTTAATATAAAAAATGAATATTAAAAATATATTATTTAAATACATAGTTCCATACCTAAGGATTATTTACACAATATTGGTGTTACCTTACTTATGCCCTAGTGGAAGGATTGGCATTAACCTACAACTACACACTTTTGTCCTTACTCTCCTTAACTGTGGTATAATCTATTAGCTCCATAATATATTAAAATGTAAATCCTCAATAAATAATGTAATCTTAGATGCCTTGAATTTGTTTGGTCTAGAAGGGTTTATATCATTTGGAATGCTCTCATCGATCCAAAAAAATCCAATTTCTACTACTGTATTCTCTATCAGGGTTTTCTTGTAGGTGACCATCCCAAGCACATGGGGGTTTTAAATCTCATTTAACCTATCTATCACCAGATAAAAACACTTAAACATCTTTTTTTATTTTTCCCTCATGCCAAGTCTACTTGGATATGGATTCACACCCTCTTCAAGCACTTTAAACCTAAATTCTTCACTTGGAAAATGGATCCCTTGGGGGAATCCACTTTACTTCCTACACGATACAATAATTTTTGGTATATTTTCCATGCTAACATAATTTTTTAGATTTTTAAAAATAGAAATAATGGTTGTTTTAATCACGAATAAATGGAAAGGAGATTTTTTTGTAACTAACAAATTTATTGTGATTTTTAATGTTACCCTCCATATTGAGGTTCAAACTAATAAATTTCTCCTTAATCTTCATCATTTGCATATCATCTTAGATCACTGGGGAAATGTTCCTTGTGTTGTTAGTTGTGAGACTCTATATCCTCCATGCCACATTTTCCCCTTTGTGGACATGTTCATGGGTTTTGGCATCAATGGTATTAGAGATAAATGAGTCCCTCTCCTCACTCTCACTAGTTGGCCCCACACCATGATGGGTTTGATAGGTTTACCAAAGGTGGTGGTAGAGGGGGAGGTGGGGATTCCCTTCACATATTAAGTTCAAATGATTAGCCATTGCCATTTTACCCCTTCAAGTAGGAAGAATCTGAGAAAAATAATAAAAATTATGGTGTAGATGCCTTACATATTAATGAATACCCCCTACTTAAGGAGTTAAGGAATAATTTCACATGATCCTCTACCTCCTTTGCCTCGACCAGTTTCCATGTTCAGTGTTGTTGCTTAATATCACCATGTTTGATGGTATTACTTAATTTTTTCCTTTTTTTATGATTATATTATCATTTTTTGGTTGATGTGAACTTGAGTTAGTACAACTTGTGATTTGTGTGGCCTTGGGTTGGCCCTTTTGTAATCTTGTTCTCTACCCGAGGCTTGTTTAGCTTAGTGTAACTTAGATTTTGGGTGTGACTTATTCACCTTTGTTTATGATTGGGGTCAAGGGGGTGATAGTGTTTATATTACCTAATTAAATATACCCTATTTCAAATTGATTGCTATCATCAAGGGGGGTGATTGGCATCAGCTTAGCCAGTTACACTCCCCCTTTATTTTTGTAGGTTCTTATCTCTCACAAAGACCACTAGATTTTAGAGAAAAAGAGAAGGAAAAAAAACTTATACACTACAAATAAAGAATATTAATTTCTTATCTTGATTAGAAAACATAGGCATAGAAGTTGAAATAGTGACATTTTCATCAAAATCAATGTGGATAAGTCCATAGTCAATTGAAAAAACTAACCTACTAAGTTTTCACAAGAATTATCTCGACACAATCAAAAACTTTATTCCTGATTATAATCCATCACATTATTGTTTCATGATGATTTTCATTTTCAAGCACTCTAAATATCCAACCATAAACCTAGATCTAAGCTAAGTTAGAAATTATAAATGAAGCAATACATAAAATGGATCTAGAAGATATTTAATAATCAAAGCATAAATGAAGCACACATATCAATGAACACACTGCACATGATATTTTACTATGGGAAAACCTCAAAGGTTTAAAAAAACCCACCAAGAGATTTTTCATTGATAGAGAAATAATTTACCCTAATATAACTCCAACTTCTCACTTCTTCTTAACAAATTCTTCATAAGCCTTTTAATAATTCAAATATCTTGTAAATGTCAAGATATCAGGTTGTATTCACCATAGGGTTAAAACCATATTTATAGGTAAATATGAAGGGAGACGACCATTGTAAATAATGGGTCCAACCATTATAAATAAAAGAGCTTGGTTAATTAATATCTCGAATGAACCTTTGGTGATTAATGTCCCAATTAAATATTTTAATGAAAACTTAGTAAATAATTAGATAAATATAATATGATTATTTATTTACATGAAGTTTTCACCTCGTAGTAATAAATAAATTAGTATTATTTAATTAATTATAAGTATAGGCTAAGGGTTAAATTACCACTTAGTCATTAAAAATGCTCTAACACTCCCCCTTAATGTTAAATTGGAATAAATATGATAGTCACCATAAAGGAATTATACTATGTGCAAAATTTGAAAGATTTAAAAACCTTCATCATGCCAAATGTCACCTTTTGAAACAAAGGGAATTATAATATGTAAACTACTCAAAAGTGAGTTTAGGATAACATGATTTTGAGATTACATCTCACTGTTTCTCATGAAAAAATCACTCAGCATATTTGGAGTCTTTTATAACATAAGAATCTCCATTACAAATTATGTTTTTAATGTATTGAGATACAAAAGTAAAACTTTCACATGAAGTTTACTTAAATCAAATAAATTCCACATGAAGTTTTTATAATGATTTAGAAATGAGAAGTATAGAGAAGAAGTAATAAATGGCCATTAGGAGGTGGCATTATCATGCACACTCCCCCTCAATGGTAACTCTGAGAGGCTCAACATTGTAAAAAATTGATAAAATTTGGAAGCACCAAGTAGCTTTGTGAATATGTCTGCCACTTATTCCTCTGTAGGATAGAATTACACATTAATATCACCATTGAAGGTTTTTTCTCAAATGAAATACACATGAATTTCAATATGTTTAGTTATTTGGTGTTACATTAGATTTTTTGCCAGAGCTATACAACTTTAGTTATCATTATGAAAGATGGTACTATGAGAAGCATCTAAATGAAGTTATCCCAACAACATTCAAATTTACATGGCTTCTGTATTAGCTTTCATAGCACTTTTGTACTCATATTCTATATAAGAGAGAGAAATAGTAGGTTGTTTCTTGTTGCTCCAAGTGATCGCAACTGTACCAAACTTAAACACTACCCAAATGTAGATTTGTGATCTAAAATATCACCAGCATAGTCAACATCACAATAACCATATAATTTAGCATTATAAATGGAAGAATAAACTAAACCATAATTAATTGATCCTTTGATATTATGAAGAATATGTTTATCTAATTTATAATGATCTAAATAAGGATCTTGCATAAAACTAGAAGAAACATTAACAACATATGGAATATCTATCCTAGTAATGGTTAGATAGATCAAACTTCTAATAAGTTGTGTATACAAAGTAGGGTTAGCTTTTTCCCATGCAGGTTTAGGATCAAGTTTAATACCAACTTAAATATGAGTAGAAGAAGATTTAAAATCAAGCATGTTAAACTTAACAAGAAGGTTATGTGCATACTGACACTGTGATACAATAATTGAATTTTTATCTTGAAATATAGCCATTTCTAAAAAATGATGTAGAATGCTTAGATCAGTCATTTCAAATATTTGACTTAGTTTGTCCTTATATTTATACATTAAACTAGTTAGATCGCCATTAATCAACATATAATATAATTAGAATCAAATGACCATTTTCAACTTTAACAAAGAGATCATTATCTAAATAACAATTAGAAAAACTTAATTCTTTAAAAAAAAGTAATTGTAGAATACCAAGATCGAGAAGCTTGTTTTAAACCATACAAAAATTTATTTAACTTGCATACATAATGTTCTTTATTAGTGTCAATGAAACCTTTAGGTTGAATCATATATATTTATTATTTTAAGTCGCCATTTAAAATTCATTATTAACATCCATCTAGTGAATAACCCAACCATTTTAGGTTGCAATAGAAATAAGAAGTCTAACAGTACTCATTTTTGCTACAGGAGCAAAGTTTTCAACATTGTCAATCTTAAGTTTTTGAGTAAACCTATGAGAAATTAATATAGCTTTAAATTTTTTAATTTTACTAATTGAATTGTATTTGATCTTATATATCCACCTATAACTGAAAATATGTCTTTTAGGTAGAGGAGGGACAAGGTCCCAAGTCTGATTTTTAATTAAGACATTATATTCAACTTGCATAGCAACATTGCATCTATCATCTTGAGTGGCTTTCTCAAAGGATTGAGGTTCACACTCATACATAGTCATTAAAACATGATATGAAGGCTGACTTCTAATTTATTTATTAATATTATCAACACTATAAGATTGAATTAGAGATTCTAACCATTTAGGTCTTTTAGATTGAACATTAAAATCAGGTAGCTCCTCAAACTCTAAGTTATCCATAACTAGATCAACTTCCTCTTATGCATCGATTTTATCAGAAGGAAAAACATGAGAGTGAAGTTCATCAATAGAAGAACACTGAGGAAGATCCATAGAGGGCTCACAAAAATATTTTTTAAGAATAAAAACATTTATATTCTCAATGATCTGACATTTAAAGGGATCATACAATCTTAAACCTTTTGTCTTACCTTCACATCCTAAAAAAATGTAAGAATAAAAAGTGGGTTCAAGCTTCTTCCTTTTAATTTTAAGGACAAAGATAAAAGTATGACTATCAAAAATCTTAAGATGAGCCACACTAGGTTTCTTCTTAGCCCACATTTCTAAAGGGGTAGAAAGATGCAAAGATTTGGTTGGGATGTTATTCAAAATATGAACATTAGTTTTCATGGCTTGAACCCATAATATCTTATCAATTTTTTTTAAATTTCAACATAGTCCTAGCCATTTCTATGATGGTGTCATTTTTCCTTTCAACAATATTATTTTTATGAGGGGAATAGGGAGTTTTTAGTTCCCTTTGAATACCATAATTAATGAAAAAAATAAAACTCTTTACTAACATATTCTCCATCATTATCAGTTCTTAATCTTATTAGAAAAATCAGATGCATTTTCAATATAAACTTTAAATTCTTTAAACTTAAACAAATGATCATATTTATTTTTAATGAAATAAGACTAGATCATTCTAGTATAATCATCAATAAATATAACATTATATAAATAACCATTAAGATATATAACTTTAAAAGGTCCTACAACATCACTATGAATTAAATCTAAAGGATGAGAGAAATTCACTTCATGACTCTTGTGAAAGGGGTTAGTATGTTATTTACCATGTAAAAAACCCTCACAAATTTTATGATGAGAGAGGATAAAAGGAGATCCAACAAAAATATTGTTCATAGACATATTATGTAAACTTCTTAAATTGACATGTCCTTTCATGTCATAACTCAGATTCATTCTTATTATGTAATGAAAGTAAACATGCAAAATAAAGAGAGAATATATATAAACCATTATTGTGAACACCTTTAACAATCAAGGAATCAGATTGATTTATAATAGACCAACTATCTTTCGGCAATGTTCCAATGAAATTATAAGGTGGGGGCCCTAGCCTGGTTGGCTAAGTATTTCTGCTGCGGCTCTGCTGGTCTCATGTTCTAGTCTCCCCCCGCCCCGTGGTACCAATATTAGGCGCGTCTAGCCAGTGCCGCCAGTCACGTTAAAAAGTTTACTAGGCTTTTAAAAAAAATGTTCCAATGAAATTATCATTTTTAAGTTGAGAACAAAATAACAAATTATTTTTAAGCTTAGGTACATAGAAAACATCATTAATAACAATATTTAAGAATTTTATTTTTCATTGTTTTTTTGCTTTAAAAAATGAATTATCTCCTAAGTAAATTATTTTAGAGATATCTCTAGATTAAACATGTCATCTAGTGTGATGTACTGCTATCTAAGATCCACTCATTTTTATTTCAAGTAAATAAAACAACATATAAAACAATAACATTCTGATCTTGATTGTTATTTTGATTAGAGTTTTGATTCTTTTGCTTGTTTTAATTATATTTATTCCCTTTTTTATTTTTAAAAGGTTGATTTTTAATTATATCCTTATTTTTATAACAATTTTCCCTTCTATGACCAAATTTACCACATAAATTACAATTTACATCGAATTTAGGTTTATGATTCTTATTACCAATTTTCTTGTTACTATTTTTGCCTTTAATAGCATCATGTTTAGATTTATAGTTTTTTTTGCTATCAAAAACATTATTTAAGGTGATAAATGCCTAAGTGACATTATTTTTAGAATCAAAATAACTCATTACTTGCTCTTCTTGAATCAAGAGAGCAAATAAGGAGGTAAGGTCAAGGATATCTTGCTCAGTTTGATACTTAGAATTTAAAATTGAAATAATTTTTTTAAATTTTTCATGAATATTTAATTGAATGATAAAATAAAGCAATTGATCCTGAATCAAATTATAATTACAATCATCTAAGTTTTAATTTTCTTAATTTTAGCTTAAAAAATCGTAACTTTTTCATCACCCTTCATAGGTATTGTCAATAATTAAAATACTAACTTTATGATCTTTAAGAGATAAGTGCTCTCATTCATGGATTCAAAGATTTTTCAAGCTTCACAAAGAGATTTTTGATTACCAATGTGGAGAAGGAATTCATCCTTAACACTTTACAAGATAATCGACATAACTTCCTATGATTTCTATTGAAATGCATTGGTAAGCTCGGGGGGTCACATGACATCCAAATGGGATTTCTCAGTCCCAATGAAAATATTCTATAATTTATGAGTAATTAATTTAGTTTTAACATAAATTTTGTATATGTTATAGTTATTTCCATTAAGCATTTGGGATTGTCCAAGGAAAATTGAGGCGAAGTCATGACTTCCCATTAAACACGAAAATATCCAAATGATTAAGAAACAAAATTTTAAGTGTGAATTAAAAAATAAAGAAGTAAATACACACTTTTTTTTAAAATTAAATCTTGATAAAGCAATAAATTTTCACAAATTTATGACAAAGTAAGGTGTCACAAGTGTCACAAAATAAGAACAATTTTATGATTTAACCTTTTTAAATAAAGTTTTTTGAACCATTTCCAAAACAAAGTGAATTTAAAATGAAAATATATTTAGATATAAAATTTAGATTCTAACCAAAGTAAAAAAGTGAATTAATGTTGCATAATTCTAGGTGTCGAAAGAGTCACATTCACAATAACCACTTAGACATAATTAATAAAAAGGTATAAAATAAATAACAAGAATTTTAAAAAAAAATTGACCACACCAATACGTTTGGAATGTGCCAAAACTTAAATATTAACTCATCACACAATTATGCTTGTCTAAGTTTTGACTAGGTCAAATGTTAAAACAATGTTGATAGTTTAACTAGTTTTTTTTAACATGTGAATCTTGACATGCAAACCAAGAAAATAAATGCAATTTAAAATTGAAATTAATTTGACAAGGTCAAAAAAATTCATTTAAGGGGGTTTTGAACACAAGACTAAACTAAGCTAACCAACTCCCCCACTAAGCATGTTAACACAATATATGCACTAACTTGTATTTAATCCCTTTTTTCTCTTATTTTTTTTAATAAATAAATCATAATTAAATATTTTTATTAAAATAATACCATGTAAGCATTAATTTTGAAATTTTAAAATAAAAAAGGTTTTTTAAAATGCTTAGATTTAAATAAATATTTTATTTTTTAAATACTTGTATTTAAACATTAGCATACCCATTTAATATTTGTTATATCATGTTCTAGAAAGATTAATGGCATTGAAGGAGGATGTAGGGGAGCTTATAAGAGCTATAGAAGGCCAAAATAGGTTTTTTAAAGCTTGAAACCACCTCCAAATGGCCTTCCAAAGCACATGGAGCCTTCAAATTTTGATTTTGATTACATAATCTAACTACTATAATTTTTTAGGCCATACTATGATGGCCAGGTAAGGTAGAAAACTCAAAAATCTTCCTTGTTCCTTCAAATAACCATCCAAATAGTTTTATAATTCCTTAAAATTGATGAAATAAATTTTATAGATCTAAAAATGATTAAAAAATAAAAAATCTAAATTTTTCTTTCATCTAGAGGTCATACAAGGCTAATCTGGGATGTCAATGAAAGTTTGGGAAAGAAAATGGAGCTAAAAAAAGACTTTGAATGATCTTCATAGATTTTTTTATTGTTAAAGATACATCACTGCAACTCTAAAACACCCAAAATCATCACAATTTTTTTTCAAAAATATTCTTTCAATAAAAAAACTATACAATTGCCCAAGTTTGATAAAAAAAAATTTAAAAATTTTAATTATTGATATTTGACTCAATGCTTGCCAACCAAAATTTTCTCCAGTGGCTCTGATACCATGATAGAAATTATAAATGAAGTAATACATGGAATAGATCTAGAATAGATTTAAGAAGCAAACATGGAATGGATCTAGAAGAGATTTAATAAGTAAACCATAAATGGAGCACATAGATCAATGAACACACTACACATGATATTTTACCATGGAAAAACTTCAAATAGGTATATAACCATAGAGTGATTTTTCATTGATAGAGAAACAATTCACCCTAATACAACTCCAAATTCTCACTTCTTCTCAGTAAAGTCTTCACAAGCCTTTTAATAATTCAAATATCTCGCAAATGTCAAGATATCGAGTTGCATTCACCATAGGGTTAAAACCCTATTTATAAGAAAATATGAAGGGAGGTGATCATTGTAAATAAAGGATCCAATCATCTTGAATAAATAAATGAACCTAATTAATTAATATTTCAAATGAACCTTCGATGATTAATGCCCTGGTTAAATATTTAATGAAAACTTAGTAAATAATTAAATAAATATAATATGGTTATTTATTTAGATGAGGTTTCCACCTTGTAATAGTAGATAATTTATTATTATTTAATTAATTATAAGTATAGGCTAAGGTTTAAATTACCACTTAATCATTAAAAATTCTCAAACATAAGTTAATTTATTTCTAGTGTTTTCCTAGAATAACATATTTCCATATTTAGTAGGTTACAAATCAAAATTTTTAATAATTAATATCCTTAATATTATGATATTTCAAATTTTAAAACAAATATCATAATACTTAAATCAAGAATAGGGTAAAACATATTTGTAAACATGTACATTTTCGAGCATTATTATTTTTTATTTTTGTTTCAGGGTTTCATCTAAATTCCAGATGTCTAAACACTAAAGATAAATTTAATTATTATTTATTGTTGAGACCTACTCTAGGATTTATCTTTGAAATCATAGATTTATATTTAATTATTGATTTATTTACACAAAAATATTTGATTTTTTATTTTTTATTTTATTTTTTCTTTCTTTCCTTATTTTATATAAACTATGTTTTGATAATTTTAAAAATCATAGAAGCTTTCAGTTTGAGAAAACCAAACTTCACTTTTTATAGAGTCATGATGTAAGGGGTATTGATTTAATACTAAATCCATTAGATAATACTATATATAGATTTTTTCTACATACCTCATGGTATATCACAAATGTCTAACTTTTGTTTTCAGCCGTAATAAGGCTTTGACCATTTGTTATTTTAGTGCATCGGTAAGTGGTAATACCCAAGATGTTACTCTTAATAAACCATATATATTAGATAGTGTGGTTATGAGATGGTGTAATCCTCTATAGTTAGTTTCATTTTGGAGGCTTAGGCTACACTCTAGCTAAGAAGGGGAGTGTTTAGGTCTATTTTCTCAAACCTAGTCCAACATGGGAATGACCCTAGGATGTGGGTCACCTAATCTTGGGTCAGACCTCTAAGATTTTTAACAAGAATAGCTCCTCTAATGCATCACTTGAATTATCTCCTAAGACCTAAATATGTTGGGTTGAAAAAAGTGAAGGAATTACATAAATTAAATATACACTAACATGTAATGTACCATGAATTCATTATATCCACTCATACGTTTGAACTCTCAACACACTAATGGACTATGAATAGAACTAAAATAGTGCCTAGAATGGTTTCCAAGAAATAGTGCTTCACTTAGATGTTAATCTTATTGACTTAAGATGGAGGGAAATGAGGGTAAGGTCTGATTAAAGTCATTTATAGTCAGCAATCCACTCTATACCTGAGACATCAACATTAAGACACACTAGATGACCTGTAAGGAGAGTTTGTTAGTATTTAGGTTGAACTTGGACCTGCAAAGGGAAGACAAAAACCACTTTTGTATATCAAACAAATACAAAACACTAAGTACTTATAAGTAAACAATTATAAATGCTCTATTCATTAATTTAAGAGGTGCATAAGGAGAAATTATAGTAGAGTATCCTCATACCAGCGTTGAGGGATCCAAAATCAAGAGCTCAAAACTTAAATTTATAGTAGAATAGAATGATAGAGAGAGGAAGGGACTTGTGGGAGAGTGGAGAAGGGGTCATAATGATCAAGTTTGATATTATCACCAAAATCAGTCGTAATATCCACTTATAAATTCATCGAGCCATTCCCTAGATTAATGCCATTATGCCTTTTCCTAACATGAATGGATGGATCATGAAGGTCAATACCATTAAAAAAATAAACCACCCCCACTACATGAATCCTTCTCAAGATCCTTTGAATTAATTCCCTTCACTATAAGGACAAAATTCTCATATTTATGCACCTAACATATCCATGACTATAACTACCTTGGGCAACCATAGGTACTTATTTTTTGAAGCTATGATTATGTCAAAGGATGAGACACTCCACCATATCTCATTTATATTTGCATCTACTCCAAATTGAGTATAAATACTTGTTATATATTGGAAACCAATCCAATTTATTGGTTTTTGGGTAATTATTATATCGATGTAGATCTATAGATTATATAGCCTCATTCATGGAAAATATTAGTTTCAAATAAACCTATCATGCCTCTTAACTTTAAAAGTGATAGATATTTGACATTAACAATCTTGACTATATGGCTATGTCTACTTAATGGTATTATACTGAGCTCTAATGGTGACATATCTCTTTAAAGCATTTGTTATTAGTTAGACCTATACCATATTTAACCTTAATTTGAAGACTCTTGGATTTGAATTTTAATCTTGGCCATTAATCTTGATCTAGGCTTCTAAAATAATGCCATATGTTATTTCTATGTCCCTTCTCAAGATTGTATTACTAGTCCAATCTACTTTTGTGCTTACACCATGTGGTGGCCTCGCATTTGATCTAAGTTCATTGACTTCTTGACCTTACATGTACCATTGATCTTCATTTTCATGGCTTGAACATGTACCATTGATTTACCTGATAGTTGACATGGTCATGACACTTGGTAGCTTCTCATTCATTCTTGAGATCTATTGACTAGTTGACCTTTCACTTGCCATTGATTTTCTTTGGTATGATGGATCATGCATCATTGATTGGCTTAGACCTACTAGATTTTTAAGTCACCATGCATAATTAGATATTCATATGGTCAAATGTGATCTTTCCACTTATCATCCATGCATTCAATTTTAGGATACACTGACCTTTTGATTATGAGCTCATCATTGATCTTTGATGCATGATTTAACATGCTCTATTGGATCTTTCAAACCTAATAAAATCATTTATCACCCACTTGTTATTAGATTTAAACTTGATATTCCATTATTCGGACAATTTTTAGATGTACATTCATCCTTGGAATATTTTAATTCAAACAACTATTTCATGAGGCTCAAATTTGATGTTTGTGCACACGTCCCACTCTACTAGTTCAACTTTGAAGACTTGTATGTTGAGATAGAAAACTCATCAAGATATGAATTTTGTAGAGAATTTTCAAAGTATGAAAAACATAATGTCCATATAGTATTTTTTCTTTGGTTGATTTCATAGGTTTACTTATGCAATGCATAATTGGGTTGACCTATTCATCCTTGCATGACATTTAAATGACAATTTAACTTCTCTAGGATTGTGTTAGTCTTTTTTCCTTTAAACTAAGGCACTATGAGGCATCAAAATCAAGCTAAAATAAAGACCAACAAGAGTTTCAAATGATTAGGGTTCACATTTGGCTCATGAGGTCAAAATTTTAACATGCCCCTTTGGGCTTCTTCACTATTTATGATTGGGATCTATATATTTGAGAGCCTACAAAACAAACACACCTTGTCTTGTTACACCTATTTTTTATTTTACTTTACACAATTATATTATTTCCTCTTATGTCAGTCAAGAAAGTTAATTCTTATACTCCTCTAAGGTCTATGCTATATTAAATTTAATCCATATAGATCATACTCAAATTCCCTTGGTGTATTCTAAAATGGATAATATATATGTTTTTATATCAATATGACAATACAATTGTTCAAATATATGTACACATTAAATATTTTGTTAGTCATGAACATGGTAACCAAGGTAATGAAACTATAAAAGTTAACCTTGATATTTATGATAGAATTGATCACAATGAGCTTAACTAAATAGATCATGAGAAAGAGAAATAATGTTCAAATTTCTATCAAGGAATTTGTAAATGTCCCAAACATGAGGATATGGTTGTCTAATTACTCTTATCATCTAAGACTCACATAAAACTAATATTACATCATCTTAAACAAAAAAAAATATGTTCTTTTTAGATTTGTTCATACTCCCACTTCAATTGTAATTTTTACTATTACTTATATTCCTATATCTACACCTCTATTCACATATCTGATATCACCCTTAGCTATGAAATCAACACAAGGATAACAATAGATCAATATTATTATTTATATAAGGGAATCATATATACCTCCTTTGACCATAACACATGGTCCACCACCAACCATGACTAATGCAGAGACTCTTGAGCAAACTTTTATAGCTTTACATGCTAAATTATTATAATTAGAGAAAGGTGTCTCTAGATCTAGTCACTCAATGTATTCTCATACTTTTCTTCAAAATATTATAGCACCTAAGATAATATATTTCCCATTATGAAAAGTATTTGTATCTCTTAAGCTACCACTCTATGAATTTAAAGTTGATCTCAATTAATATCTATGCTAAATCCATACAACATGATTGGATTATGATTACAATGATAAATTATTAACCAATATATTTACACAAAGCCTTAAATACTATGCTCTTTGAAGGTTCTAGGATCTTCCACTCCAATTAGTTCGATATTTAAATACATTGGTAGATTAGTTTCTAGCATAATTTTCTATCAACATTGGTGAAAAACTATTTTATTCATAAATTACAAAACTCAATCAAGGGTCAAATGAGCTAATCACTAAATGTATTATTTAGTATAAAATTATCCTAGCCAAGACAAAAAAATTTCAATGGCAAATAATGAGTTACAAGATATCTTCACATAAAGTTTTTTATCACCACTTCATGAGTCTTTTATGTTTAAAAAATTCAAATCTTTTGATGAGTTATCTCATATATAAAATTAAAGATAATTCAAGCTCATGAATTTTTAAAAACTTAAGTACTCACCAAATTCTCCATCTACTTAAAATGATAAATTTCAAATCAAACCAAGATACAAGATCAAAATTAATGAAACCAAGAGTGAATGAAAAATAACAATCAATGCAGTAACCTAACCAAAAAACATTCTTCAATTGACACCTACACCAAGGAGGAAATTCATAAAGGTTTCCACAATCTCCTCATGTCTTGTTATAGAATTTACTTGATTCCAATCTCATATCTCTCCCTCAGTTTAACCTTTTTTAGAAATAAGGGTAGGGAGAGTAGAATAATCAACTAAAGATTAAGGTACTATTAAAAACAATCCAACTAAATAATTTAGATGCATATGTAGACACTATTTATAAATTATATAGAATCTCAGTCTTGTACACTTGAAAAATATAAACCTTCGTTGGTCCTCTCAATTATATACCTTTTCTCATTGTCAAAAGTATTGCATATGTTATCTCTATGTGCCTATTACTTATCTCTTAATCCAACCAATGTTATTATGATGACTTTGACCTCCTATCATACTTAGAATGCTAAAAACCCACTTATCTTATGTCTATAATTTTCAAACATGCATGTTTTCTAATTACTAAGACACTTGCATCTCAATCAGATGCTTGCATTGACATAAGTCACGTATCGCAATATAAGTCTCTAGTGCCCTAAAATTCATCCAATTTAGAAATGAAATGTATACTTATGTTCAACCTATATATATATATATATATATATATATATATATATATATATATATATATATATATATATATACGATCAACCTTCATTCATTCCTCACCTAACACAGACTAGAATAAACCAAAAAAATCACAAGGTATTTTACCAAAAATATTAAATCAAGCATTTGAGTAAGAAAAGCTTCCCTATTTTCTCATATTTCCATATTAGTCATAAGGAAAACACATTTATAGGTCTAGAGTACTAAACGAGAATCCCAAGAGCCATATTTTACAAGTTACAAGATAGGTCATGGTTGTACTTAATTATCACATAATGCATCCTTATTCACACACAATCCCACATGTAGGGGAGAAATAAATGATTATAAGGCCCTATTAAATGTAATGGCTATGTAGGTATCACCCACTAACATAGGGGTATTTACAATTAGTTTAATATCATGATCCCACTTATCTATTTTTTCACAGTCACAATGAATATAAAGAACTATATTTTTATTATTTGACAAGGAGAGACAATTCATGAGCTATATCTAAGTGTATCAAAGTAAAGGTAACATAGAATTTAGAACATTCTGGGCAGTCACATCAAGATCTAGTAGGTATTCCATACTAGACACCTATGTCTAGGTTAGACATAAATGTTGATGTGACCATTTAAAGTTGATGCAAGTGTCTGAGGTCACATAAGTGTTTAATCCATAATTTTATGGACGTACCAAAATTTAGTTCTAATCTAATTCCTTCTTATTTCAGATCCAGATCTATATTAGCATCATAACTAGATAAGTATCTTATTTTCATTATCATTGCAATATCCTATCATAATTGTAATTTATATTCTTATCATGTCTCAGTATAAATTTATAATAATGTTTATTTGAGTGTGAAAATTAATTGTCCTACTATAGAGATAGTTTACCATCTTTGTGCCCTAGGTTATCTCTATCCCATTTAAACCCTAAATTATTTAATTTAGATTTTAGGGTTAAATTTTTTTGAACTTGAACTATATGAATGTAAATTTTTATAATTCCTAGGGTCTTTAGTCAACTAGGGTTTTAATTTTTTGTACTTTATTTCAAATTCTAAAACTCTTCATTTGTACCCAATGGAACATCTTAATCAAAAAACTCATTTTCAAATATAAGATAAATAAGCATTAGTTACTCATATTAATAACAAAAATGGATTAATAGATGCATTTTTGTATGTTATGATAGATTAAATCATTAATCAAGATAAGGCTAAGGTTTCATCACCTAGTGGTGGTGAATATTTATAAGGTACCATAAATGATTTACAAACCCAATCAATAAATGCATTCAAACCTCTTCAAAGATCATATTTGGGCACACTATAAATATCATTAAAAAGGTTTCTTATGCCCAAATTGAAAAAATCAAATAAGGAACCAATGAACCTATCAATGAATATGTCTTAAAGTACAAGATAATGTTAGCTAATATAACCAAATCAAGGGTAGATAAAGAGTTACAAAACATAGTCAAGAAAATTTTACTTTCCCCATTACATAAGTTCATCATTTTAAAAAAACAAAAAAAAAATCAAAATTTTCAATGACTTAATGCATATTGTTCATTATTTTGAAATGAAAATTATCTCATTGAACAAACTTAATTATGTATCAAATGCACCAACTACATATGCATCTAATACAAAGTTTACTATTGAACTGAGCTATAAAATAAAATATCCTAAACCTAAAAAGGAAAGAACTACCATGGTTAATATTATGTCATAACAACCTAATCAAATTGTCTTATCCAATTCACCAAGGAGATAATTTACACTCTTTCCTAAGTCTCCCATTTCATCACTCCTGTAGCTTATAAAGTGTCATCACATATCTAGCCCTCATCCTATAGAGGTTGATATGAGTAGACCTCTACCCAAAGGGTATGATGTCAATGCTTATTGTAACTATCACCAAGGCCCTAAGAATTTTATGAATATATGTTTTACCTTGAATAATAATTCCTAAGACCTCATTTATGACCAAAATATCACATTTGATGATCCTCCAAAGGAATCAGGTTCACAACTTAGTGATCACTAAAAGCATAAAATATTTAAAAATCTTTTACAAGATCATTCTAAGAAGGATACAAAGGTAAAAGTGGCATATAATTCACATCTTCCTCCATCACATTATGAGAACACATTGGATGGGATTATTGTTACTTATATGTGGCATACACCTCCTATGGTTTAGAGACCCTCTATTAATTTTAATGATAATGAAATTATGGATGATGATTCTAATCTTCATTATTCTTTAATTTGAGCATACCTTGGTCACTAACCTATAAATAGTCTTATCATTGATAATGGTGAAAGTGATAACTTTTGTGCCATGACATTACTTACACATTTAGGTTATATAAATCATGTTTTATATCCTTTAACTAGATTTATTAGAGCATTTGATGGTAGCTCATATTAGGTTCTTAGTGAGATTGACTTACCTTTATAGGTGGTTCCCACACATGTAGTTACTACCTTCTCTATTATACCTTTCATATGTGTCTTTGATATGTTTGGGATGATCTTGGATACATACACTTTGATCACTACCATCTACATTATATGAGTGTGTTAAATACATTCATGTCAATAGATTAAATATAGTTTTTAGAATTCCATATGAATATCCACTTAAACAAGAGAATTTTATACCCAGACAATTAATTATAAAATATACTAAGGTTAATCCTCCTCAAAATGGTGATCGATAGACAATCCCCTTGAGATATCATTACATCAGAGATCTATAGTAGGTTTTATAGAATCCTCATGTATTACACACCATATTTAGATATCTAGAGCACCTAAACATATTCCTATTACTTTTATTCCAAATAAACCATAATCACTCAAGGATGGGTTCCAAAAACCCCCATCCCTTATATTATTTCTTCATGAACACAAAGTCCTATTATACATATGTAGAGAATTACATATTATATAGTGACATATACTACACCTATACATGCTCCTTATTGGTGTCACCAGTTTGTTACATCATGTTCCTAGTGGGGAGATACCTATGAGAATCCATTGGATGAGATCATATTATAATTATTTATTTTCAAATATTCTAAAAAAGAGTACCCAAAAAAATAAAAAAAATCAAACATCTAATAATTTTTGCAACATTCATAGGTTCTATTATATCCTCAACATATATGCTATTAATTACATGTTGGTAGATAACATATCATTTCTTTCTATATACACTTGTTTCACACATCTTTGAGTGTGATTTAATCACACAAAGATACATGATCTATGCACATTCATATGTTGGGATTCCATCTACACATGTCATGTGGACATTGGGGGAGTTTACTTATTTGATCAAAGTTCATCCATGTTCTATTATTCTATGAAAATTTTACATTAATATGTTTGAGCTTATGTACTTACACATTAATTTATCCATGATTATATATTTCACACTCTACTTGATATTTTATGTGCTTAACATTTTTTTCTAACACATAATCCATGGGATAATATGCTATTTTATGTTGGTTGCTTATTGTCCATGTTTTCATTTTTTCACTTCTTTGAGTGTGATCTTTGGTTTTTATTGTCATGCATTATATTACTTGTTCAAGAATTTGAATATGTTCCATTGATTGTGGCTCCCATGCCTATGTTTTCCTATTGTGACACTTGAATATGTCATTGTTTATTATAAGGACATTTAAATATGTCAAGCATTATTTGTGGACATTTGACTTAGTCATGTCCCTTCAATTGTGTGGTATTTTAACATGCCTCTTATTTGAGGTCTCCTTGGACCATTGAATTTTTATTTGATTTTAAGTGATCTTTTGTGTGTTTTTTTATTTCTTGTTGAGATTTTACTATTACTATCTATGCATTTCCATGATTTATATCATTCATATTAGGAATTGATGTGATCACATACTATGTACCTCAATGATATATCTACCTAGACCTATTTACCTATATGATACTTGGTTCATACATAAATTATCTAGTTATATTATCCTTTTGTGGTAAGGTAACTTCCATTTCCTAATTCCCCTCACCTTAAAATGGGGGGTATATAGAGGAGGTATGTCATAGAGACATGGCTTTCACATTTTTTTAAGTTCATATGTTTAGATATATAGTGGGGACATGTTATGGAAATAATCTCCCCATATTTTTCATAGTTTAAAAATTCATATTAAGTGGAGGCATGTTTGGAAACATATTCTCCAAACTTACACTAGTTTTGAATTTTAGATTATAGTGGGGGCATGTTATGGAAACATGTTTTCTACACTTACACATTTTAAAAATTGGCCAAAATTCATATTTATATGATTTAGATATATAGTTGTGGTAGAATTATATACATTGGTACCATTGTCATACCTATGTTTTATCATGATACATATATAAGGTGAATATTCTATTCAAAGCACCTAAATTATAAAATCAATCATCTTTCATATTTTAAACACTTATATGAACATTAATTCATTAGGTTGGATTTTTATTGACTATATTAAGCCAATATACTATAGTAGTTGGTTCACTTTTTGTATAGTTGAGATGATTAAATCACTCAATATTTCCAATTTTATAGGTTGGACTTGATTAAATCATCCAACTCACTATATTTATAGTGTGGGTTGACTTGGATCAACTCACACTCACTAGGTTATAAGTATGATTGGGTTACATGGTTGAGTTAATATAAAATATTGGGTGCCAACTCACCTTTTTCTCTAAGGTTGGGGGCATGTGTCCTCTAGTATTTATATATTTATGCACTTTACATATTTATGTTTGTTTTAATCCTAGTTTCAATGATTCATAATGATATATCTTTTCAAATAAAATTACCAAAAGGTAAGGTGGTTGCATTAATACATAGGTGTACTCCTAAACTCTGTTCTCCTTAATTTTAATCATTTCAATGTCTTAAATTTTATATTATATACACTAATTATATACTATAACATTCTCTTATTTTTAGGTCGATCACCAACAAATCACTCAATTTTGTCTCATGCAAAGGCAAGGTGTTTTATACATACCCAGTTACATATTTCTTTTCCTTTAGACTAAAAATTTCATTACTAGATAAAGTAGGGGAAAATGTAGACACTATTTATAAATTATATAGCACCTCAATATTTTACACTTGTTAAATATTGATCTTGGTTTTTCCTCTTAGTTTTATACATTTTCCATTGTCTAAAGGCTCACATACACTATCTCTTTGTGTTTATTACTTATCTCTTGGTCTAACCAATGTTATTTTTATGAATCAAACCTTATATCATACTTAGAATGATGTAAACCTACTTATATTCTATCTCTACAAGTTATAGACCTATGCATATTTTAGAGTTTCCCAAACACTTGCACCAATTAGATACCTATTTCGAAACAAGTTTCCTATCCCAATACAAGTGTACAGTGCCCTAAAGGTTTTATAATTTGAAAATGAAATGTATACCTATGGTCAGCCTAAGTTATCAACCCTAATTCACTCGTCATCTATCACATATCAAACAACTCACAAGGAAACTAATCAATAACAATAAATCAATCATTTGAGTGAGAAAAGCTTCCCTATTTTATATTATTTACATATCAATCATAGGGATAACATATCTATAGGTCTAAATTAATAAAGGATTAGCCTAAGAGCCATATTTTTCAAGTTACAATTTAGGTTACTATTGTACTTATCACATAGTACATCATTATGCACACACAAGCCCACATGTAGGGGAGAACTACATGAGTATGAGGCCCTATTTAGAGTGGTGGTTATGTAGGTATAACCCATTGATAAATGGTAATTTGAGGTTATCTCAACACTTTGAGCCCATTAAACCATATTTATATAGTCATTATGAATATAAAAAACTAGGGTTTTATTTTTGACAAAGAGATACAATCCATGAGCTAGATCTGAGTGCACCAAAAGGAAGGTAACACATAACCTAGAACATTCTAGGTGGTCACATCTAGATCCAATAAGTATTAAATATTGGTCACATGTGTCCATGTTAGATAGAACCATCAACACAACCATCTGAGGTCAATACAAGTTTTTGAGGTCATAAAAGTACTTAATCCAGAATTTGATGGTAGTCCAAAAATCTAATTCCAATCTCATTCCTTAATTTTTTAGATCTATATATGTATAATCATTAGAGATAACATAGATGTAATTATCATTTCAATATCTAGCATATATATTATTTTTATTTTTAGCATATCCTAGTATATCTTTCCAACAAAATTGTTTATCTGAGTTTAAAAATTAATTGGCCTACTATAGAGATAGATTACCACTTTTATGTCTTAGGCTATCTTTATCCCCTTGAACCTTATATTAATTTAAGGTTAAACATCATAATATATTTTGATATAATGTTGAATTATCAAAATTTTCTAAATATAGAAGTATAACATCAAATAATAATTTGAATGCTTAAACATGAAAAAGAGATAATACTTAGCTTATTTATTGATACACAAATAGATCTAAGAAATTTAAATATAAAAATAGTCAGGATGATTCTCACCTATGATTTGTCATATTATAATAATGAGATTTTTATTACCCTTGACACTAATGTTAAAATAGGGACACTAGTGTAAATGTTTTTGTCCTGATACTGATGCTTTTATCTACACTGAAGTATGGGTCCTTTTCTATGAGTTCCACATACGCCTATTAGGGTTCATTGTTGCCTTACAAATTTTCAATTGGGATTATGCACAAAGGTTGCATATATAAACCTTTTGATCAAAACCCAAGGTCATCCAAATTGGGCATATCACCTTGAAAAATGGGGGTTAGTGGGCTCAAGTGAAATTGAGATGACTTTAAAGACCCTTTTGTCAATGAGTGATTTTAACATATCCATATACTTTAAATAATTCATCAAAACAATAAAATTTTCACCCTTATATGGGATCGTGTGTGAAAAATGGTGTAATATGTGATATGTGAGTGCATGTAGTGATCTAGATTACAATCTAAAAAATATTTTTCATGGGTTGTTATTAGAATTCTTAAAACCTATAGGAATATTTATCCTATAATGATTTAGAAATATGGAAGAATAGAGAAGTATTTTGAACTTGAGAGGTGTGTTTTCTTTGTAAGTTTTAGATATGTGCTTGATAAGTACTTGATGATAATGAATGTACTTTCACTTATATTTTTACAACACATTTTTAAAATATTTCATGAGATCAAGAGAAATAGGTTGACTTGTAAATATGAAAATATTTTTAAATTTGAGTATTTACAGGGTCATTAGTTTTATGTTCTAGATGGTAGTGTCTTGGAGAATAGATATTTATTGAAGATATATAACTAACATTATATAAATGTGTGTGTGTGTGTGTGTGTGTGTGTGTGTGTGTGTGTGTGTGTGTGTGTGTGTGTGTGTGTGTGTGTGTGTGTGTGTGTGTGTGTGTGTGTGTGTGTTAAAACCATACAATAGGCTATGAATAATCTTGGTAATCATAATATCAGGTTCAGACCATAAGATAATAATTTAGACACATTAGGATGGAGAACATGAGGATTTTGAAAATGGGAAGGTCATAAACTAAAGGGTTCATATTTGAGTGATATTTCTAAAGTGTGTAAGACTATTTTATCACATAAAATGTATATTTAACATCTACATCCCACCCCTAAATTTAGTAATGCAAAATAATGAAATTAATATGTTAAAGGAAAGACAATGTGTATTATGGTGCGTAAAACACACCTTACTTTTACTTGATCCCTGTTTAAAGTTTTTGTATGTATATTACCTACAACCAAGAGCATATTATAGGTTTAATTATTAAATATCATCTAAAAATGAATAATTTGAAATTATGTAAATAAAAGAGAGGAAAGAGTAGACCTGTGCATTAATGCAACCATGTTTCCCCTTGGTATTTTGCTTTGGTGATGATGCTTCCTAGAAGAAAAATTAGAGATAGGTTATTAACTAAACCTTGGATATGTGAATAAGATAATTAGAGGGTGATCATGACCATAATCCATTTTAAGGGTGAGTTGTGCCAAGGACATTGATATCACTGAATCTTAATTTCACAAATCAAGTGTAAACATAATCTAGTAAATCTCATCAAAGTTAAATGGCATAACCATATCAAACAATAAAAAAAGAGTAGTGCCAAGGATATTGAGGGTGTTTAATCTTGATTTCACTACTAAAATGAGATAATTTTTATAACATATAAAATATCAATTGGTTCATCTTGTAGACACCTAAATCTGGCCACCAATGACCTCCAACAAGGCTTTTGCCCAATTTCCACTTTAAATGCACAATTTGGCTTAAAAACACTAAAGCACATTAAATGAGTTGAAATTGGTATATTCAAGTGCTTATTTTGGCTAATGTATCATTAAATGGGGCAATGCAATTTATGGGCTAGCTAACTTTGATCAGATCATTTTGAGTCAAAATGTCAATTTTGTACTTGGGTGATCAGGTTGTTGTTTTCTACCAAATTTCTTATAAGAGATGAGTGTCTTTGTTATTTTGTGTTGGAAATATCCTAAATGGTAATATGGTTTCAATACATCTGACATTTACTTCCAATTCTAATCTAGTTAAATTTTGGACCAATATCAAGGAAATATGATTAATTTGAGTAATTTGTGCATGTTTAATCATGCTTAAGAGCTAATAAAACAAAATTAGAGACTAATTAATAATTCCATGGAAAAAAATTAATACTTGTTTTTAAAAACTAATATTTAATAACTACATCATCATTTGACCTCATTTCTTGGGAAGACATCCCTAGGCCATAAATGCCTTAAATATCAGGATTATGGGTCTCGCATGCCTCATAATGACCCTCCATGCCTCTTTAATGCCCCTTTTTATAATGTCATGATGAGGATAATTATATATTTAATTATAAAAATTTAATTAATCCTCAACCACACATCTTCATCTCAAGATGGATGGTTCAGGTTGATTCTAAGCAACCTCAAAAATCTATAAATAGGAGGCCTTGCCTATTGAATTTTAAGATTAATTTATGAAAAGTTACCATGTAAAATTGATTCCAAGAGATCTCACATGCCAAATTTATGATGCCAAAATATTGATCCAAGCCAATCCAAAGACACAAGGTGCCAAGGAGAAGAGGAGATAGCCAAGCCTCCTTTGATGAAGACTTCACAAGCACAAGCTGAGCAAACCACTACAACAAGAAATTGAAGTACCCAAGGAAGGTGAAGGATTCTTTTTTTTCCTTAATTTATAGTTGTGTTTTTATTTTATTTTTGTTAACTAATCTCACCCTAGTAGCTAGGCATGAAGTGTTAGTGTAGTATGTTTTCGATTTGATTTCATTCACTAACACAATACTAATCTCCTCCTCTTAGTCAAATTCCTAGTTCACATAATGGAACACCCGGTGGGACCTAAATAGCTTTAAAAATTTGATCATAATACTTCTTCAAAAAACTCACTAATTTTTTTTATATATAATCTTGGAGTGAGAGGCTCAAAAGAGTGAAAAAATCAAGAAAAACACATATTTTGTAAGTGGCAGTTTTGACTAGACATAGTCATGGGATTGTCCTACAATTCACGGGTTTATCTAACCAAGTCATGGTATTGTGAATAAACCATTAGAAGTTAAGTGACAATACCTTTAATTTTAAATTTGTGGTATTGATCTAAAATTCATAGTATTGTCACCGTAAGTCATGGTATTGTGTTCTAACTATTTTATTTGTCTCTATTTGCATGTTCAGTAGTGATATTGACAATACTGATACTCACAAGTAGTGATATTGAAATACCACTACTCACAAGTAGTGATATTATAATCTCACTACTCTCAAGTGGTGGTATTTTAGTGTGTAGAATAGGCCATTTTTTGGAGCTTCATTTGGGGTCATTTGAACTCCATTTTTGATGATTTTTTTTAAAACCATGTGTTTTTTTTAATTTTAAAAATATGTCATTAGTTTATCTTCAATTTATATACTTTTTTCACAAAACCTCATTTTATACCAAGTATAAATATTGTGACCCTAAGTGGTGGGATTGTTGTTTGCAATACCATAACTCTTAAAGTTGTGAGATTATCTTGTAAGTAGCAAGATCATCTTTCAGAGTCACGATATTGTGACTAAATGGTTAGTGGTTAGTTACAATACCAAAACTCTTAAAGTTGTGGGAATTCTCTATCAAGTAGTGATATTTTTCCACTGTGTCAAACTTGAGACTTTATTTTTCAAATTTCATTATTTCAAACTTAAAATAGCTTCAAGGATAAAGAACATGCTAACAATTTTGTTTTAGGATAAGCTTGTAAAATTGCTAAAACATGTTTAGATCATATTTTTCATTATTTAAAATGAACTAGGAACATTAATTTGGTGCTTAATATAAAATTTAGGGGCTTAAGTAAGTTTTTAGCATTAGTTTTCAAAATTTACAATTTTAAGACCAAGGGGTCAAATGAACACCACCAAATCCTTCATTTGGGCTTAAAATTGAACACACTTGTCATTTTTGTCTTCAATAGTTTCTTGATCTAATTTTGTTTAGAAAAGAGAGGGGTGTTGAGTGTGTGATCCTCCATTTGTCCCCTTTAGGGAACCCTTGGAATCAAAATCACCATTCTTATTACAAATTACCTAGTCTAAGGCATAGAAAGAATGTCATCTAAAGCACTCCCCAAAAAATCACAAAAGTATTGGGTGACCTTGACAATGACCTTAAATTTTTTCTATTTTATGATTTATTTATTTCATGCAAACTTGGATCATGAGGGGGACATCATTACCTCCCATGAGTTCCATAGGGAAGTTTTGACCCAAGGTTTCATCTCCTAGCATTGACTTCATTTGGCTATATATTGGAGTTGCATATGGGATGTAGTGGCACTTTGGACATCGTACTACACTGAGCGAACAATAGGATGTAGTGGTTTCAAAAAGGACTAGAATTTTTTGCAACAATTCAAGTTATATGGACCTAAAATATAAGATTTTATTTTGTATTGTTTGATGTGAAAGTCATTGCGTAATTGATTCCCCTAGAATGTTCAAAAAATTGTAGACCTTAGATAAATCCCCACTTTCTATGGAAGTGTTGTTGGTGCAAGGTGTGCCTCAAGGTCCATGTTTTAGTACTATCATTTGAGATAAGGGGGTGTAAAATCCCTAATATATAATGTGCATTTACTTTTGTATGAACACTTTAAATCCTCTCAAATGACATATATTGATGGATTCTAACAATACCAATCAACCTTGTTAGTTTAGGATCTAAGAGTGATTAATTATTTGGTTTTATCCTAGATTAGAGTTTTGTTTGGAGTCAAAACTTGGTGTAAAAAAATGATACAAACCAAAACACATGGTCCTCATATTCCTTTGCCCACATGAAATCATCAATTTTCCTTGTTCAAAATTCATCAAAACTTGGAGTCATATCATCCACTTTAGCACAGATATGCTACCCAATTGAGTCTAGACCTTTGCCAAAGTTGTTTAAGTCCTTTATTTATAATCTAAATTTTAAATTTCACATTTATAAGTTCATAGGGTTGATGTGCTAAGTGGGTTCACCATTTTCACTAAACTTGATGGAACTTAGGTTCATTTTCCAATTAGGGTTAAAGGCTATTTAAGACTCATGATCATTATCACCCCTTGATATACTTAAGTCATTTTGTGCTAAACACTTACACTTTGAGTCTATTCACCACAACATTTTGAGTCAAGAAAGGTAGTGTTATGATGCCAAATTTGTGAGAAATTATATTGGCCTTATAGAGTTTTTGAAACAAGCATTTTGTCACATATTTTGGGTAGTCTAGCATTGTTATGCTGCCCAAAACATTTTAGATATTGTTTCATAAGACCTATTTCATAGAGTTCAAATTTGTTCCTACATTTTCAAACCAATATGAGTATACTTTTGTGAACCTTTATCTAACACAGCTACATCATTCACTTTTGTCTAGCTTATTTGTCAAAAAATCAAGTTTTATACCATTATTTGTGAGAAAATAAACTATCTCTAAAATGCCTTTTGTTTCATACCTTATACCTATTTTATTGAGTCCATGTCCAAGAATAAAATTCCTAATGTTAGATTAAAAATTACATCTATTTTCAAAGTCTATTTTTTGTTTCCATTTGGCCAAGAGTCCTAGCGCATGCCTTGTTTGATCCTAGCTTTTGATATTGCATTTGGCCAAAATACCTAGCAAATTTTAATTTCCTAGATTAGATTTGAAACACTTTGACATTAGCATTTGTCATTTAGATTTTTGGTTAGTTTACTTAATATTTTTTTGTAAGATATTAACATTAGACACTTAATGTTAGCTTTTGTTATCACAAATATTTGCATAAATCTTTTTGATCCTTTTGACGAATCTAGACCAAGTTTGAACATCATGTTTTTAGACATTGTCCTTTTAGAGTTTGTAGAACTCTCTTCCCTTTCTATCACAAATAAATGAATATGGATCCCAACATGTATTCCTATACTCTTAGTGGACTCATGTACAATATGAGGATTAGTAAGGTGGTTGGACATGAATAAATGGTGTAAGACCCCTACATAGATAATATTGCTTATGAGATGGATCCTTATCCCTCTTATAATACTCAATTAGGGGCATAAATCAAAGATCCATTGGATGAATATTTGGTTAATACACCACCTTATTTAGAACAAGACCAAGAACAAATTACATAATACCTATCTATAATACCTACAACTGATGACCCAATTCTTCAACAATCATGCTCTACTAGTATGCCTTCTACATATGATACATTTTTGTTTTAGTGTCATTTATTGGAGAACAAAGATGAGATTTTGGTTAGATCCATAGAGGTAGGGGCCAAGTTTCTAGTATACTTCCCTCATGATAATCTACCAAGCCTAGTAAAAATTCCCCACAATATAATTTATGATCAACAAGCTTCTTCTAGCAATCCTTTGGCTCTAGTCCAAACAACATATCAAGACCCTAGTATGCATAATAAAGAAAAAAACCTTATGTAAGACCACTTTAACTAAATGTAGATGGAATATCAAACCTACTTGAATATAGCACCTAATTTCAATTAGATGACCATGGTGAGAAAACCTCTTATTGACTTAGTTCCTTCAACAAGAGTTTTGATAGAGTTAACTAGTCAAGACAATCAGAGTTAAAACCCATTCATGCAAAACACTTTGGTAGACAACTTGATACATATGTCCATTATTGAATAAGTGTCTTCTACTTCTACATATAATAAGGAGAAAAATATAGTGGATAATGTGTAAGCAACGTCCAATCCAAATCAAAGTAGTACTAACATACAAACAACTAGTCAATAACATGTGCTTGTAGTCAATACCATGAGTGGACCATCATACCAGGGAGTAGTATTTTCTACATCCTAACCTCAAATAGTTGCTTCATCAACCATGAAACCAAAAGGATTAGGTATTCAATCAATAACTAATGTCATGCCTCAACAACCAAATGTGATAAATCTTACTCCTCCTCAACAAGTGACGAGTAGTATTCCATAATATCAAGCACAATCTAGTGTACTAATTCAATAGAGGTCAAATGTATTATCACCTCAACAAGTGGTAACTAATGTTCCACCTTGCTAGGTAATGAAAAATGTACCTCCTCAGTTGCAAATTAGTGTACAATGGCATAATGTTATAAGTAGTTTGGCTGGACAACCTTTGGAGTGGTTTTTAAAATTTCCTAACAATTTAGCAATATATTTTGATGATATTTATAATAAGTTTGTGCAGTACTTTTCCTATAATCTCAAAAATGAGATTTCATTGATTGACTTAACACAAGCAAAATAAAAATCTAGTGAGAGTTTTTCAAGTTATCTACAATGATGGAGAGCCCTTACAAGCTAATTCACCCATAGTTTACTATATAAATAATTATCCATTGTGTTTACTAAAAATTTGCATAGTGAGACAACTTATCATTTGGAACTACAATGTGCACATACTTTCAAGGAGATTATTGACAAAGGCTTATTGATTGAATGAGCCTTTATTAATAAAGGGATCGTCAATCTTATGTTAACTAATTAGAATCAAGGTACCAAGTATGAAAGTGGCCAAAACTAACATCCAATCCAAGAACAAGCATTACACAACACAAGCCAATAACCAAGATAGACTAAAACAATTTAACCACAATATCAATGTTGTGGGTAATGGAGTAACTGAGTCACATCATGTCCAAATAGTGAAAACATCATCTACACCACCTTTTTATCTTACTCCTACCCAAAAACTCTCCAAAAAACACTACAAGCACAAAAACCAAGACCCATACAACAAATGTAGCAACCTTTACCATTACAAACCCCTTCTCCAAGGAAAATTGTGCCTAAGCAACATGTCTTTAGTGAGCTAGGAGAGACTATTGATTTTTTATTTCAAAAATTTACTATTAATAATATGACTAGTTGGCCTATACCAAAGCATTGTCCATAAGGCATCCTTATCTTGATTGGTACCATGAAAATGAATATTGTGACTATCATCGAGTCAATGGGCATAATCTATGAAGATGTATACAAATCAAGCATTTGATTGAGAATATGTTAGAGAATAGAGAGATAAAATTAGATAATGGTGCTTGTACCTCCAATAAAAATCTTAATATTTATCAAAACCCCTTTCCCAAATATAACACATAGCAGCAACATAATAATCAAGAACAACAACAACAATAACAACAACAACACCAGCCGGTGCAACAAAAAAATAAATAGTATCCAAATCAAAGTTTGAACTAGAAAAATTATTAAAATCAACAAAAAAAATCACAACATCAAAATAATGGACAAAACCAAAGGTAAAAATGGTAATAATTAACAATAATACCATGCAATTGTACATGACTATAATAGGGTTGTAGGTCACATTGTAGGAGGTATCATTAATACCATCTCCATTAATCCTAGACTAAGCACTAATCAATCTAGACCATTGCTAAATAATACCACTCAACCAAATTACATGGATAATACTTCTTTGACTTGGGACTGCACATAGGCAAACCAATAAATTGGGACTCCCACATTTGGACTATATACTGATAACTCACCCTTGGCATGTGACCACATACAAGTGCATCAATAATCTACACTTGTCTCATATTGTCCCACACCATTCCTAATATTTGTTAGAAATTATGGTCCAACATCTAGTCCTAATTATATAATCACAACTTGAAGGTCAAAGATTATTATCTTAAGTCCACAATCATTTACCACTTTGCTTTTTATCTAACCAACCATTTAGCCTTAGAATAAACCATTCACCATTAACCAAGATAAGAAGTTTGATATTATGGAACAATTGTAGAAGACACCAACACAAATTTCTAATTTAGATTTAATACGAATGTCAAAAATACGTAAGAACATTTTGAATGAGTTTTTAACCCAATCCATTGTTGTTAGTGACATATCCCATAATAAATTTCAAGCTTTGGTTAGACACCTAGCTCTAGCCCAACAAGTCACATTCAACCAAAGTGATATGTCTTCCCTTGGCCCACTTCATAATAATCCATTATACCTAAAATTTTATATAAAGTGGCATAAATTAAAACATATCCTTATAGATAATGGATCAAGCCTCAACATAGTGTCTTTAAAGCTCATCAAGCTTCTTGGGTACACAATAGCAAATCTCTAGCTAGAAATGATAACTATCAAAGCCTATGATAATCAGGAAAGAGAATCACAAGGCACCATTATCTTACCAGTTATCATTGGGCATTTGACCCATTATACACTTTGCCATGTTCTTGATCTTGAGTTATCATATAATATGCTTCTAGGTAGGCCTTAGTTACATGAGATTCATGTAGTCCCATTAATTCTGCACCAATGTATCAAGTTCTTCCACTCAATGATGAAAGTGAATATTCTAGGAGATTTACACCCATATGAACACTACAAACATCTTGAGGCCAAGTTTCAAATATACAATTACCAATACAACATGAATCCAAGTTCCAAGTAGGATAAAGGAAAGGCCATACTTATTGATCCTCCACAGGATAATTACATAGATCCTAATACCTTGGATTCCCTTTCCCACATGCCACCTCCTGAAGCTTCCAATCATTTCATTGTTTTAGATAATGGCCCATGAGAGTATGTGACCCATGATACCTTCCATATTTCAAATCTTCCTCAGAATATAAAGACTTTTGGGTGACCTAAAATTACCCCACACATGCATTGGTAACAAAATAACAAAGATAAGGGACCTATCATGTTTGTACCAATATCTGACCTAGAACCAGACTCTCTTGAAGGGGATGAATAATGGTTGTACAATGATAACCAAGCTAATTTTTATAGAAGTGAAAAGTATCCTATTCCCAATAGGATCATGAAGCATCAAGATTATGAAATAAGAGGCCTCAAACCGAATCAAAAAGGAACCATTGAACCAATTTCCATGAATAAGTACACAAGACCTTATGGACTCAGATTTAAACTGTCTAGGGGTGACCCCACATATCTTAGTTGAGTTCCATCATTGGTGGATAGTGATGATGATGTTGACAGTGAAGTAGAGTTTAATCATAGCCTCACCTTTGATGACCTAGATGAGATTAACATGTTTGATAACAATGCCATATGTACTCTTACCCCAATCATTTGTCACAACCCATTGCCATTATACTATCCCCAACTAATAGATTAAGACCAACAAGAATCTAATTTATTGATTGATGAGGTTTAGAATGAAGAGGCATTCTATGACTTTTTAGGCCTTCAAAACAATGTTTCATTGGGAGATCATAAATCAAGATTCTCAATTACATTGGATCTTGAAGCCTATTTTTGAGAGTGGGTAAACACCCTTAGCCAAAAAAAAAAAAAAAACATTGAGGTCCCCAAGTGAAAACCTCTTTGAGGCACTTTATGACTAGGGAAAACTTAAATATAAAGGCTAGTCTAGTGGTGAAAACTTATTTCAGGCACCATTAGATGGGGGTGTTCATTCTTCTTTAAATTTAGACTAGGAAACCACCAATGATGAACTTACCTATGGATTCAAGTTTAGTTTTGTGTAATAAGTATTTGATTAAATTCTTCAAGAATTTTTTATTATTTTTGTCACATGCCTAGATCTCCCATTATGGGACTCAAATTCATCATGCCTAAGAAATGTTGAAGATCAAGTCCTAATAGAGGACCCTGATATAGTTTAATAGTTTAAGTCTTTGCCTACTATCCTAGAAGATGGTTTGACCCTTGTAGTCAAAGATATAGTAGAGGTGAACATCAGGACTCCATCAGACCTAAAATGGAAAAATTAGGTGCATCCCTCACTAAGGAGGAACATGAAGTCTTTATAACTCTATTGAGAAAATTTGTAGATATCTTTGCATGGGCTTATTCTAGCATGCCAGGTTTGGACCCCACCTTGGTTCTACACCACCTTGTGGTCAATCTTAATGCCAAACCAATGAAACAAAAGTCACATAAGATGCATCCTTTCATTTATATCTTGGTCAAAAAATATTTTGAAAAACTCTTAAAAGTAGGATGTATCTGGTCTTGACTACTCAGAATGGATATCTAATGTTGTACCTATTAGCAAAAAACCTAAAGGAATTAGAATCTGTACTAATTTTTGATACATAAATAAATCTTGTACTAAGGATGACTTTCCATTACCTAATGTTGACATGATCATCTACTCCATGGTAGGTTATGAAATGATTTCACTCATGGATGGAATTTTAGGATACAACCAAATCCAAATATCACTAAAATACCAACATAAAACAATATTCACCACTATATGGGGAACATTGTATTATTAGGTCATGCCATTTGGTATTAATAATACTATAGCTACATATAAAAGTGCCATTACTATCATATTCCATTATATGATGCATGATATTATTGAAGACTATGTCAACATGATATTAGGAAAATCCAAAACTAGAGCTAATGATCTAGTCATGCTACGTAGGATATTTAAAAGATTTATAGAGTACAAAGTTAGACTTAATCAAAATAAATGTGTGTTTATAGTAACCTTAGGAAATTTACTTGTCTTCATTGTGTCTCGTATGGGCATTGAAGTTGATCTGGGCAAAGTCCATGCTATAAATGAGATGTCATCACTAACCAATTTGAAGCAACTCTGTAGTTTACAGGGCAAGATCCAATCAATTTGATGCTTCATCTCTTAGTTATTAGATAAGTGTCATCCATTTAAACATATTTTGAATAAGGGATTTTTATTTCACTAGGATGACCATTTCTAAATAGCTTTTCAACAACTCGAGGACTATCTAGTTAATCCACCTATTTCATTACCTCATATCCCAAGAAGGTCATTCTTATTGTATCTCTCAACTAATGACAATGCCTTGGGGGAAATTTTGGATAAATATGATAATAATGGAAAATAAAATGTAGTATACTACTTAAGCTCTACCTTGGTCACATATGAATACAACTATGCACCTATTGAAAAAGCTTATCTAGCCATAGTCTTTGCAACTTAGAAACTACACCATTACATGTTAAACAATAAAACTATGGTCATTTCAAAAGTAGATCCACTCAAATATATACTATCTAAAATAGCTTTACAAGGTATAATGGCCAAATGGATCATGCTTCTTAGTGAGTTTGACATAGAGTATGTCAATAAAAAAGCAATCAAAGGATAGGTCCTAGTAGATCAATTTGTTGAATCACCCCTTCTAGACAAAAAGCCACTCACATTTCATTTTCTTGATGAATCAATAGTGACCATCATTGACACACCTTTTGGAGAGTATCAATAGAATATATATTTGATGGTTCATTTACTACACATGGATTAGGGGTAGGTCTCTTATTCATTACACCACAGGGGGATCCAATCCCTAAATCATTCAAAATCAATTTTTCTTGTACAAACAACATAGCCAAGTATGAATCACTTGTCATAGGACTTTGACAAGTAATAAAATGGAATATATCTCATATAAATTTTCATGGTGATTCTTAATTAATCATCATTCAAGTCACAAACCATTTTTAGATCAAAGATGACAAGTTGGTTCCATATAAGGCTATGGTCAATACTCTAAAGCAAAAAATTTCAAATATCTAATTTGAGCATATACCAAGGGCTAGTAATATAACTGTAGATGCCATGGCTACTATCAGCTCTTTGATTTGACAAATAAATAAAGCTAGAGAATATCAGTTCCTTATTGAGAATTTGTTTGCACCAACTCATGAACCTTCAACCATTGCAATGATTTGTGATATTGTTGGTCATAATTCTATCTAGTACTTAGACCTTTACAACTACCTTCATGACCAAATCATACCACCTAACCTATCTCAAAAATAAACCAAATCCTTTATTCATCATTCTACTTATTATAATCTACCTGGATTTACGCTTTACCATTGTAGTTTTGATGTAACTTTGCTTTGTTGTTTAACTTTGGTAGAGTCTATGCTAGTGTTAAGAGAAGTTCATGAAGGGGTATGTGGAGCTCTTTCTAGTAGGTCAATCCTATCCAAAAATATCTTGTGTACTATTTATTATTGGCCCACGATGGGTGTAGATGCAACTACACATGTAAAGAAGTGTGACAAATGTCAAAGGCATACTAATTTGATTCATGCCCCAACCCAAACTTTGAAACTGATGTTGACACTATGGCCATTTAATACATGGGGACTTGACCTCATTGGGAAGATCAAACCCACTTCATCTAATGGTCATAAACATATCCTTATGCGATAAGAAAGCAAATTTCTAAATCTATCTTGAACCATCTCATTTGCTGTTATAGTATCCCCTCTATAATTATATCTGATAATAGAGGATCATTCAATAACAAGGATGTAAACCATCTATGTAAAAAATATAACATCACACAACATTTTTATATAACATATTACCCTCAAGGTATTGGCTAGGCTGAAACATCAAATAAAACCATTGTCAATATTCTTAAAAATATTGTCAATGATGTCAGTCATGATTGGCACTTGAAATTATTCCTTGCCCTTTAGGCATATTGCATCAATCATCATACTCCTATAGTAGCCACTCCATACTTGTTTATGTTATTAAATCCATACTTCCAATTGAGGTTGAATTGCCTTCACTACGATATCTTTCAAACATGTCCTAGATGATCACAACTATCGATTAGCTCACCTACAAGAGCTAGACCTACTTGATGGAAAATGCATAGTTGTGCTCAACAATATTTAGGCATGTTAGGTGAATATTTTGTCACCAGCTAACTGATGATAAAAATATGTCTCTTTAACCACAACATAGGGAGATTGGTCGACCAGATGTGCAGGTTTACTACATCAAAAGGGGACAAATCTCTCATCTCATCAAGGGGAGGTTCCCTATAAATATGCATGAGCTATATACTATATATATATAAGCAAAAAATAACACTCAGGGGTAGGATAAACCATCCATCTCTCTTTTTTTATAGATGATGTTAACAAATAGAGGAGAAAATCTTGGTGAAAAGGTTGAAGGCACTTCTCTTCTTTCAGAAGTGATCTTATAGGAAACAACAAGAATTCTTTCAGATAGTAACAAGTAACTAGTAACCAAAGGTGTAGTAACTAGCATACTGAGATGTAGCACAAAGTCTCCACCTAAACTGCCCAATAGTGAGATACAAAGGACAATGAGGGCACAAAGTCATCCCAAGTTCCTTTACACATAAACATAATATGAAGGATAATGAGGGCACAAAGTCATCCCAAGATCCTTTACACAAGAATAGAAAGAAAACACACTAAAGGCAATTATGGGGGCACAAAGTCTCTCCACAGTTGGCTTCAAGACACCTTCCTGATTACTTTCACTAATTATGATTATTTAATTAAATGGACAAAAAATGTATTTAGGAAATAGACATAAGAACAATTTCCCCAACAACCAAGCTATTCTAGCACAAAGTCTAAAAAGTCACTTGTTTTCTTATTCAAATAATGAAATATGATCAACAATATGAGCTCAAAGTCTTATTAATGCCTTTCAATTTGGGCAAAGTTTTGTTTTTGATAACAGAGAGAGATCTCCTTAAAACAATAAGAGAGAGTCCAATACATAGTGCTCTAAGAAAGACTTGGGTGCTTTATTTCACAAAAATGGCTTGTGATGCATTCAATGCCTTTAATGCATTTTAAATTATGTCCATGGGGTATGTTAGAATCAAGCATCAATTTTTAATATGGGTTCCTTGATGTGTTTCATGATGTGTGCATAGCTGTTTGCTCTACACAATGCAAAAAAAAGGCCGCACCATTGAATGTTCACATTCTCTGATGTCCACTTGGTGGACTACTTTACCTTCTAGAAAAATATCCCATGCATGGATATATCTGATCTTTCTCCATCATTCCCCCTTTCCTGGTTGTATTTTGTCCTTATCTGTGTGATCTGAGCCCTTAGGCTATCTCTTTGGCCGGTCGCTAAATTTGTTCATAGGGTCTGTGCTTAAGCCTGCAAGGATCAACAATTATTTCATTGTCACAATTTTGATGTGTTTGGGTCCATCATTATCCTTAGAAATTACTTTGTGTCTTTCTTGTTTGCTCTGGCCACTTTCCACTGATCTCAACAAGTGATACGTGGCATGTTCCACTGTGAAACAAGTGAAGACACGTGGCAACATCCACATAGCTTATAGAGGCTTTAGATGTCTTTTGAGAGTCCCACATAGGATAACACGTGGTGGCTTCCACTGAGCTTATAGAAGCACTATAAAAACATTCAAGACTCTTTTGGATCCACATAGATGCATACACTTGTTGTGCTCTGCTTGACCTTAGCACCTTACCTAGGGCCCACCATAGTCCTTACGAAACAAAAGGAAGAAACTACAGATGTTGACACTTGGTAGCTTTCGTTGAGTTATAACAGAACACATGGCATGTTTTACAGCTTTGAAACTTATTAGAAATTATATCCTGATAGATGACACTTGGTAGCTTCCGCTTCAACTTTATAAGGGACATGTGGTAGCTTCCACTGCACTTCGAGGTTTGATATTTCTCAGAGGGAACTTTCCCTTTGGGGTCTTGAGAAAAGTTCCACTTTCCTTGGTGAGAGCCTCTCGCAAGGGTACCTACCCTTTAAGATCCTTTAGGTTTTAATTTTCTTAGTGGGCTTTTGCTCCTTTGGTAGACTTTTGCCACTCTTTTCCTTCAGATAAAAAGTCTGAAGGAATTCCTTCGAATAATTTGTCTGAAGGAAATCTTCCTTTATTTTGCCTCAGTCAATTTTTTGTTGGGTTCTTGCTTTTGGGCTTTCTTCCCAGGTGAATTCCTTCAGACATTTTTTCTAAAGGAAATGGTCCTTAACAACTTTGCTACAGGAACTTTTCTGAAGGAATTCCTTGTGTCTGCCTTTGCTCTCTACACTCTACAAGGGCACTCAGCTTGGTTCATTACCCTCCACAAGGGCACTCAACCTGGTTCACTACCCTCCACAAGGGCACTTTTTCCTTTGGCTTTGGGGCAGCCCCTTGAACCTATTGATTGAACCAACTTTGGTTCAATGGTTCAATGGTTCAATCAGTTCAATCTCTTTATTTGGCTAAGTCTTTTGATCGCTTGAAAAAAACATGTTAAACCATATGGCTGTTGAACTTGTTGAACCATTGAACCCTTTGAACCTTTGAACCAAAGTGGTTCAATATTTCAACGGTTCAATGGTTCAAGCCTTCTTCTCTTTGATAAATGTTTTGAAGCTATTGAACCTTGAAGTGATTAAACTTAAACTTTGACAAATGCACTTAACTCTTGCTGATGACGTTGAACCTTTGAATCCATTGAACCCATTGAACGAAAATTGTTCAAGGTTCAATGGTTCAAACACTACATAGAAGCTTGTCAATGAACTCTAGTTGAACCAAGGCATTAAACCAATCCTAAAAATGACTAAGTGTTGGAAACTTGTTCTTTTGATTGAACTCACTTGTAGAAGCCTTTGAACCTATTGAACTTGTTGATTTCAAGCATTTTGAGTCTGTAGAAACATATCTACAGAGTTCATAGATTTAAGCCTACAGAGTCTGTAGAAATGAGTCCATAAAACTGGTAGAGTCCGTAGAAATGAGTTTGTAGATTTAATCCTACAGAGTTTGTAGAACTGAGTCCATAGAACTTAGCCTACAGATTCCATAGTTTCAAGCCTACATAGTCCATATATTTCTCCCTACGAAGTCTGTAGAAATTGAGTTCGTAGATTTCTCTAAGTTTTCTCTCGAGCCTTGAAAGAGTCTATAGAATCCTGCCTGTGGAGTTTATAGTTTCAAGCCTACAAAGTCTGTATATTTTCTGAAAATCTTTAAAAATGAAGGATTTGAAGGCTCATAACAAATTTTGAGAAGGGAGAGAGGACTTTGGTCTATTAAACATAAATAGTTCAAATGTTGTCCCAAAAATGAGTGATATTTTTGGGGGACAACAAGGCATATCAAAACCAACTCAAAGGCCACTATAATCAACATGTCAAATATAGAAAACTTTAACTTGGTGATCTTATTCTTAAAAAAACCCAAAAGAATGCCATGCTGAGAAGAAGCAGAAAGGTAAATTCAAACCAAACTGGATAGGGCCTTTCATCATTACTATAGATTATGGATTAAGGGCATACATGCTTGCCATACCAGATGGAGATGAACTTCCTATGCCAATGAATATTATTCACCTCAAGTAGTACTATGCTTGAGCACTAAGGTGTATTATCTGTAAATACCATTTCAGTGGTGTCATTTTATCACTATTATTCTTTATACAAATATCACTCTTATCCATCCTCTTAGCCATATTGACTTTACATTTCCAATCTATTGACCAAACATGTTATAAATCTTAGCTCGTTTAACCTTGTTTTTTATCATTTGTTACACATTTTTAGCACCAAAGAATTTGATCAGTTTCATCAATTTTTTCAAGTACTTCAGATAGAGATCATATTTTGGAGTAGTATGATAGAAGTTTTGGCAGTTGCATCCTTTGTTATTCCTTTCTTATCACCAATCCTGCTACTAATTATAACCACCTTTGGTAAAATTAGTACCATTGATCCATGTCATTGTGTCCTAGTTATAACCACCTATGGGAAAACTAGGGGCAACATTTGTTTATTGAGCCTTGACATACCAACTTGCCACTTCTTATGTGATACTATGCCTTTTTACCAACTATGCTTGTTTTGTTTGAATTTATTATTACATTTCAAGAATTTATAACTATAGGGTAGAACTAAAGTGACTTGAGGTCTTACTCTAGGCCTATGTAGTTAACACTTGATACTTATTGAGGTCAACTCAGTCACCCTTTTCACCACGCTCTTGCCATTTTGTGAACAACCTAAGTTTATGGGCTCTCACCATTTTATGAGCAACCTAAGTTTAAATGCTCTCACTATTTTTTGAGTTTGAACCATTTAGTGTCTCATCATCCTTGATTCAATTGAGATACTTCAAAAATTCCAAAAACCTTTATAAAATCATTAGAAAAATACAAAAACATTGACCGTTTCTTTACCTTAAGGATTTTGGGAACCCTTACTAAGTTGCAAGCGAATCACTTATTTCTTAGTTTCTCCATCCTTTTTGACGTTTTACTCTCATTTACTTATTATTTTTCAAGACCATTCATATTCTTCTATAATATCTATTCTATTTGTTTTCATTAGTTATCACATTCTTCCCATTCCTTAGGAGAACTACATTTGGCCTAAAGTTTTTTATTGAATATTACATCCATGAAACTATATAGGTAGTGTCCACTTTCCTAGTACATATGGAGACAACTCGACCACCCCTTCATTTTCTTCTATTCCCCCATTTTTTTCTTGTTAAGTTGTCACTTATTTTCTAGGGGCAATGTTTGTATGGTTTCTTTTGCATTATTTATTTGTTTATTTCTACTTATTTTGTTTTTTTGTCTACCTATTTGTTTGCTTTCAACAGTGTTTCCTCAATTCAATTTATGTGTGTTCATTGGTTGATTCCTTTCCCACACTTATACTTAAATCCATCTATATTCATATGTTTAGATTGTAATCATGGTTTCTATCATTGGTACATTGTTTTTTATTTAAGTATTGGATTTTGGGAGTTAGTCCTTATGCATATTTTGGCCAAGTCCTCATTATGTTATACCATGATGCCTATCAACACATGTTATAACAAACCTCAACTTCAAGAAGTCTATTCAGTAATGGTGGCATCAACATCTCTTCAGCATTGACATATTGATTCAATCCCAATCATATCCCAAATAGAGTAATTAACCATAAAAGAATGTTAACATTTATTAGTTTGAATGAGCATCTCCCTACTAGTAGGTTGTTATAATTCATCATTACCCTTTATGTTTTAGTTACCCTCATCATTATCCAATCCATCATGTTTTCCATAATTGAGGTCCAATGATTATAATTACCTTTGGGAAAATCATTACACATTGTCCCTCTTGTGTTTCTCAATGATTATAATTGCCTTTGGGTAAATCATTATGTTGTCACCACTTTAATTTTTATGCCCATATAGGGGCACATTTTTATCTTATTTATCTATCCTAACTGGTGTAGTTCTATCCTCTCAATGATTATAACCACCTTTGGGTAAATCATTGTGTTATCATACCATGTTTTCACTATTGGGGTATAATGATTATAACTTCCTTTGGCCAAACCATTGTACACCATCCCACTTTCATTTTTAATAATTTTGACTAATTTTTTTAAATAATTATGTTTTTACCCCATCATATTTCCTTTCTTTGGTCCCCTTATTTTTCTTCTTTATTTTTGAGGGACTGTTTGCCAACCTACTTGTGCTAACCATTCCCTCAAAGGGGCATCATACAGTTAGTTTATCATCATTGAAATTGTAGGCATATAGAACCTTTTCATTCTTTGAGAATATTTTACTATGTTTATAGCTTGTAATGCCTTCCCAAATAGGAACAAATTGTAGACACCTAAATCTGGCCACCAATGACCTCCAACTAGGCTTTTTACCAATTTCCACTTAAAGTTCACAGTTTAGCTTAAAAAAACTAAAATATATTAAATGAGTTTAAATTGATATATTCAAGATCTAATTTTTGCTAGGGTGTCATTAAATGGGTCAATTCAATTTATGGGTCAACTAACTTTGATCAAATCATTTTGAGTTAAAATGGCAATTTTGCACCTGGATGCTCTAGATTTCTCTTTTCTATCAAATTTATTGTATGATATGCATGTCTTTGTTATTTTGTGTTGACAACATCCTAAATGGGAATATGGTTCTAATGCATTTATGATCAATTTTGGACCAATAACAAGGCATTATGATCATTTTTGGTATTTTGTGCACAAAGTGTTTAATCATGATTAAGAGCTATTAAAACCAAATTAGATCCTAATTAAGAATTCCATGGAAACTTTTTGAATACTTGTTTTTAAAAATGAATATTTAATAACTACATCATCAGGTGACCTCATTTCTTGGAAAGACATCCCTAAGCCATAAATGCCATAAATATCAAGATTATGGGTCTCCCATGGATCATAATGACCCTCCATGCCTCTTCAATGCCCATTTTTCTAATGTCATGATGAGGATAATTATAGATTTAATTCCAAAAAATTGAATTAATCCTCAACCACACATCTTCATCTCAAGATGGATGGTTCAGGTTGATTATGAGCAATCTTTAAAATATATAAATAGGAGGCCTTGCCTATTGAATTTTAAGATTAATTTGTGTAAATTTACCATGTCAAATTGATTTCAAGAGCTCTCACATGCCAAATTTATGATTCAAAAATATTTATCCAAGCTAAGCCAAAGCCATAAGGTGCTAAGGAGAAGAGGAGATAGCCAAGCCTCTTTTGATGAAGACTTCACGAGCACAAGCTGAGCAAGCCACTACAACAAGAATTTGAAGCATCCAAAGAAAGCAAAAGATTCTTGTTTTTCCTTACTTTTTAGTTGTGTTTATATTTTTTTAAACTAATCTCACCCTAGTAACTAGGCATGAAGGTGTTAGTTTAGTGTGTGTTTTATTTGATTTCATTCACTAACATAATACTAATCTCCCCCTCTTAGTCAAATTCGTAGTTCACACATCTTGGTAAGTTTTTTTCATGAATATTTGCATAATTTAAATATGCATAAGAAATTTGGTGAAAATACATGACATATGTATGTATAGTTGTCTCAATTAAAACTATCTATCAAAATATAACCCTTGCTCTATAAATTGTATATGATATGTGTCATAAATATGATCTTTTTGTCCCAAATCTATGAAAAATGGTGCCAAATGTATAATATTTTATCACAAGTGTACATATAAATCATGTAATTGATATAAAATTATACCAAATTTTCTAATTGTGTGTATGTGGACTCATGTCCTTGTGACATTCCCCCAATTACATTCACCCCATTTTGAGGTGAAGGGAATGTAACATAATAGTCACCTTATCTAAAAATCATAAGACAACTATGTTATATCTTTATTAATCATGTAATAATGAATCATATAGTTATATCATGTCTAAGTAGATGTATCAGTGAATCTCATAATATAAAAACATAAAAATCCCTAATATGCATGATATGGATCATAGAAATATATAGAAGTAAACGTATCATAAAATAATGAAGCACACACACAAAATCATACAATGTCATGTAAATATAGGTCTAATAAGACTTAAAATAATGGTCGTGTTTAAATGTTTCACACTCAAGGGGAGGACATGTTCAAATGCCCACACACTAAAGAAACAAGAATCAAGGAAATGGGGCCAATAAAAAAGTAACATGTTCAAATGTTCCACAGTCTAATTAAGATTAAAAAAAGAATCACACTTAAGTAATCCATGTGATAAGATTAATAATTAAAATATAATAAATTAATATAAGCATGTCATACTAGTCCATGTATACATGTGTTAAAAAAATCTCCTATACCATAACATATCAAATACACCAAATAAGATATAAGAATTAGTGTAAGCATTAGTATATAATGTCAACATGATAAATTAAATTTATCATAAAATAATAAAACTTATATCAATCATAATCAATAGAACTAACATGCCACTAACATAGTGTGTCATGTGGGATGAGGGAAGGTCCAACATCTACATGATCATGTATTATGGATCTAGTGTATGTTAGTATCACACTCAATTATCCATGAAATATAACATGTATCAATCATGATCAATAGAATTAATATTCCCCTAACATAGTGTGTCACGTGGGAAGAGATAAGGTACAACATATACATGCTCATGTATCATGGATATAGTGTATGTATCTATCACATTCAAGTATTTGTGAACCATATGTGTGAGAAGAAATGATCTATATCTACTAAAATAAGGGAAATAACATATGAAAAAGATAATAAACATATTAAATGCTAAATATTATTTTATTTCTTCTTTATTTGAATTTTTTTTATCTTTTATTGATTTTTTTTAATTTTTGAAATATTTGAAAATAGTTGACGACTAACATTGGTCATATAAATCATCTTCATCTAGATCAAATATTTTTGATTCATATAGGTACATATCATGTTTTTATTCTCTATCTACTAATTTATATATATCACTATCTTGTGGTATGTTAATTAAGCATCCTTTATGATAAAATGTAATATTGTAATGATTGGGATCTATTGTGGCCTCCTTTTGGTATAACCAATTTTTTCCTAGTGTAAAATTATGTTGATACACATGAGACATGATTTGTGCCTTTGTAAGGACAACCTAGGGTCCAAAATAAACTGGTAATTTGATATAAGTCTTTAATGGTATATGCCATTTGTAACAAATTTACTTACATTACAATAAATTTACTTTTTTCCAGAGTCAATATGATTATGCCAAATTTTAGTTCCTTGTATGAATAATGTAATTATTAAATCATTATCTCAAGGTCACTCTTTATTTACTACAGTTGTAGGTGATTCATTTTGAATTTCCATAGTAGAAATAATTTGTTAATTTTTTATTATGCCAATGATACCCTCATGTTTGTACTTTAGGACTTGTCTATGTAGTGTAGTAAAATTTTATGTATCTTGTCCTATAATATAGTGATAATAACAAAATTATTTTCCTTCATCATTCATAATATGTGTTATTTTTTGATGTCTAGTAGTGGGTAATATAATACTATTCTTTTCAAATAACATTGTAAAAAGGATTGAAGGCACATCCTAGTGTGGTAAAATTTGTATTGATTATGTAACATAGTCATATAATAGTGATACCTTATTACTTACTTTATGTAAAAGTGGCATATAAGGAGTTGGAATTAAATTAATTATTACTTTATCTTCTCCTAGAAAACCAATTTCGTTATGCACATTTTTAACACAATCTAATTCTTTGTTATTGTGCACTAGCTTACTTTCATATTTGTGCATATCTAGATATAAGCTATTGAAATAAATATAATTATTGTGTAATTCTCTTTCCTTAAATTTATAAATAATACATTTACTGAATTTAAATTATATTTCCAATTATGAAGGTTTAAATGTTAAATAAAATGGTACATTCTTAAATCAAATAACATAATCTTGAATATACTCATTATCATATTTTTTTAACTTTGTAAATGTTCAAAAGTTCCTTACCAAGTATGCAACCCTAGAAAAATATGTCAAAAAAATTGACTTTTGGAAACCCTAAAACCATGTCTTGATGACTGAGTTGTATTGTGACCTAACACACACCCCATTTTTTAAAAAATCACATTAGGACCAATTATTGTTGAAAATCTTTATTTAGACCCCATTAAACCCTAAGAATACATGACATGGATTTATTCATGTAAAATTATAAGGTTATCTTGGAAGTATAAAGTTACATAAATTCAAATTTTGAAAATCAAAACTTGAATGATAATTTTGATTTATCCTAAATATTGGTTTTTCATAGTTTTCATCATTTAATTATACTAATGAGAATAATGTTTTCATCCTATCATTTCCTATGTTTTATATATCCATAAGATTATTGACAAAGACTTCTTAAGAATTCATGGGTTGGGCCTCACCTTATTTATTTAAATCATGGTAGTTGGCATTCATACATTACATAGAGCCTTCAACATTCCAAAAAAATCTAAGTTTTTAAAGTCTCTAATCTCTAAAAAGAGGTTGCATGGAATTTTTAGTTACACAAAACCTCAAAATATTTGACAGTAAAGTTAATGGTATAATGGTCCTAAAATTCTAAGCTCTAAGTGTTTGATGCTTGTCTCATTTTCATTTACCCAAAACTACAGAAACATTACATAGTTTCAATGGTCCCAAGGCCCCGAGGTCTAATACCTCTAAACTTATGAGCTCTAAGAAGATGGAAAGTGGTATAGTTATAGTATCCCAAACTTTCAAATAATATATATTCAATCAATGGAAAAATGGTTCCATGGCCTTGATTCTTTATGCCTCGAAGGCCCTAAGATCATGCCATGAGTTGGAATTCTATTATACAAAACATTTTACATAGGTGTACATAGTTTAAAAGGCCCATGATTATGTGCTTCCGTGATTCCAAGCCCCTATAGAATCAAGGTTTCTCCATGTGGTAGATTTATGTTAGCTCATATCCCTGGTGTATATAAAGCTTATATGAAAATATAAAATTTTAAGTGAATGATGATTGGACAAGTTTCATAATCTAGAAGATGTATACTCTAAATATACATAAATGAGTTTGATTACAAGGTATATAAATGAGCAAGTGAGAATTTAAGAAATTTTTTGAATGTGATGACTAGACACTTAAATTTAATGAATAATTTTCATATTGAAAACAATCAAACCTACCAATGATGACTGGTGCATTCAAATTGAAATGGAAATGAAATCAAAATTCCATTATTTTCATTGATGACATATAAACACATTAAAGATGTAGACTTTTGGGTAATATATGTAAAATATAGTTGAAGGTTAGTCATTTTTCCATCAAGCTATTAATCAAACTTTGTAATCATGCATCTAAATAGCCTTATCATTTTTAGTGAACTTGCAAGAAAAACAAGATGATTTTTAGAATAAATTACATAGTTCAAACTGATAGAATAGATTCCTCTTCAAATCAAGTGTGTGCACATGCCCCCTCACTCTATTCTTATAATGGAAGTGAGGAATTCATAGACACATTGTTCAATAAAAGTGCCCTTGAATTCAATTTCTTTGATTATTTAACCCTTTAGAATGTTTTATATTTTACGTCACCCTGCTATGTGTAATACCAATTATATCCAAATGAGAAGTAGTATATTTAAGACCTAATACCCATTAAAACACAAGGTCCCCATATAATGACAAAAAAAACTAGAGGTAACCTACTTATAAGTTTATTTTTCAATGTTTCATGGGGATTACTTGCATATCAGGAAAAGCAAAAATTTAGTTATTATTATTTTTGGTAGGTATTTTGAAAGGTATATTATAATCTCATGTCTTAAAATTAACTATAAAAAAGTCTCATCCAATATTTGGCTGAAGAATAACATCATTGATGGAAAATTAAAACAATGTCTAGTTCAAGGCCAGAGGTTGAATCCAAAGGGAGGAATTTCATCCAATAACATTACCAAATTTAGACCTAGAATTATGATAGATATGGCCCTCCTAAACAAACTATTTAGTTTTAAGAGCATAAATTATGTATAATTTGAATGGGTTCCTTTACTAGACATTATTTTAACTTTAGAAAAGTTAGTTGCCCTAGGAGAATTTACAAGTGCAAGATTGAAGGCATAAATGTTTTATCCTAATCAAAGGTCAGCCAATGGAAATATTTACATGATTTCATATCTAGTATATGTTTTCCTAAACACAATCCATGAGACACATGAGGATCTATGGCAACCCATAATAGAATATTTAGGAAATAGAATCTAAGAAGATTATTCTTTCATGTTTATATACAAATTCAAGAATGAAATTCATAGAATATGTGAGGAAATATATCCTCTAGTATATCAAGAAATATATGACACCTAGATGTTGAGGATATCTAAAAACATGACAAAAAGCATTGGTAAAATGGAGGATTATTGGTATTACCATGACTATACAGTCATTATAAATCCAGACACAAGGGCAAATCCTCTATTTTTGCCATGTCACATTCCAAAAACAATTATAGAACAAGAGGTGGATTTTCAAATCTATAATATCATTGATGAGGAGTTGGGTCAAAAACATTAGGCATATTATTATAAAATTCCTCTAAATATTGGATAACTACAATATATGATTAGTCCACATTTCTACCAAGTTGGTAAAGTCATATCCAACCATAATTTAAAAGTGGTCCAATTTAGGGTGTGGGACCCTAAGAAAAAAATTAAGACATACCTTAGGGAGATAAATGAAAATAATAAGGTGAAAATTTCATATGGTCACTAGGAATATGATCATGATGTTGTTTTTATGAATGCATCATATGATATTAAGGTATGGATAAGAAGAAGGATAAATAAATGTCTATGATTTATGTTCATGCTCTTCAGTACAATCTTGAGATTATTGAAAAATAGGCTAAAGAGATGGAATAATAATAAAAAATAACATGGATCCATCAGTGGCCTCCAACTTAGGCATAGGATTTAGAAGGGCAAGACCAACCAGCTTCTCCTAAAAGATAATAGATATGTGTACAAGAGGGAGATTCTAATAGATAGATGGAGTCAAAAAAAATCTAAGAGCCCCCCCCCCCCATCCTCAAATACCCTATTCATCTCTAGATAATATTTATATAGTTTTGGGTATAAATACTACCAAGGAGAAAACTACACCTCCTTCAGATCGACAGAAGATCACATTGTTGGTGATACTTTTGCTATCACTTAAAATAACTACTCTGGTTAGTCTCCTTGAATTTATATAGGCTTATTTCATATATATTTTAGTTGTTCCTTATTCTCCTTAGGCACCTTTGATAAGTCCACATCCATCCAATACCTTTGGCGAGGGACCATCTTCTTAAGCATTCCCTATCATGTCAACCCCTATTCCATTTACCCTTCCTTCTAACATTGTTATCTTTCCAACCATTCCTTCACCACAACTTGAAGTGATACTTTCTATGACTTTAGCTCTTTTAGTATTTTCACCATCTCCCTCTCCTTCCACACCCCCTATGGTCACTGACCAAATGAAATATAAAGGTCCTTCTACGTCCTCCAAGGGAAATTATTAGAATAAAGGCCATCTTTTGGTCTCCTCACCATATAAAAATCCCTTAATAATGAGAGAGAATAAGAATAAGAGGATCTTACACTAGTAATATCTTTAGTTAAGTATTTATCTAATGAATATAAATAATATGTGTAAATAATGAAGGGTTTCAGACCTATAATAAGTGAAGATCCATCCCCAGATGGTGAGGAATCAGAGATAGAAAAGGCTAAATCTATGAGCATGGAAAGCATAAAACAAGAAATTCTAACTAGATCTATGGATTAACAAATCCTCATGGAAGAGAAAAGACAAAATATAAGTGAGGTAGTCTCTTCCCTTGTTTCACATATTTACACTATAAATATTCTATCTATATATTTGCTTCCAATTGTTCTAAGTATTCTTTTTTCTATTTTTACTGACTCTCCCATTCTTTCAAGCTCAAAGAAAGTAAAGGATTTGAAGAGAGGAGTCCCTTTTTAGAGTAATGTTACTATTTATACTCATAACTCTAAAATTCCACTAGTCCTTAAGAAACATTCAGATCAAATGGAATTTCCTATGCCATAGTCTTTACCTATACAGTCAGCCACTATGACTATTGAGACAACCCTAGGCTTGACCAAGTATGTGGTTGAAGTTATTCCATTGAGGTAACCTTCACCATGGGAGAGATAGTATATCAACCTCTTTAATTCCCCAAATAAATAAATACATCATTAGCACTGCTAGTAACAACACCCAATTTAATGACTCCTCCACATTTCACATTTAAATAACTAAGCCCAACATATGAAAAATTAGGATAACTTGTTATTCCCCAATGAATAAAATTGATGAAAAATTCAAGTGATTAAATATAAAACCTAGTTGTCACAAAGTTACCTATAGTATCTACCCCCATTTGATAATAGGATTAAAATCATACAAAGGGTGAAGAGCAAGAAGGCATTGAATCGAGACACAAGGGAATAAATTAAATTTGAGAAAAGAGAAAATATGTTTCCCTTGGAAAGGAAAACCAAAAATAATCCAAGGGATCATAATGAGTATACTAAATATTTATTTGATTTTTTGGACCGAATTGGTGAAGTAATGAAATAAATTTATAAATTAAAGAGTAAGCACATCAAATATTATAGTAGATACAAACCATACATGCTTGTCAAGAAATAATTGATGATGTGCAAAGTGCATCTACTAAACTAGACAACATTTTTTACAATATCTAGGTCTCCAACATAGGGAGCCAATCAACTAGATTAAATGTGACCAAATTTTGGCACCAAATTAAAGAACTAGAGAAAAGGTTGAATTTCTTAGTTCAGTACTCCAAAACTAGTGCCTTAAACCTATTAAATTTAATGTCCATCATGGATGCATCATGGTGTCTTAACTATGTAATTTCAAAAAGGGATGCTTCCCTCAATTGACACAATCAGATGAAGCCTTTGTTATGACTTTTTTCAAATCATGAAAGTGAGGCCTTGGAAATTGTAAAAGACATGAGGGTCACCAATGTGATTACTCATATTGGTGAACTAGTCAATAGACCAAATTTTGAGAACCTCCTCCAAGTAGCTACAAATAACTTCAATGAGGAATTTTAAGGCATGATATATAGAACCAATGATGAGATCCTATAATTGGTAATTTTTTCTAAGGATAGGGTGATAAGATCTGAATCCCTAAGATTAGAATTCAAGAAATCAAAATTTGAAGAAACAAGGTTGATGTTTAAGGTCATCAAACTCTTCAAACCTTCCCTACTCAATATTGATATTATAAATAAAGGTTTTGAAGAAACACACATGTTGTTTGAGGAACTCAAGGCAAAATAGACATATTCAAGATTACTGACAACCATACAATTAACTACTAATACTACCCCATCATGTCAAGGTTCTCAGTTTCCAAGATTTATAGTCATACAAACTCTAACAGACCTAGTTTTGATCCCATAAGGAACTATGGTGACTACTTCAGTCCCTCTTGTGGTCACTGCACCATCTTTTTTAGCTATTAGTGCCACATCATAACCCATCTAAATATAACTATGTACTTTCATGATTTTTATAAGTCATAATTATGGTTCCAATAATATACATTGCATGTATATATTATATTTTTAGCAATGAAATTCTATTTTGGGATGGCTATTATACATGAATCATTTGCATAAAAAATGGACATAGGTCCTATTTTTGTAATTGTATTTTAGAATTCACTTAAGAGATGAGACCTTCCTCATCCCAAACCTATTTATACTGGTAACCTCTCAGTCTCAAAGGGAGGATAATTTTGAATGTTAAATATTAAAAAGAAATTATGAATAAGTGTTGTAATTTTAGTATTAATGTGTAATTTTTTATTCTTCTCCAACGTGTGCATTATGTAAGAATTTATATCATTTTGGTTTCTTAGTCTTTGGTTGTGTATGTGTTATCTCTTTTATATACAATCACTCATATTAAGCTATAGCTAATATGAATACCTTTTGCAAATAAATCATAATCCCACCTTGTAGATATGATATTACAATCTAAAATATGAAACCTTTGATTTCATGTGTTTATTTTGTATTTTGTTTCCTTTTGACTCCTAACCATTTTTTATTTTTGGTGTGTTATAGAATTTTACATAAAATACTAGTTTGTGATCTCTTGTCCAAATTCTAGTTCAATTACTAATCTTATAAGGTTTCATCTAGTGTCATCCACAAGCCTCCTTTTCTGCGCTAGCTTTTCCTCATTATTTTGAGTTTTTTTTTAATTCCTACCCACATTAGGTTAGAACCATAATCACTCCACTAATCTTAAGTAGATTTAGATCCATCCTTAGATAATCCATCTATGGTGATCAATCTACCTCACTCACTACCACTCCACCAACAAGTTGTTTATAAAACCCAATACCTTGCAACTCATGCCTTGAAGTGTGTAGACAACTAAATATGGGCACTGGTAACCTACAATCAGGATTTTGGCCAATTTCCAACCAAAATGTACAATTTGGTCTAAAAATACTAAAACATGATAAAAGATGTGAAACTGACATATTCAAGTGCTAATTTTCGTCATGGTATCCCTAAATGAGTTAATGCAATTTGTGGGCTATCTAACTTTGATCAAACCATTCTAAGTCAAAATGCCAAATTTACACCTGGGTGCTCTAGATCACTCTTTTCTATCAAATATCTTACACTAGACATGTACCTTTGTTATTTTTTGTTGGTAACATCCTAAATGGGAATACGGTTCCAATGTATTTGACATCACCTTCTAATTCCAATCCAATCAAATTTTAGATCAATAACAAGACATTATGATCAATTTAAGTAATTTGTGCACAAAGTGCCTAAACATGATTAAGAGATAATTAACCCAAATCAAGGCCTAATAAATAATTCCATGGAAACTTGTTGAATAATTTGTTTTGGAAATTAATATTGAATTTTGCATCGTCAGGTGACCTCATTTCTTAGGAAGACATCCCTAGGCCATAAATGCCACAAATATCAAGATTCATGCCCTCCATTCCTCATCAATGCCTTCCATGATGCCCTCCATGCCTCTTAATTACCCCTTCTTCAAATTTCATGTTGAGGATAATTACAAACTTAATTCCAAAAATTGAATTAATCCTCAACCACACATCTCAATCTTGAGATGGACAATTCAGGGTGATTTTGATCAAATCGAAAAAATCTATAAATAGAGAGGCCATGAATATTGTTTATAAGCTATTTTAGTGTCAAGTTATAATGCACAAATGTCTTCAAGAAGAAATTTCTACTAGTGTTACCATGCCAAGTTGATTCAAAGCCAACCCACAAGCCAAAGGTGCCAACAAGAGATGGAGGTTGCCAAGCTTCCATTGCCAAGGACTTCATGAGCACAAGTCAAGAAAGCCACTACAAAAATCATTTTGGAGCATCCAAGGGAGGTAAAACAAGGTTTTATTTTAAATTTTAATTGTGTGTTTTATTCATGTTTGTTAAATAATCTCTCCCTATTTTTTAAGCCTAGAGATGTTATGCTATTAGTGTATTTCTTTCATTTGCTTTTCATTTTGGAACTAACACCATACTAACCATCCTCTCTTGAATCAAATTCCTAGATCACATAATGGCACACCTATTGGGACTAGATGCATCTCACACTTGAAGGAGATCATTTTTCAACTCTAAAATATTTATTTGAGCCCTTAAAACTCTTACAAATTGATTTTATAACTTTATTTTTCCATTTTCATTTGTCACAGTTTTACATAGTAATCGATGTCAACAAGTAAGATCGACATCAATTACATATCTTAACTGACATTGGTTATCAAAAAAAATGTTAGTTAGCCAAGGTAACTGATGTTGGTTGTAAATAACCGATGTCGGTCACTATGTTTTTCCAAAAACAGAGACCCAAGAGCTATTTTTCCTAATTTTATTGTTTTAAACTAAAAAGAACTTCAAAACTAAAGGACATGCTAACATTTTTTCGAAGGACCAAGCTTGATATTTTCTCAAAACATGTTTAAATCACCTTTTCATGCTTAAAAATCAATTAAGAACCTTATTTTTTTGTTTAATAAATAATTTAGATGTTTTTGGTGAATGAATTCAAAGTTTTCAACTAAGACCAAGGGGTCAAATGAACACCACCAAATCTTTCTTTTTCAGTTTAAATTGAACACACTTGTCAATTCTTGTTTTTAAATAGTTTTTTAATTAGATTTTTGTTTTGAAAAAAGAGGAATGTTATGTATATTCTTTTTTATTTGTCCCCTATAGGGAACCCTTGGAATCAAAAGTGTCATTCCTATTGCCAATATCCTAGTCCAAAGCTTAGAAAGAAATTCATCTAAAGCACTCCCCAAAAACTTGTCAAAGTTTGGGTAACCTTGAAAATAACCCTAAAGTCTTTCTATTAGTATTTTATTTTCATACATCTTGGCTTGCGAGGGGGACTTCATCACCTCCCACAAGTTCTTTAGGGAAGGTTTGACCCAAGGTTTCATCTCCTAACATTGACTTCATTTGACTCCTTTGGAGTTGCACATGGGATGTATCTATATTTGGACATTGCACTAAACTAAGTGAACAAAAAGATGTAATGGTTGTAAAAAGGACTAGACCTTTTTACAACTATCCAATACCATGGTCACCCAATTTATATGTTTGTATTTTGTATTGTTTGACATGAAATTCATTGTGCAATTGATTCCCCTAAAATGATCGAAACCTTGCTAGTTTAGTCAACCCCATTTTTACATACCCTTGCTAGGATTTGTATGATTATACTTATTTTATTTTGGTCATTTTTTCTTGGTATGCTTTGAGACTAAATTTTTTTTTGTTTGTTCATAATCCATGTCAAAATAATGTATTTGAGTTGAAAAGGGTAGTGTTATGATACCCAAATCATGTCAAAAACATTTTGAGCCTTTTGATTCTTTAAAACATAACATTAACCACATTATTCGAGTATGAATACACCTTATGCTAATAAATTTGTTTCAATACTTTTTTACCATGGTATCAAAAACCATTTGTTTCAAACCCTTTTGTGTATACCATTTATACCTTTGTCTTGTGCTGTCATGTTGTCCAATCTTGTCTAGCTTATTTGGTCAAATTCTAGTTTTCAACAATGAATTTTTAATTAGACTTGTTAAGTTTGGATCCAAACATTGATTAATTTTTGTTTAGGCCTCAATTCATGGGGTTGATACATAGATATTTTTATTTTGGATCGCATAACTTTGGTTAATCAATTACCCAAATTTGAAAACTATTGATGGTTTGTTTGTTTAGTACCTATCATTATCATTATTTGTGACTTTATTTGGGAAAACATAGTCTTTATTCAAAGAGCCTTTTGTCTTATGACTTATGCCAACCTATCATGTTTGTGTTTGATTCTATGTTCTAGGTTTATGTCAAAGTTGTTTCCAAACTTGTTAGATTAAATCAAATCACATCAACCTTTGTTTCAAGTCTAGATTTTGATGTCATTTGGCCAAAAGTCCTAACACATGCCTATTTTTTTGAGCCTAGATTTTGAATCTGTGTTTGGATAAAAGATTTAGCAACTCAACTTTTCCCTTTACTACTTTAGACATTTTTTGGAACACTTTCACCTAGACTTTTGACATGCTGATTTTTATTCAAATGCTTAACTTTTGTGTGTATGACATTTGATGTCAGACATTTGATGTTAGGTTTTTTAATGCCAAGTCTTAGCATAAATCATTTTGGAGATAAATCTCCACTTTTAGACCAGATTAGACATACACTCCACCCCTTTGACAAAGTTAGACCAAGCTTGACCCATTTGTCCTTTAGATAATTTTTCAGAGTTTGTAGAACTCTAAGCCTTTTTATTTCAGAGCTTTCATCATTTACGTGGATATGTCTAACTACACTTATGGTGGAGTCACTTACAATAAAACTTATGATAAATGGCCACATAAAATGACTTTTATGGCTTTTTTCAAAACCCCAATGATGCTAATATGTTTTGTGAGACAAATTTCTATTTACCTCATATTAATCATTCAAGGGAACAAAGTCATGAAACAACTTACGATCCAACTCAAGACCTTGATTGTTATGAAGAGGCTTATGAGTAGGAATTTGAAGACTAAACTATAGATAATTTTGTTTAGGATACAAATCCATACCCTCTTTATAATAAGTAGTACATGAAACATAGTCAAGAACTAGCTTATGAGCCAACTCACAACTAGGATGATATGGTTTATGAGGAAAACTTGGATGCTTTTGATTATGTAAAAAATCAAGTTACACGACATCCTTTTATTATCTGATCATTGACTACCCCTAAACCTCCTTTGGATTATATGAGCTATCAAGCTCTATAATATCTAAGGAATACCATTACCATTCTTAGACCTAGTCCTTTGGCTTGTGCGAATAACTAAGCTCCACAACACCCAATCATTTATATACTAGGACCTCATCCTTTGGTTTGTATGAGCAACCAATATCCACAATTCCCAACAATTTCTATACCAGGACCTCATCCTTTGGTTTGTATAAGCAATCAAGCCCCACAATGCCCTATTGTTACCATCTCAAGATTTTTTTCCTTAGGCTCATGCAAGAAATCATGCTCCCAAATGCCCTAATAACATTATCTAAACACAAGTCATTCTTCATCTAGTACCAATCCCATCCAAACTTAAACCCATCTAATCATTCAAAGACCAAGCTATGTTAAAAACTAGTATTTTCTAACTCATTAAAAACCAAGGCCAAGAAAATTAACTAATCTAAGATGTTTCTATTGAGACAACCATTTGTGATAAGTCAACCTATGATGAATCACCTATATATCATATACTAGTTGTGAAGGAGTCTCACATTGATGAACCAATCTTTGTTGAGTCATTTATTAATGATTATAACTACCTTTAGGTAAATCATTACCTTGACCATATGCCTATTTTTCAAGAGTCTCCTATTGAAAATATAGTCTTTGAGGAGTTGTCTCTAACTATTTCCCATCCTAGAGGAGTCTCAATTTAACAAACCAATTTTTGTAGATCCCAATATGCCATCATAGGCCAATACTTGTTCAAAACCAAATTTTCAATAAGACATCATTATAATAGAGTACCTATTAGATGAATAATTAGAGTTAGAGTCAGGTTTTATTCTTGAACCAACGTCAAATTTAGCATCAAAATTTGAATCAACATAAGTCTCAACATTAGATTCAAAGTCCTTTGAGTTAGAATAAGATTCAAAAGAAGAATATGTTTTTGGTTGTTACAATATTGGTTATGAATGCCTTACAAATCAATTTGAATACATTTGTTATCCTTCTATAGTTTTTTAGGATGATTAATTTAGCATAAAAACAAGTTATCCTAGTATCTTCTATAAATATTTTGTTACCTTTCATCATCCCATTATTACCACCCAATATAGCCATTATATTAACATTCCACCTACCATAAGTGTTGATCAAGATCGATAGAATCACACTTCATTGAACTGCATCCATGGTGACATATCATTTGTATAATATCAAGGGGACCAAGACCACATTCATTTAGAAGAACAATCTCCTAGTGAAACCTTTTCAAAGGTGTTAGGGGATAAGCAAAGATCAAACTCAACATCTTTAAGTGACATATTTTTAAAGGCACTAGAAGAAAATTAAAGTTAAAAGTTTACATTACTTAGTGAAACCTTCTCAAAGGTGTTATGGGATGATCAAAATAATTTCATTGGTAAAAACCTTTTTGAGGCACCAATAGCTGAGCACAAAAGTTATTCACTACTTGATGAAGACAAAATCAAAGATCCAATCAAAATAACTTCCTATCTAAGACATAATCAAATGGTAGTTACTCTCAATATCAAGAAACAAAATAATTTGATGGTCCTTTCTAGAGAATCTTTAGAGGTCTTCGGCCTTGCCATAACTAAATTATGTTGAATCTGGCATCAACAACATTGTGTGTGACTAAAAGTCTTGATCTTCATTTATTTGCCCACCATCACCCTTTACATTATCATCTACCATTATATTTCAAAATAAAACTTATCATCCATTATTTGTCCTTGTTTACCATCTATGGACAAACTTTCCTTCACAAAGGCTACAAAGATACGTTGTCTCAACACTTGTCAGAATCAGAATCAATGACCAATGAATATCATAAAAGTATTCTCGGCATCCAAATCTACATTGAGTTCTTGATATACCAAATTTTTAGATGAGGTGTGGGATATAAATTAACATAATCAATTATTATATTTATATCATTTATTTATTAGGATGTGCATCTGCCCATCATCAAGAACAACAGAATCAGAAACCACACCCAGGCCAAAAACATGTACTATACCATTACCATGCCATTATCATTGTTACATATCCTTTTTTCATTGTCATGTATCCTTCCATTTACCCCATCACTTGGGATAAACCCTCATACCATTTTATCCCAATTATCAAACCATCATTATCCTAAGAAAAACCATACCATCCTATCATTCCATTCCTATCTAGACTAAAGCCAATTTTTAGTCATCCTAGCCAATCCTATTTTAATCTTGGTTCATTTGGTTCTTTCCACACATTTTATGGGGGGATTTAAATTAAGTTTCAACAATAAATAAAATATGTGTTTATAATGATAGTCTATGAAAGTGGTGCGACAGTTGATCGGTAAGATATCTTTCATCCTATCAAGTTTATTTGTGTGAGCCTGATTATAACTGCCTATGGGAAAATCAATGTCTCACCAATTTTGCTACTAATTACAACCACCTATGGGAAAATTATTATCATTTACCTATGCCATCATGTCCTAGTTATAACCACCTATGGGAAAATTAGGGACAACATTTTTTTTATCATGCATTGCTACATCACCTTGACATTACTATTTTTATTTGACTAGCCATTTATCAGATTTGAGAACTTGTTGGGACCTAGTTGGTTTTTCCCTACCTTTTATGTGGATGGAATTAATATGGCATGAGGTCATTTTAGGACTATATGGGTCATGTTCAATTCATATTAAGGTCACCTTAGTCCCCCTTTCTATATGTTCTCATCATTTTGTGAGTAACCTAAGCCAAACTCTCTCACCATTTTGTGAGTAGGTATCTTGTCATTTTCTAAAAAGTTAAGATACCTTAAAATGCCAAAAACATTCATAACATTTCAAAAATCCAAAAATATTTCTCTTGTCTCAGCCTAGTCAATTATCCTCAGTCTACCTTACTGGGGCATTGTCATTGTTAGGATGCTTTCTTTTACTTTTATTTTTAGGATTTCTATTTGTTTGTTTATTTCAAGTTTTCTATTTGTTTGCTTGTTTTATTTTTTTGTTTGTTCACTTGTCTATTTGTTTGTTTTCATCACTATTGCCTCAACTCAGTCTATATGTGTTCATTGGGTGATTCCTTGAGCACATTGATCTTGTGTCTATCCATATTCATACGTCAATATTATCATCATGGTTTTTATCATTGTTGTATTATTTTTGAGTGTTTATTAGATATTGAGAGTCAGTCCTTATGCATATTTTAGCCAAATCTTCATGGTGTTATATCATTAAACCTACCATCACATATCATAGCAAAAATCAACTTCAAGAAGGTCTATAATCAATGAAGCTATAGAAGTTTTTCCTTGGCACCTTGGCAAACTGTTCAATCCCACCCTTGATAAAATCAACCCAATGACCATTCTGGTTATATCATTTCTAATCAGGATGAGCATCTCCTCATTGGCAGGTATAATTGAATCATTATATTAATCAATCACATTCCTCTATTCATCTCTTTCATAACTTTGCACCCACTCATCTTTAATCTATATTCTAAGTTATATCCTTGAGCTATGCTTGCTAATCAGCCCTAACTAGGGCACAATCATCTTTAACCAATCTAGGTCCTCTTAATTATTATAACCGCCTATGGGAAAATCATTATTTTGACTTTTTATTTGGATTATAACCACCTTTGGGAAAATAAACATCCTTTTTACATCAATGTATGAAAGCATTTTCTCATTTGCATTAATCTTAACCATGGGTTAATTTCACCTTTATTCTTATTTCTTTTTGAGGGACCATCCATTAATAAATGTGACGGCCACTCCCTCAAAGGGGCATCATCATAGGCTTCCCAAAACCATTTGGAGCTTTATTCTTCAACCATCATCTCCTTTTTGGCATACAGGTCATCTCTCATTATTAGAAAAGACATTGCTTTGCTTGTGATTTGCAACATCTTCCCAAATAGGGGCAAACTATAGACACTAAATTTGGTCACTGATAACCTCTAATTAGGCTTTTGGCCAATTTCCACCTAAAATGCACAATTTGGCCTAAAAATACTAAAACATGCTAAAACATATGAAATTGACATATTCAAGTGTTAATTTTAACTAGTGAATCCCTCAATGGGGCAATGTAATTTGTGGGCCAACTAACTTTGATCAAATTATTCTGAGTCAAAATGCCAAATTTGCACCTAGGTGCTCTAGATCGCTCTTTTATATCAAATATCCTACCCTAGACATGTGCCTTTGTTATTTTTTTTGGTAACATCCTAAATGGGAATACAATTCCAACACATCTGACATCACCTTCTAATTCCAATCTAATCAAATTTTAGATCAATAACAAGACATTATGATCAATTTGAGTAATTTGTGCACAAATTGCCTAAACATGATTAAGAGATAATTAACCAAAATCAAGGCTTAATCAAGAATTCAATGGAAACTTGTTGAATAATTTGTTTTGGAAATTAATATTGAATATCTGCATCATCAGGTGACCTCATTTCTTAGGAAGACGTCCCTAGGCCATAAATGCCATAAATACCAAGATTCATACCCTCCATTCCTCATAAATGCCTTCCATGATGCCCTCCATGCATCTTAATTACCCCTTCTTCCAATTTCATGATGAGGATAATTACAAACTTAATTCTAAAAATTTAATTAATCCTCAACCACACATCTCAATCTTGAGATGGACGGTTCAGGGTGATTTTGATCAAATCCAAAAAATCTATAAATAGAGAGGCCATGAACATCATTTATAAGATATTTTAGTGTAAATTTATAATGCACAAATATATTCAAGAAGCCATTTATACTATTGTTACCATGCCAAATTGATTCCAAGCCAACCCATAAGCCAAAGGTGCCAATGAGAGATGGAGGTTGCCAAGCTTCCATTGCCAAGGACTTCATGAGCACAAGTTGAGGAAGCCACTACACAAATCATTTTGGAGCATCCAAGGGAGGTAAAATAAAATTTTATTTTGCATTTTAGTTGTGTGTTTTATTCATGTTTGTTAACTAATATCTCCCTAGTGTCTAGGCCTAGAGATGTTATTCTATTAGTGTGTTTCTTTCATTTGGTTTTCATTTTGGAACTAACACCATACTAACCATCCTCTCTTGAGTCAAATTCCTAGATCATAGAGTGAATCGCTTTTCATTAACCCTAAAACATTAGTGGCTACCCCATAATTATTTTTGGTTTTCAAAAAACTCACATAAACAAAAATATAAAACTTAATCTACACTAGAAGGAGGGTTTGAACCTATGCCTATATTCTATTTGAAAATAAACACTTGAGTTGTATTATAATCACCCAAAAGACTAACAAGGTCCATCTCAAACACTAACTTATTGTTCCCACCTTTGGAATTCCATATAAAAGTTAGACTTGATAAAGGAGTTAGGAGAGAAGTCTAGGATCAATAATTCCTCCATGTAGAAAACCCCATCTTCCATTACTCTTGATGGCCCATCCTTAGCCTCAACCACATCATTGAATCCAAGATCTAGTTTAAGCTCCAACTTGGTTGATTGGTTATGCTATCAACATTATAAGAGATATCCATGACTTACCCAGAAACCTTACAAAATGTTTGTTTTCCTTTTCTTCCTCAAGAGGAAGGACTATAGAAGAACATATAAACACCTTCAAAACTACTTTAGGAATATTAAATGTAACCCATGAATGTGTGGCATGTAGACTATTTCCCTTCACATTGCAATATTTGGCCTATTATTGGTTTCTCAATGTCCCAAAAAATTCCATTACCTCTTGGAAAGAGTATCAAAACACTTTTTGGCATAATTTATTTATGTCACCAGTATAAGTATTGTTTATGAACACTTTGTAAGCATAAGAGTAGAGCCAAATAAATCAATTCAAACCTTCAATGATAGATTCCAAAATATGTATAGTATATTTGATAATAACTACATACCTAATGAGGTGTTGGCCCTAGATATATAAAAGAATGATTTAGACCATATGACTATTGTTTTTATATACAAAACTATTGGTATTAATACATTTCCTTTAGATTATGCTAAATCTATCAATGTAGATAAACAATTGAACACCTAGATGCAATATTTGGATCCACTCACTCTAGGTCCTATTTTTCTAACTTTCAGACTAATTCAAAATGTAAATAAAAACATGATGGCTCAAGACTATAACCTAGTTTGTAATCAGTTACATTTAACCTAAGCTTTACCTAATCATCATATCAACTTCTTAAATAATTTTATGCCTAACCAAAAAAATCTTGATCAATCATTGGTACCAACCAATACTGTTATAGCACAAGGTACCAATTCTTATTCCACTAAAATAGAATTGGAATCAATCTAGAGGATGGTCCATAAATTAAGCAATGAGTTTATACACATGTATAAATTCATGGGTAACATAGGAGGATAGAACACCAATAAAAGCTTTAGATTATAGAGATATAAAATACCTTTTAATAGGTATATAAATAATCAAGAATAAAAATTTCCACCCAACAACATATCATAGATCAACATCATCTTTAACATCTTCATAGTCTCAATAATTTTTCCATTTAGGCATGTATAGTCATTAACAAGATAACTAAAGAAGATTATATGTGATCATAATTTTTTAGATTATTTAATATATTATAGGAATTTAGGGGGTTGATAATGTATGTATCATGTTTTACACCTAGTTCAAAGAATTTCCATGATTACAAACACCTCAAAGCTTTAAAAAACCTTCCTATAACTTGTCCAAATAGTCAAAACATGAATTTTATTATCCATACAGGTGTGATGAAAGAATGTTTTTTTTAATTTTGGTATTTTAGAGACTATTATAGTTCTTGAGATTATTTTTGAATCACTCACATTCATCCATCGATCTCAAAAAAGTTGTTAGAAGGAGAAAACCAAGCTTGTGGGGTTTTGCAAGGGTTTAAGAGGTTTTCAACTTCTTAAATATGATTCATAAAGTACAAGCACTAAAACTCTAAACTATTGTCATATAATGGGAGGTAATTAGGGTAATCCACATCCCCTAAAATTATTTTCCATTATATATCTCCTCTTCCATGAACTAATGGAAAATTGGTTGGCTTTCCTGAGCTAAGAATGACTCGATGGCGAATTCGACTAGATTTTTACTTTTTTTAGATCTTTGAAAAAAAAATTAAGAATGATTTGACCTTGATTAACCTTTTTAAATGCATCATGCACTTTAAATCTCTTGAAAATTCATTTTCATCTCCTTTTGATAGCTCATGAGCTGTGTTTATAACTACTTGTAGGTTATTATCATTGTTTTTTAATTTGTACCTACCATTCTCAAGTTGAAAATGACTCATAAATGTGAAAATGTGTAAAAGAAACATACATTTAATCCTTTTTAACTTCAAATAACCCTTAAAAAGCTTGAAAACATGTTAGACATTCAAAATTCACTTGATCCTTCTCTATAACATGGGTATCTCAAGACATTTATTTCTTAAAGTGACCATAACCCCTACTACACTAAAAATAATCAAAACTACCTTAGTATCTCAAAAAAATTAATGAATAATTATATTGAGGATATTGATGATAGAGTTAGGTGTTTTGACTCAATCGATAGGTTAGAACATATTAGAAGACCTTGACCACTACAAGGAACAATACCACCCCTCACCATTATAAGACCAACTTTAACCAAAACAATGCCCCTTAAAAAGTTATCAACAAAGTCAAATACGCCTAATTATATATTTTTTAGATGTAATGGCCTATAGTAACCCATTTGGATAACATTTTTGGTAAACTAAAGGGGTACATACCTATATCATGCACTTAAACCAATATCCTTATTGCATCCATTTGGATATGGGGTCACTTATCACATAACAACAACCTCAATTGGACCTAAAAATGATTTCAAGCCTTGGGAACAAGTGAGACAATTGACAACCTTCCAAAACACATAGAAAATAAACAATAAAACACACAAAAAATGAACTAGACTAAACAAGACACACACTATGTTAATATGAACTTATGGAAGACAAAACACAATCAACTACTATGTAAAACTAACCTCCAATGTCTGTTTTACTTGGATCAAAAGGAAATTTTTCAAAACTTTTTCATGGAGTGGATAAGGTAGATTACCAAACTATTACTTGGACATTTCTCTTGCTCTATCAGTGCTTATCTTGACTTCCTATCTCTGTCTTGTCTTTAAGTGGATCCATATTAGCAAACATAACTCCTATTTTAGCTTTATGATTACCTCATGCTTCTCAATATTGAGACAACTTTCAAAAGTGATCACTTTTTGATTTGTGAAGGTAGTTGTAACCTGATCATGCATATCTATTGGATCATTGAGATAGTGATCCTAGTCATTTTGAGGCATGATTTAAACAACACTTTCATCATTATGCTCTCTAAAATGATCACCACTTTTTCCATGGTTTCATTGAGGTTTTCTTCATGTCTTCTTGAAAGTAGAATAAATTCAGTGGCACCTCTATTTTTACCTATAGGGGATGATATTTTGCTAAGGATTTAAAACTCATTATAAATAGTGAAGTACTATTTGTATAAATGATTATACCTTTATTTATTCCCAGTTTGAGCTTCTTTAAGTTCACTAGGAACCATTGCATCTTCCTCACTATCTACTACAACCTCACTCACTATTGCATGATCATATTTAAATCTTTCATCAAGATCCAATCCATGATAACTAGATTTGTCTTTTTATTCCTCCATGTAGAATGAAAGTTCATCTAACCACCTAAGGTTTAGATAGTTTCCTTCTTGTCTTAGTTTTGATTTATTATCTTTAGATTATAAACCATCAGGGTTACCTTCTTGAGTTTAAATTGACATTATGATCTCATGTTTATTTCTAGTTGTAACATGATCATGCATATCTTCTTGAAGGATTCTTTCTATTGGTTTCACTCAAACTAACTCATCAAGATCTTATTTGCAACAAGAGATGGGATCATCATCTTCAATGAGACAAAGAAGTTTAAAGCACAATTTTACCTTCTCTTGGTCATTTAAAACCTCTTGAGAACCACATAACTATACCTCTACTACTAAAACTAATTAAACACAATCATCATGGCATTCTTGAGGCCCATTTATAGCTAAAACTAAATAATGAATCTATTTATTATATTCCTTTAGAAACTCCTCACATTCTCTCCATGCCACTAGTCCTTCCTCATAAAGGGAGATGGTGGGATTGAAAGAGAGATCATTAGTTTTTTTGAAGCTTGAGAATGTGTCTTTGAAACTTGGATATTGAAGGACTTATTTGGAAGCTCTTGAGGAAGGGGCAGAGAATTTTGTGTTAAGACTTCTTTATGATCTTCCTTCCACTTGGAAATTAATATGTCTAATTTTGATATACTTTCATATTTAGAGGTTATTTAAACTTGAGAAGTAGATGAGTGGTTTGATAAACTTGGGAACTTCTTTGGCTCAGATTCTACAACTTCCTCTCTTTTTGGAATTTGGATTGGCACATGAGGGGTAGATTTGAAGCTTGAGAGGGTTTCTTTCCAACTTGGAATATTGATTTTAGGAGCTTCCTCTTGATGGTATGTTATAACTTGGGCCAATTTGGGAGAAAAATAAGGCTAACTTGGGGTAGGAGAGATAACATAAGGATGATTGTATTTAGTTTTCTACCTCTCTCAAGATATAAACCTATTCTCCATACACTAAATTAATCCTCTTATCCCTAGCATTTCATTAGTTAGTACTTACTTATTCTCTCTTAATAACTACCCACTGACTCTTAACTAACTATAATAAGTCCCTCATACTTTTAATGATATGGATGAGGAAAATCAACCAAGATCATTTTCTATATCAAGATCTCTCATTTTCCTTTCATAGTATAATAGGGTTTATTTGAGTCTTGATAAGGATTGAGTAATAATTTGACTATATTAACTAGGGGTAGCATAGTTTTGACAAGGATGATTATAGGGACAAGTAGGCTACCAAATAGCTTGAGTTGGGGTACATAGATGGCACAAGTCATGATAAATTTGATGTGTTGTTGGTTGAGGGCTACTTGGGGTGAAGCTATGAACATTACTAGCTTGATATAAAGGATATGAAGGTATAAAAGATGCATTTTGATCAAATGAATATTGAGAATACATACCAATTGGTCTTTTATAAGCACTTGGGATAATTAAACCATCTCCAGCTCACTTGGAGTCACCATTAATAATTTATTTCATGCCTCCAAAGGCTAATATTAAAGGATAACACCAAAACTCCCTCAATGGATGATAATCTATCTCACTAGGCATGCTAAAAATTGTTATCACTATGAATTGCACCCTTGAGGAGGATGTTCAAGCCTTCCTCATTTAATTGATACAATGGCAACACATCTATGTTATGGGTGGCTTAATTATTGATGTGAATCTTTAGATTAGGTCTAACTCCCTTGATGTATCACATAAAACTCTAATAAACATATTCCTTGTAAGTAAAAGGAAGGGATATGACTAAAAATAAGTAAATGGTAGGTGATGCATTGATTGTAGAGAGGTAAGGCATTGTAATAATAGGAGGGAAGATTGGTTCCACTTCTAATCCACATATGACCCTTGATGATTATAAACACAACCTAAAATAATGATTCAAACTTCATTAAGGTAAGAAGAATAAAACAATTAACCAATTTGAACTCAATATACACTTGATTAGCTCAACCATTCAAAGGTTTACACTACATAAAGTCATAATAGGAGGTAAAACTAGTCATCTATTGATCAAAACCATATAAAAAGAGTAGTGATTCACCATATTTAGGTGGAAGGATCCATACAATGCCATTTAAAGTAGTACATATAGGATAAATGAGAGAGGAGAGAGAGAGAAATGACATTGTGAGATATCATCATGGTAGCCACTTATCATGAGATCAGTTAAAACTCCTAAAAATAAACAAGAATCACCTCAAGTAATTCTTCTACATAAGTGTCACATTTTTTTATGAGATTCTTTGAGAAGTAGTGTAGAATATATTCATTGCCTTGGATGATTCATCACTCTTTCTCATGAAACCAACTTCCTTAGGTAAGGAGTTACAAATCCACTTATATAAAATCACTCTTGACTTTTTGACACCTCATGACCATTTGTAAACCTTTTATTCTGACCTTGTAAGATATACTAAGTATGTTCAAGCTTGTTTAAGCATATGATCAGTTGCTTTAGGTCTTTAATACCTTCTCTAAGCCCTCTAGAAATAAGTCATAGACTTAAAACTTTACTTCTTACATAAATCCTCAATCCTACATGTGTTCTTTGGAAATGGCCTACTCGTATAAGATTATTGAATTTCTACTCAGAACCTATAATCCTTTTCACAAGGTTAAGATATCTCATAGGCCTATATAGCATGGAAATAAGCCTTAAAATGCAATATTTAGACCATTTTACTACACTTCTCTCCTCACACATGCCAATATATTTCTCTACCAGGTGATTAATAGGTTCATAGATGTCTTAAATATGTTTCTAGGATCAATTGAATGCATTTGAGGCACTGAGAGGGAAAAACTTAGTCATCAACCTCTATTAGGATTCTTCAAGGCAGATTTGAACCCCTCACCTTATTAAAAATTGTTTATAAAGTTAAGGTCCTTAAATTATGAACAAATTCCACAAATTTTTAGTATAAAAACCTCATGAACATCCCCTAGGATAATTTTATCTTGTGCACCTTCTCATCATACTTCCCACATGTTAAATGTGATCTTCTCATGTTTATAGGCCTGTGTGATGAGTTCAAAAGAGTGTTTTTGGACAAAAATGTCCTCCAATTACATGTTTTTGGTTATAAATTACCTAATTAGGTATGAAACACCTCATTATAGGTCTCTTAACACCTATTCATGCTTTTAATTTCTCAAAAACTATTAGAAATTATAAAAGTATATAACCAGGGTTTATAGGTAGTCTTAGTATTTTGACTCTAATGTACCTATTTTTGTCATTTTATTCACTTTTCAAGTATCCATGTCATTATATAAATTTTTTATATAATAAATATAACCTATTACAAGCCCTCAATTATCAATCTCAGCTCAAAATTGCATATTTTATTCATATCTATACTTGCAGACTTGTAGATGCATGTTTCCCTCTTGATATCACTGTAAACCTAATTTGGAGAGAGTTAATATTGGGATGAAAAATATTTAAAATTATATTAAAGGTATTATATGTAATATAAAATAATAATACACCAATTTCATTATTGGTTTAATGAGGATTTAACCTGAAATGCATAGAATTGTCATTTTAGGCCTTTACAAGCCTATTTGGATTCTTTCAAGTGACGTTGGTTCTTATGATGATTGATTATTTTATCTTGGGGTATGATCATTCAAAAAATATTTTATATGGTCTAATAATTTTTTAAAAATCTCTCAAAAACTCATATCTCACTTCAAACTTGTATCCTCTTTGTCCTTTACTAGTAGACCTGTAGGTGCCTCTTCCTTAATTTCTACACCCTTTTCAAGTTTATTCTTGGCCTAGTTTTTACTAGCACAAGGTTATTAAAATTATTTTAGAGGTATTTGATTTTAATTCATGTTTTTTTTAATATCCTTTTCATTGATAAACTTTATAAGAACATAAAGAACTTATTCTATGCTTGCAAACTTTGACATAATCTACTTGTGAATGCATGCTCAAGTTGTTTATTGAAAATTAGACCTTTTTGATTTTTTAAGGAGATATGAATATCTTTATTAATTTTAAAATAATTTTAAAAAATATTTATAAATCACTTTCATGACTCACAACATCTTCACAGTCTCAATAACTCTGTTATTTAGGCCTACATAGTCATTAACAAGATGATTAAGAAAGAATGTGTGTGATCATCATGTTATAGATGATCTAAGATATTATATGAATTATGGGGTTGATAATGTTAGGTTTCATATTTTCCACCTAGTTCCAATCATTTACATGGGTTCAAACACCTCAAAGATTTAAAAAACATGTCTGTAATTTGTTAAAATAGTTAAAACATGAAACTTCTTATTTGTACACATCTGATACAAGAATGTTTGTTTGAATTTTTGTATTTTATATAATATTATATTTATTTATATTTATTTCCAATCACTCACATTCATCCATAAATCTCAAAAATGATTTCAACTTCTTAAAGATGATTCATGAAGCATAGGTACTATAACTATGAAATATTTCAATTTAAATGGAAGTTATAGGGGTATTAAACATCCCATAACATCATTTAACCTGATATCTCTCCTCCTCTATGAAATAATTCAAAATCAATTTGCTTTCTTGAGTTATGAATGACATGATGGAGAATTAGACTAGTGTTTTGCCTTTCTTGGATCTCTAAAAATTTGTTTAAGAATTATTTTTCCTTTATAAACTTGGGTAAGTTTATCATGCACTTTAAATCTCTTGAAAATGCATTTTCATATCCTTTTGATATCTCATGACCTATGTTTATAACTGTTTATAGGTTATTATCATTATTTTTTGACTTTTACCTACCATTCTCAAGTTAAAAATGACTCACAAAGGTTTAAAAGTGTAAGAGTAACATAAATTTTATCCTTTTGACCTTCAAATCACCCTTAAAAATATTTAAAACACATTAGACATTTAAAATTCACTTGATCCTTCTCAATAGCATGGGTATCTCAAGACATTTATTTCTCGAAGTGACCATAACCCCTAATACACTACCTTAAACTAATAAAACTTACCTTAGTCTCTCTAAACACTTCATGAATTATCATATTGAGGATATTGATGATAGAGTTAGATTTTTGACTCACTTTCTAGGTTAGACCATCCTAGAAGACCTTGACCAATATAAGGGACAATAACATACCTCACAATTACAAGACTAGATTTGACCAAAATAATACCCCTCAAAAGGCTATCAATAAAGTTAAAGAGGATTGGTTATAAATTTTTTGAGATATAATGGCCTATGATAGCTCATTTAGCTAATAGGTTCCTTGCCACTCTATCCCTGATAACATGTTAATTTTCTAGGTGTTCAAGGATGACCATGAAATAGTGCAATTCATTAACAACTCTAGAGATTTCAAAATTCATATAATATATTAAAAGGATGTCGAGCCCATGCATGGTAAATACCTAGGATAAAATGGTGTTTTAAAATTAAAGGATAACTACATACCTATAGGCATGGTCTCCTTAGAGTAATATTTTGATCTAAACCCCAAGCTCAGAAGTAGAAACCAATGGGAATAACTAAATCATATTTTTCCAAATAAAATTTGGGCACAAACCAACACCATTAATAAGTGAATATAGGCTTGAGTTGTACTCAAATTGAAAAATAAAAGTTGGAAGACCTACTGAGAGAATACAAAGATGTGATATCCTAGACATATGAAGACTTAAAATTCTTCAACCCTAGAGTCATTACACATACTATTTCATTAAATCCAAATCATAATACTTTCAAGTAGAGATAGAGGCAAGCAAATCTAATTTTGAAACTATTGGCCAACTTTGGCCTACATGTGCCTAATCCAGGATAAGAAGTAGAGCATGGTCCTAATTTAAGAGTGATCTAATGTCACAAGGATCGTATGGACTTAAAAATTATATCACATAGCATTTTTAAAATTTTAAAACAATTCAAGTAAGCTTAAAGTGTGAATTTGGTGATCTTAATGAACTAGACCATCATCAAACATCATGTAGGAATGGATTGGTCAACTTGTTTTATAATTTTATAAGCCCTCATAGAAAGTCTCTAAAAGTTAAATAAATTCTTAAAAATTAATATATTCATGCCAAGATCATCCTCTAAAAGTTTCATGACTTGATGAGCTTACTATCTCAAGATATAAACCTCCAAAGTTAGTACTATAGAATGAAATAGGCATGCACACGTCGAGTTTAAGCTTCATAAAATAGATATTGGAATTAAAATTATCAAGTTCAATGGTCAGAGTTTAATCATACATTGAAGATCGATGATGAGTAACAAGTCAAAATGTCAGTGTCAATGAGAACTTGACAAGTGGAAATATCTAAAGTGTCTTGATAAAGATCCAATGGTGAGTATTGATTAACATATGTCAGTGGGTCTAAGAAGATCAATTATACACATTCATTCACACTGAGCAGATCAACAGTGAGCAAAGAGTCAAAAAGTTAATGGATCTTGAAGGCTAATGAGAAGCTACCGAGTGTCACAAGTACATTAATTGGTAGAATATCAATGGTACACATTAATTAATATATATTGATATCAATGCTACAATCAAGTTTAAAAATTCATAGGATCTTGAGGAAAATAAAGAGACTACCAAGTGTCATGAGTGTGTTAAGCTACTAGGTAAATCAATAGATTGCATGCATTTTGTGCAAAGCAAATCAATGAGCGAGATTGAAAGTGAAAAGCTAAGGGGATTAAATATATAGGTTAAACATATGGTTTATTTCAAACCAATTTAGGTTTTTTAAAGATCCATGTTGTTATTAGAGTTTAGATAAGTATTACTAAGCAATGAGATGTAGTCATACAGTTAGGATGAAGCTCTGTCACCATTAAAACTCAATATGAAGCTCTGATTTGAATTTTTAAAACATACAAGGTCTATTATCTATAGTTTTATTATGGTTTCATGACTATGTTTTCCATTTTTTGAATAATCTCCATTCATATAATAGGTTTTTGGCTTCTATAAATGTTCAAAAACAAAATAAGTCTTTCTAAGCCTAATAGGGATCAAAGATGGGTAGCTAGCAGTTGCAATAAGATCAAGCAATCTATAGGATTTTAGTGATATTACCACTATATAAAAACTAATAAATTAATTGGTTTTCATCTATCATGGACATATGATCATGTTTAAAAGTAGGGTCATACTATGTGATTATTGTGGAGAAGTGTCTCATCTTTTGATATGGTCACATTTTTGACAAACAAGTAGTTATGGCCACCCAAAGTAGATGTGGCATGTTTTATCAGTTCCAAGATCTAGGAAGTTTATCCTCATTAAAATATAAGGTATAACATGGCATATAGTCCCAAGAAGGATACCTAGTGGTTAGATAAGGACAATGGAGCATTGAATTATTTTATAAAGCTTTTATAAGTTGGTTCCTTCTTGATAAGATCATGACTCAACATCCTCAGATTAATACTAATCCATCATATCTCCCTTTCTCTCTTCCCCTTTTTCTATATATGTCTCATTTTCTTCCACATTATGGAGCTCTTTAGAAATTTTAATAAAATAAATCTTTGATATTTTTTAGAGAAAAGACTTGTATGCCTTTGGCTTGCTCAAGCCATGCCAAGATTTATACTATAACACCTATTTGATGCAATAAATAATGAATTAGTTCATTTTGGTAAGCTAAACTAAAGTGTGTTCTATGAATCTATGTGATGTGGTTAAGTGAATTTATTCTTTCCTTACCTCTATTTTATTTTCCTTACCTTCATGAAGTGCTTTGTAGTTCTCATAGTACATTCTAAGTACAATATATAATTTTTTATTAGTTTAGAAGTGGACAACTTCCCTCCCATGCTAAGTTGATAGATAATCAATGCCTTTTGGTGAAATGCTTATGTGAGGACTGATCTTTTTTAGTCTTGAATGTGTCTTATAATGTTTCTTGTGTAAAGTGTAAGTGTTCAAATTATTGGTGCATCACCTCAATTTACATTCTTTCATAAATTATTGTTAACCTCTCTCCCCTTTTCCAAGCAAGTGTTAATTTAGGTCTAGTTTAAGTGATAGATCTAGAATTAAGATGGAATTTTCCAAATGTTTGACCCAATATTAAATAACCCATAGCCTAGGGTCATTTCCATGTTGGACTATATTTGACTAGGAAGACCTAAACAATCCCCTTGCTCAGTTAGGGTGCAATCTAGGACACCAACAGGTATGGCATGCCCAGTGGGATAGGTTTTTACTTGGCATAAATAAATTTTAGGATTGATAATAAAAATCTATAGTAGCAAGAGACATTCACCATCATCATAATTTGAATATTATTTAAGTTACAAAGTTCATAGCATCATCTAGACAATGTTTTCATGCCAAATGTTACTACAAGGTCAACAACTAAAGGTATTCCTTTTGAATTCATTGAGATACCTAATAATTATTATAAAAAATAAAGATTCAATAAGACAATTCCTTGTCCTCAAAATAAATATTCATCTCCTGGTCATCCTATTGTTTTAGTCCAAGCTATTGTCCCCATTACCCAAATAGTCATCAGGAATCAAGTTTTTATTCCATTCAATAGGGGTAGTCCCCTAAGTTTAGTCTAGTATGATGATATTATTATGTCTTCCCTTAATATTATCCCTTTATTCTCAGTATAATGGGATGAAAAAACTTCTATTGAGCATATCTAAGATGTTTCCAACCTTTATTCTGTTCACAATATTGTTTAAGATAATGTGGCTATCAAACTACTAGTTGCTTCCTTCAAAGGAAAAATATTGTAATGCTATATAAATCTTATTTTGACCTCCATTTCTACTTTGGATGAGTTAGTTTCAGCCTTATTCAAGAAATTCAAAGATAAATATGATCATCTATCCTTATTTAAATAGGTGACTACCATTAAAAGATACCCCCATGATTTCATGTCTAATTTTAACCTTAGATTACAAAAGACATGGACTAGGATACCTAAATTGATTAGACCATCCCTACAGTATGCCTTCTTGTACTATCTAAAATCCCTTAATTTTGATATTAGTGTGATTATATAGTCCATGGGTGGTAATACCTTGCCAAATGCCTACGAGGTTGCAATAAGAGCATAAAACAATCTGATACAAGTTGGAAAACTTTTTCCAAGTCCTATAATGACTATATTCCCATATTTTCAACCTACCCTACCCCCTAAAATTCCTCATATCCAATCTATAGTCCCTATTCCATCCCCTAAAACCCAATTTGTATCTACTTCTAATCAGGGTAGTGAGATTAGAGATTTGAAAAGTATGTTACAAGATTTTGGGAATGAAATAGTTCAGCTCAAGAGATAGTAGTACCATGGTAGGCGTTATAAAAAATATAATAATACATCTTATCAAAATTTTAAATATAAAATGCCTCCTTATCGAGGTTTCAAAGAAAATAGACCACCTTACCTATCTCAAAGAGCCATAACTTAAGCTAAACTATATGCAACCCTTGACCATAATGTACCCTCTAGTTCAAGAGTTATTGTTACCATACCTCTCCAAATCAACTTGATTCAAGATTCAGGTTGGAATTCTTTTAATCCAAATGATACTCAAAACCAAGCCTTGGTATCAAAAGATATTATTATGCCATAAATGACACAAGAAAAATTTTCTCTTCAAGAGGGTTAGTATCAAGAGACAAATTTGATACCCTAAGGAGAGGCTCAACAAGTTAAAGGGTATCCTGATGCCATTAATGTGATTGGAAAATGGATGATCGTGTTGCATTCAATCAAATTGGTGACACTAGCAACATAAGTGGTCAAGTTATAATTCTGACTAGAGCTAAAAAAAGAGTTGTTGAGGAAGCTCAAGATGTGAGAAATGATTGTAGTACTCATAATATTATTCCCAATAATATCAAGGATCAACTTGCTACCCCTATAACACAAAAAAATAATAATGTAGAGGATGAGAAGGTCCCTCAAATACCTCTAATTAGAGAACAACTAGTGGATCACAAGGTGTAGCTAAAGGTTATTAGAGCCCCATTCAATATAATAGATTAGATGAATAAATACAATGTAAATATTAGTATGTGGGATTCCCTTGTTATTTTAGGACAAAAATACATGCTCATCCAAGACCTTTCAGCCCTAAAATTGTCCAAAGAACTAATTGAGAAACAAGGTGTTGTCTTAGCTAATTCAGACTAACCAACCAAGAAACAAGATCAATGGACACATAAAATTGTAAATGTGAATAAAAATAATGTAAAATCACACAAAAATCCTCCTTTCTAACTCTCTTTGATAGTTTGTGATGTTTTAGTTCATAATTTTATGGTAGATAGTGGAGCCAGTAGCACTATGATGCCTAAGGAGATTATAGATAATCTTGGTCTTATTTATGAACCAAATAGTAAAGGAGTATTAAAATTAGATGGGTCATCAACAAATATATTATGCATTATCAAATATCTAAAGTTGATACTACATTCTTATCCCAATGTTACCATTTAATAAGATGCGGCAGTGGTGGACTTGCCTCCCTATTTTACCATGTGTCTATCAAGGGACTTTACCTCAAATATTGATGGATACTTATCAACTGATTAGACATATTTAATGTTCAGGACTAGGTAATTAGAAACTGAATCACCTCTAGATGGAGTTCCAAATATATTCCTTGATGAATGGGCCTCTAATTTGTATGAACATGATCCTTATAAGTTAATTGAATAAGGAGGACTTGGTTTTTATTTCCTTCATGAAAATGATACGCTAATTCCAACATTGATGAAGGATGAGGAGCCTAGTGATGGTTTGTGGAAACTATATTTTGATAGATCAAGTAAAAAACATGGCACCAAGGCTGGAATGATGTTTATTTCTCCAACAAATAAAAGGTATTTATCTTCTTTCTAGTTTCAATTTATTTGTTCAAACAATGTTGCTGAATATGAAGTACTAGTTTATGGTTTGCAATGGGCAAGAAAGATGAAGATCAATACCTTACAATTCTTTCGTGATAGTGAAATGGTATTTCACCAAGTAAGAGGTGTTAATGTATAAAATAATCAATTTTTTAGGTCTTATAAGCATAGAGTATGGAACTTACTTGAAGACTTTTAAGCTTTCAATATTTCTATCATATCAAGAAATGAGAACAAATATGCAAACATGTTAGCTACCATTGGGTCACAATTCAGTATCCCAATTGATATAAAAAGTGAAAAGGTTTAGTCACATATTAAGGTGGTTATAATACCTTATATTCTAGACAACCATGATCATTGGAAAGTATTTGAAGATGATAATTATATTATTGGGTTCTTAAAAGAAGAGGATGAATTTTCCTCAAGGAACCAAGACAAGTTCTTACAGTAGTATGGTGACTAGATTGTGCATCTTAAAATAAATAAGTTTCCCAAAGGGTTGGTCACCCTTGATAAAATATTCAGTGGAGATGATGAGTTGTGAAAATAAAAGTCTTCATTTTCAACAAAAGAGGAATGATATACAAATGTGGGATTGTAACTGGTAAGGACTTGAAGTTAGGTAAGATTTGAACTCCTTTAGAGAAGGAAAATTTCATTAAGTTATGTTCAAGTTTTATGGATGTATTTGCATGGTAATACAATGACCTCAAAGGATTTGATCCAAGTCTATCTCAACACACCATTGATTTAGAAATATAAATAAATCTAGTAAGACAAAGACAAAAGCCTATCAATCCAAAGCTTGATCCTTTGATTAGAGATGAGATTCATAATATCATTGAGTCAAATATTATATTTCCAATCAAACACTCAATTTGGGTGGTGAACCTTGTTCTATTATAGAAAAAGAATGATGAAATTAGACTGGGTGTTGACTTTCATAACTTGAACAAGGCTTCCCTTAAATACCACTATCCTTTGTCATCTATGAAAAAAAATTTAAAATTAGTTACAGGTTCATAAAGGTTTTCCTTATTGGATGGATATATTGGTTACAATTAGATTTTGGTCAAGGACGAAGACCAATACAAAACAACCTTCACCATAAAGTGGGGGACATTTTCATATATAAATATGCCCTTTGGTTTATCCAATGCTAGAAAAACTTTTTAGAAAGCCATGGATATGGCATTCCAAGATCTCATTAACAAGTTTATACTTATTTATTTAGATGATATAATAGTGTTATCATATAATACAAGTGAGCACATGATTACCTCAAGAAAGTTTTTGAAATGTGTAGGCAATTTGGTGTGTTTCTTAATCCAAAAAAGTGTGTTTTCTCAATTTATGAAGGTAGGAATCTTGGACATGTGATTTCAAAGCATGGTACAAGTATAGATCCTAATAGGATAGATTCAATTCTTTCACTTTTCTTACCTAAGCAAAAGAAATATTTTCAAAGCTTCTTAGGCAAAATCAATTTTATAAGAAGTTATATTTTATATTTTTCCACTTAGATACACCACATTAAAACCATGATAAAGAAGGGTCAGAGTTTCAACTAGTCCAAGGAAGGAGTAATAAGTTTTTAAGAGATCAAGAAATCCATATCCAGTGCTCCTATAATATTGAACCCCGATTTCACAAAGGATTTTATCCTTTACACCTATGCTAACATTGACACTATTTCAAGTATTCTTATGCAATAAAATCATGAAACCTTAGAGCAGATAATAGCCTTCTTCAGTCAAGGCTTGGAGTAATATAAAACAAGGTACTCTTTTGTTGAAAAGTATGTACTTTTAGCTATAAGGTCTCTCAAGAATTTTAGATACTTGTTGTCTAACAATAAGTTACACCTAATGGGTGTCAAGGATTTTCTCTTGAACAAGGATATAAATGACAAGGGAGCTGATTGGATAACCAAGGTAATGGATTTTGAAGTGGATATCAAGGTCACATAGCTAATTAGAGTTAAAGGACTTTGTGAACACCTATCTAAAAATATACAAGAGGTAAATGAGATGGTTTTAGTGTCAAATGATGAAGAAGTTGAAATTGATCATAATTCACCTTTCAGTTGGTCCCAAGATTTGAGAAGATACCTTCAAGTTGGTTTTTATCCCTCTCACCTAACTCCTTCAAAAATAATATATTTTAGATTGAAATCCATTCCATTTCTTCTTGTTGATGGTGTTCTGTTCAAAAAATATATCAATGGCATATTGTTATTATGCATTGAACAACATCAAAAAGAAAAGTTGATTATATATTTCCATGATGGATATAGTGGAGGACATTATTCAACAAGGAACATAGCCCATAAGATCATGAGAGGTGGGTATTATTGGCCAAACATATTTGGTGATTATCATGAATGGGTTAGGAAATGTAGACAATGTGTTATGTTTATTGAAAAGGTAAAACTTGTAGCCTTACCTCTCCAATCAATTGTAGTGAATCAAACCTTTTTCCAAAGGGGATTAGATTTTATTTGTCTCATTAAACCCCCTTCAAGATTAGGAGATGAATATATATTGATTACTATAGATTATATTACTAGATGGATAGAAGTAGTGGCATTGAAAGAAGAAAATGAGTCCATTATTTTGGATTTATATGAAGGTTTGATTACTATATTTGGAGTCTCTTAAACCATTATTTATAACAATGTTATGACATTTTTGGGGTCTAAAATTAGCCAGTGGGTAGTTTAACAGAGTGTCTTTCTCATCACTTCATCAAATTACTATCCACAAGGCAATGGCCTTGATGAGTCCACTAATAAAAACCTGTTAAAGATCATCAAAATAACTATTAAAGACAATCAAAGGTCATGACATCTCAAGTTGAAGTTAGCTTTGTGGGTTGATAGGATCACCTATAAAAGATTAGTGGCCAACTCTCTATATAATTGGTATATGGTAAGGAAGCACTAATGTCTATTTCTCTTGAATTCCCTAATTTAGAACTGATGCATCAACTTGATTTTTTAGAGAACGAACCAATGGAAATCAAATATGTTGAGCTCATGGATCTAGAAGAGACAAGACACTAGTCTATGTTGCCCATGGAATCCCATCAAGCATAGGTGAAAATATCTTTTGATAAAGGATATTCTTCAATAAATTTTAGAGAATTAGATTTAATCCTCAAGTGGGATGAAGATAGAGATAAGCCAAGAAGACAAAAAAAGTTTGAATCTTTTTGGAGTGGTCCAAACAGAATCTCCAACTATAAATCCCACAATGCCTTCTAAATTGTGCAGATGGATGGTGAGGAGCTTGCTATCCCAGTCAATGGGATATTTGGTCTTTTTTTCCTCCAAGTGTTATTCTAACACATTAGTTTATTTCTATTTTTGTCCCAATTTATGGCTTTATTTGCACATTTATTTTTGTTAGGATAGTTTCCCTTTAAAGTTTGTTTCTTTACCTTTTTGGTGGAATTATTTGTCTTTGCAAGTAAAAAATATGTCTTGCAGTCATAAGATCATATTCATCATTTTGGTGAGTAAAAAAATCATGTATATGGTTTGAGTGCTCAAGCATAGCAAGCATGTTACCCAACTGAGTCACCAAAGATGTTAGCTAATTTTGGCCTACATGTGCCTAATCTAGAATAAGAAGTAGATCAAGGTCCTAATTGAGGAGTGATCTAATGTCACAAGGATAATATGGAATTTTAAAAAATATCACATAACATTTTTAACCTTTTAAAACACTTTAAGTAAACTTGAAGTGTGAATTTGGTGATCTTAATGAACTAGACTATCATCAAACATCATACAAGAATGGATTGGTCAGCTTGTTTGAGCATTTTATAAGTTTAAATAGAAAGTATCTTAGAGTAAAATAAATGAATAGACATGAATTTAATCATGCCAAGATCATCCTCTAAAAATTTTATGTCTTGATGAGCTTGTTATCTCAAGATATAAAGCTCCAAAGTTAGTTTTACAGAGTGAAACAAGCACACAGACATCTAGTTCAATCCTCATAAAATAACTATTGGAATTTAAATGATCAAGATAAATGATTGGAATTTAATCATACCAAATATATAATGATGAAAATTGATTTGATAGATGTTAGTGGTTCCCAATATCTAATGGAGTGCATTTAATCATACATTGAAGATCGACGGTGAACAATAAGTTAAAACGTCAATGTCAATGAGAAGATAATAAGTGGAAAGATATCAAGTGTCCTGATAGATATCTAATGGTGATCATAAACTAATAAATGTTAGTATATCTAAGAATATTAGTGGTACACATTCATTCATATTGATCAGATCAATGGTGAGCAAAGAGTCAAAAATTCAATGGATCTTGAAGGTTAATGAAAAGTTGTTAAGTGTCACAAGCATGTTAACTAGAAGAAAATCAATGGTATGTGTTCATTAATACATATCAATATTGATGGTGTGATTAAGATCAATAGGTTAGAGGATCATAAGGAAGAGTGAGAGACTACCAAGTGTCATGAGCATATTAATCTACTAACTAAATCAATGGCTCATATGTATTTTGTGTAAATCAAATCGACAAATGAGATTGAAAGTCAAAAGTTAAGAGGATTCAATATAGAGGTTGAACATATAGTTAAGTTCTAACTAGAGTAGGTGTTTCAAGGAGCCATGTTACCATTATATTTTAGACAAGAACTGCTAAGCAATGAGATTTATTCATACAGTTAGGATGAAGCTCTGTCACTATTAAAGCTCAATTTAAAGCTCGAGTTTGAAGTTTTAGAACATACATGGTCTATTATCTAGAGTTTTAGTATGGTTTCATGACTTTGTTGACTATATATTGAATAATATCCATGTATAAATAGGTTCTTAGCTTCTATAAATACTCAAAGGTAAAATAAGTCTTTTTAGGCCTAATACGGATCAAAGATGGACAACTAGCGATTGCAATAAGATCAAGTAGTCTATAGGTTTTTAGTGGTATTATTGATATATGAAAACAAATAAATGAATTAGTTTTCATCTAGCAGGACCTATGATCATGTTTCAAAGTAGGGGCAGACTGTGTAACCACTATATATAAGTGTCTCATCTTTTGATATGGTCACACTTTTGACAAAAAAGTAGCAATGGCTGCCTAAAGTAGATATTGAATGTTTATGTTAGTTCTAAGATCTGAGAAGTTTATCTTCATCAGTAGATTAGGTATAAAATGGCATAGAGTCCCAAGAAGGAAACTTGGTGGTTAGATAAGGACAATGGAGCATTGAATTCTTTTACAAAGCTTTTAAAATTTGTTTCCTTCTTGATAAGTGTTGACCAAATTTCACCTTTAGTAAAATTGGGTCAACCCCTAAATATTTAAAATTTTAAAGAGCTTTCCATATGTCTATAGGGGTCTCATGTTGGTCTAAACATCTAACCTATCATTGTTCTTACCTTGGTTTAAGCCTAACTTCCTTGTGCTTGTTTAATCTTAACAAGTCAACTCTGGTCAACTATGGTCAAACATGGTCAAATGATAAAATTATTTTATAAATGTCCTAATAGGTTCATCAAAGAGTTTTAAGGTGTTCCTAAGTCATGTATTTAACCCTTTGTCATGTTTCATATGCCAAAAGTATCTTTTGGTCACATTTTAAGCTCATTAAATTACTTGTATGGAAATTTTCAAGGAAGAGATTGTCACCAAGGAGGATTATAACGTGGATAAGGTAAAATAGGTAGTTTCATTCACTAAAATAGGAGAATATCCCAAAAATAGGCTCTTAATAAAACTTATATGAACTTGGAAAGTCCATCTTCAGGTGAAAACATGATTAAAGTGTATTTTGAGCTCCATAAAGTATTCACTATGCCTAGTATGTAGAGACCAAGTTATAAAGATCAAATTCTGCTTCTTATCTTGCTTTCTTGCTTCACAAGCCAAGATGGGTCAACTTTAGATGCTTGGTGTAGTCTGTAAATATGGAGTTGGAAGGAATGCTCTTGGGAGTTGAGAGGGGTTTTAGTCTACTTAAAATACATGGAAATAATTTTTATTTTCATGGATCCTCCTTTATGAACCATTTTTAAGAATTTAGACAACTTGTTATGCTCTTGCATCCATGAGAGGTCTCTGTATAAACTTATTTCAGGATATTTTAGTTTGATTTGATAGGTTTTATTATTTCATGTGTTTCTTAGGGATGTTTAATACCTCTCCATAGATTCTTAATTATCTTATTGGATTTGAAGTTTCCAATAACTCAAGAAGCCTCTTTTAGGCTTGTTTGTTCTCATATATTGGTTCCTTTCACACCTATAAGTGTCTAACAGAGCTGCAAGAGTGTATACAAAATGATATTATTAGGATTGAAACCTCATGAGGTGTGTGAATAAAATTTATTACTTGGTGAGCATGAATAATCCTTTGGTATCCCACTAGGTATTGAGAAACCATCCCAAGTGGATAATTCTGAGCTTTGAGACCATTTTCCCCAAAATGGCAAAATAGTGCCCTAGGCACTTTTTTGGAATTCAAATAAAGGTGAGGGGATTAGTTTTTAGTAACCTTTATGCATTCATTTATTATCCCTATCCTAGGGGTACAACTAGTTAAAGGTGAGAGGCTAGAGGACTTGAGGAGTATGGTGTTTGAACAACTCAAAACCATGCATGAAGTCACTAAAAACAAGCTGTGAGATCTACAGTAAAGAGATCAAAATGGATTTTAGGTCCAAAGTTTCAACTTGAATTTATCTCCATGGTTATAAGGTTTCAAATAGTTTAAGGGGTTATTTGTAATATAATAGTGATCAAAGAAGTTCATAGGCCATGTTAAGACTTTCATACTCAGCCTCAGTCTATACATTATATATATGTGACTTACAACTAAGAAAAAAGGGTAGTGATCCCAAAGTTTGATGTTATATGGTGTCTTGAGATATTAAATTTGAGTTTTATTTCAAGAATTAAATTTTTAACCTAAGGGAGCCCATAAATAATATCTTCACACCATGACCAAGTTCAATTGGGACTCACACACACTACAAGTCACTGTTCAAAAGGGAAATACAATCAAGATTATATACAAACAGTCTATACTAGTTAGACAAGAGATGTGGATTGAGAAGGTTGGAAAAGAAAAAAATAATAATGGACACTTAAACATATATTTATTATCATAATATGCACCTTTTCCTAAGCTAACCACACATGGTCACCTATAGGTGACCCTCTTCTAAGAAAAAGGTACAATCAGCTAAGTAGATAAATAATCAACTAGAAGAATGAGATTTTGATACTTGAATTGTATAAGTATGAATTAAAATAGGTATAAAATGAGTCAAATAGGATTATGTGAGGTTACATATTACTTTTAAGCCTATTCCATATACATATATCTTTAGGTGACCCCAAAATAGGGATACTACTAACAGGGGACACTCAAGCTTAATTGATTCAAGGTAAGTGAGGACTTTGTGAGAGTTTAGGGTATGAATGGAGATTAGGATATCTTAATAAAAGTTATAAAATCTTATTTTCACCACCATAGTGGAGAAATAGGCAAATAAGTGACTCCAATTTTGTAACATACATTTCACTCTTGAGAAACCTGCACATAGTCCTTTTCACTAGGGTCTAGTTTGAGTTGGAATGCTTTTGGGGAATATAGCCATGGAATCAAGAGCCATTTTTTGGTTTTGAACACCTTTTACACCTAAATAAACCCACATAATTATTGTTTTTATTATATAAATAGGTTAAGTACCACCTATTTTATCTCAGATAGGGGGTACTTCCCCTCATACATAAACTTGTAGGTTGGAGAGAAATGTGTTAAATGATGAACCAGAAGCTTGGAGGACCTTGTTTTAATGTTGGATAAGTTGTAATAAAACTATAATAGTGTTAATAACACCCCATATAGATGTTATACCAATCAGGTTAATCTAAGCTACAAGATTTGTAGACATGGGAGTTAGGCAAGGTGTAAGCCTAACGCCCAAATAAGAAGTCACTTCGAATTATAGCCCTTGTAAAGAATTATAATTATTTGGATCATGTTAATGGGGGTAAAAATGATGTGTTTAAGCCATATCATAGGTATGGAAGGTCATCAAAGGGGTATGAACCATAAAGTTTACAGGTAGGCCTACTAGACATAATCTAGGCCTAATGCCTAGAAGTAGTCCATCGTCACTGTAGAGATATATGACAATTGAAACCAATTATAAAATGTTATTATGGATTAAAAAGGTGTGTATAGATGCCTATTTTATAGGGGAAGCTATAGATAATCCATTTCTTGGCTTAAAGTGTACTTAGACCTTGTAGAATACATATAAAGGACCTAAGTAGCCAAATTGAAATTCTTAGAACTCCTCTAAAGATTTGAATGGAGAGATAAGGTAATTATTTATGTTAGATAAGTTACCCAAGAAGCCCTCAGTTTCATTGGTTTGAAACTCCAATTTTCCATTTTTATGAACAATGCCTAAGACCTAAAACTAACTCTAAACCCACACCAAATCCCAACTCAGACCCGATGGAGAAGCTAAGAAAAATTGACCATCTAAATGGGGTTTTAAAGATAATAATATGAATTTAAGTTGTAGAAGACTCTTTAGGGATCCTCCCCATCTAATTTAGGTGTGCCCTACTTATATGGATGGTGTATAATAGGGCTTATTTTGATAAATTTGAGTGTTTTATAGGTGTGGATAAGCTTTAGATGATGCAATAACCTTTAGGAGAGATACTAGGGATTTTTTTAGGTCTTCATGTTCATTTATTAAGCTATATAGTCTCTTAAGTATGTATGTTATCTTGCTCATCTCAACCATTCTAATGAGAAAGAAGTGATCACTTAGTGAAAAAGATGAAAACTCTAATTAGGAGGCATTTTGAGGCTTGATTGAAGAATATGATGAAATGGAAACTCTTGATAGGTGAAATTACTCCTTGTGCATGGACTAGATTGAATAACTGGAAGCATTTTGAGTGCCAAGTGTGAGAGGTGCATGTGAGGTAGTTATTTGTAATTGCTAGGGATGATTGATCATAGTCAAGAGAATATAAATGATTAGAAACCACTCAAATAATTGTGGAGGTTTGTAAATAACCCCTCCCCTTTATATAAACCATCATACCTATCCCTATTTATTGTTGAGGTAGTTTAATGAAATAAAATCATGAGGGCAGTTTCATATGCAAGAAAGAAAGCATCTATGCCACATTTGGAGGAGTTTGATGACTTAGGAGACATTTGTACTTGTATTCCTTGTAGGAAATGCATCATACCTGATATTATTTATATTTTAACTCCTTATTTCTTGATAAGTGTCCTTGTGACTCTTGAGCTTGACTTTCTCTCTCTTCTCTCATAATTTTTGTATCTACTAGCCATTTTATCTTTTGTACAGATCTCTCCACTTGAGTATGGTGAATCCCTACTCAATTATTACCTTGAAATAATAAATAATTTTGTTTTACCTCATTCATGACTTCATTAAGTGAATTCAATGGTTTTTGGTCTTGTATAAGTACATATTGCTTACCTTGACATGTTATCCTTCCTAATGCCTTATGTAGTTTGAAATCTCTCTTTTACAAGTCAGTAAGAAGTGTCTAATTTAGATTGTAGATATAGTGATTAGTCTATTCATTATTGTTTGTATAATACCTATTGTCTATCCCTCTTAATCCAATCTCTCTTAAAGATCCCATGCTTGAAACATTGATGTAGAAGAAGAGATTTTAGTTTGATTAATTGTATGTGTAAGCTTCCCTTTGGTTCCAAGTACATTGCAAGTGGTGTGAGGAGACAATATATTTGGTATGTCACCTCCTTAGATAGGATATTTTAATATTATTAACCCTTTTCCTTACAATTTTAAGTTTGGTTTTGGTGTGTGGAAGTGGTACATCAAGGGAACTAGCCCTAATCTAGAAACTCACCTCAAATTTGGGTCACCTACAGCCATGAGGTGTTTCCATTGTGCCACTTGAATGAGGAGAATTGAATCATCTCCTCAAGGGGTGAAATATTAAGTGATAATAATAATATCATGACTTATCATCCTTATATTAATGATAATACATCATATCTCCCTCTTTCTCTTCCCTTTTTGCTATATATGTCCCATTTTCATCCACATTTTGGAGCTCTCTAGAAATGTTTAAAAAATAAATATCTAATATTTTTAGAGAAAATAATCTTATGCCTTTTTATTTCTCAAGATATTCTAATATTTTTACTATAACACCTATTTGATATAATAAAAATTAAATTCTTTCATTGTTACAAGATGAATTAAAGTGTGTTATATGAATCTACGTTGTGGTTAAGTGAATGTATGTTTTCCTTTCCTCTATCTGATTTTTCTCACCTTCATGAATTTATTTGTAGTTCTTATAGGTCATTATAAGTGCAATATATAGTTTTTTTATTACTTTGGAAGTAAACAACTACCCTCCTATGATACTTGATAGCTAATCAATGCCTTTTGGTGAAATACTTATGTGAGGACTAATCATCTTTAGTCTTGAATGTGTCCTAATGTGTGTCTTGTGAAAAGTGTAAGTGTTCAAATTACTTATGCATCACCTCATTGTACATGATTTCATAGATTGTTATTAATCTCTCTCCCCTTTTCCATGTAAGTGTTAATATAGGTCTATTTTAAGTGATATATCCAAAAGGAATATGGCCTTCTTCAGAGGTCTGACCAAAGATTAGGTGACCCAGAACCTAGGTTCATTCCTATGTTGGAGTATATTTGAATAAGAGGACCTGAAAAATCCCCTTGATTAGTTAGGGTGCAATCTAGGAAACCAATATGAACCTCTAATTCAAATATAAGTATAAAAGCTATTGGATGCTATAATTGTTTTCCCAATTAGGCACTCTACTTAGGTAGATAATTTCATACTAATACAAAAAAGAATAAATAAATTAGAATCCATGTCAATTTCAAAAACTTGAATAGAGCATCAGAGAAAGATAATTCCTCTTTACCTTCATTAGATGTGGTAATTCAAATGGTAAGTGGATCATAGATGATTTCTTTCTTGGATGGATTTTTTGGTTACAATTAGGTACTGGTAGAGGTAGAGGATTGGATGAATACTACCTTCACAATAAAGTGAGGAAATTTTGCATATAAGAGAATGTCATTTGGCCTCATTAATGTAGGATCATCCTTTATAATAGCTATATACTTTTCTTCCCAAGGGTTACCATGAATGTGCATCATCATATACATGGATGACCTCACTTATTCTCTAAAAATATATTATACCATGTAGACCACATATGAAAGGTGTTTGATAGATGAAAAATATTTGGAGTGTCAATTAATATGAATAAAAACATATTTAGGGTCACTAAAGGGAAGATATTATGCCATATCATCACCAAATATGGGATCTCTATTGATCTAGATCAAGTGAAAGCCATATCCAAGTTGACACCTCCTAGAGGCAAGAAAGAACTAAAGTCCCTCTTTGGTAAGATAAACTTTATGAAAAAATTAATTTCTATACTTATATATATTGTCAAGCCTTTAAATGTTATGTTAAGTAAGTATTCTAAGATAGAGTGAATGACATAAGCTTCGATGGATTTCCAAGACATAAAAAATGCCATTGATCAAGCTCCAATTTTGATTAGTCTAGAATTCAATAAGGATTTATATCTCTATTCATTACTTTAGAACATATTGTGGCTATTATGCTCATACAAAAGGTAAAATATAATGAACATCATATTTCCTTCATGAGTACCAATCTGAAGGATGTTGAGTTAAACTACTCCATGATAGATAATTAGATTTATGCCTTGATTAAACTTATAAAAAAAATTAGGCACTATATTTTATGAAATAAAACATATTGCATTTTTCCAAATCCTATTTTCAAGCTCACGCTTAGCCAAAATGAACCAGGTGAAATAAGAGGGAAATGGATAGCCAAAATATAGGAGTTTAACCTTGAAATCATGCTAGCTAAAATGGTAAGAGGCTAGAGGATCATCCAACTAATGACTGAGACTAATCCATGAATCAACATTGAAAACATTAATGAGACTTGGGTAACTAATGTTAAGTGGTACACTCAAATCATCCATTGTCTACTCATAAGCACTTGTCCTCTATAACTAGGTAGATAGAAAACACAAGCACTCATGCTCAAATCAACTCATTATATGATAAAGGAGTCTTGTATAATAATAACTATGAAGGCATCTATCTAAGATGTGTTTCAAAGGAAGAAGATACATATATCTTGAACAACATACTTTAAAATATAGGTAGGGGGCATCCCTAAAGAAACATAATAACTCATAAGATTTTGAGGATGGGATATTACTAGGTTACAATCTTTAAGGACACACACATCAATACTTCCCATGACTGCTAGGTATTTGGGAAGAGAGGAGTAAATACTTTGATTTCATTGTATCAACTCATTAAGGGATATCCATTTTCCTAATTGGGTCTTTATTTTATTGGGGTGATAAACCAAAACTCTTCAGCAAGACATAAGTTTGTCATCATAGCTATTGACTACTACACCAGGTGGACAAAAGCTACTACAACAAAGAATTCTAAACCAATTGACATCATCAAGTTTCTAGAATAAAATATATTGATTGGGTTTGACACTCCCATTTTCTAATTTTTTGGTAATGGTTTAGCTTTTCAATCTTTTGAATTTATAGAATGAGTCTATGACAATCAGATCATAATCAAGTTCTCTTTGAACTACTACCCACAAGGAAATGGAGTAGCTGAGTATACCAATAATAATATGATGAATTTCATAAAGAATTTGTCACAAGATAAACTGATATAATGGAATATCTTATTGAAATATGCATTATGGGAAGATACAATTAGGCATAAGCAAACCCTCAAGGCTTCACTTTTTTTGTTGGTATATGTACATCAATTAATATTTCCTATTATTCTCAAGATATCAATGTATCAATTCATGCAGGAGTATAAGGGATAAGATTAAAGAGTACAATCTAGACTATTAGGCATATTCCATATGGAGGACATAAGAAAAAAAACACTACATAGCTTCAATAAACATTTGGATAATATCAAAAAGTTGTTTAACAAAGATCCATGATTAAGTCCCTTAGGATCTTTGACTTGGTCCTTTTATAGGATAAAACACATGAGAAGAAAGGACAACATAATAAGTTCACTCCTTTATGGATTGGACAATATCATAAATCAAATATCATAGGTAAGAATACATTTCAATTGAAATACCTCCAAGGTAATGACTCACCTTTCTAATACATGGATAGTTTTTAAAGCATTATTTCATGGTTGATTTAACTGGTGATGCCTCAGGATGTCTATAAGTGAAAATTGTAGATGTAGGATTAGTTTATATTTTTTGATTTTATGATTACATTTACTACTTTATAGAATAATTTCTTTCTTTCTAAGAGTAGTCTTTCCTATTTTCTACATTTTACTTTCACTAGGTCAGTTATACTTTCTGAATTAGTTATCTAAAAAATTAATAGACTAACTAATTTGCTAATTGATATTAAAAAAGAACTGTTAAAAACAAGAGGATGATTTATAAGCATGCATCATTGATCCTCATAAAGATTTAATTTGATAGTATTAGAGCTTTTAGAGTCAAGGTATGTGTTATGACTAAATTAGGTCCTACTTTGATTTAATAAGTTTACTAAACCTCTAGGATTTAATCTAATATAATCCTGCAAACTTTATAAAGACTTTACATTTACAAAGATCAATTGCACTATAACATGTTAAAACTTGGATGAGTGATAATAAACATATAACTAGATATATAATGACATGGGCATATTGATCAAAATAACTTTTCTTATACATACACCTAGCCAATAGTGATTCCCAACCTTTCTTCTTTCTATGTTTCAAAAAAAAAATCAATCATACAAACTAATAAAAGATGTGTGATTCAAGTAACCTCTATCATGAATATATATGTTTGGCTAGTATTAGAGTAAGGCTATGAGTGAAATTATTGGTATGTATGTCAAGGATATAGATGTTTGGATGGTAGTAGAACAATGCCTAGGCTTCACTTACTGATTAGTTATCAAAATTTGAAGTCAGCACGAAACCTACACTATTTATCCAAGAATTTTTCAAGACTCTCATAACAAGAAAAATTTAATACACAGTCACACAATCAAATCCAAAGAATGGAAAGGGTTATTAAGTTACACAAATAAGCAAGAGTTTGTTTTAAGGTCTAGTTTATTATTCATTTCTTATTAGGGATGAAGTTTGGTTATGGTACATTTCTAAGATTTTGGGTTCTCAAAATACTTAGGAGTATTTTCCCCTATGAGTCACTATTTGTTTTACCCTAACACATACCCCATTTTAAAAAATTAAAATGGGGACCCATTATAGTTTAAAATATTTATTTGGACCCCTTTAAACATTAGGAATCCATGATATGTATTTATTCATGCAAAAGTCTAAGGTCATCTTTGAAGTCTAAAGTTACATAAATTCAAAATTTTAAAATATAAGCTCGAATGATCATTTTGATTTATCCTAAATATTAGGTTTTCATAGTTTTCATCATTTATTTATACTAATGGGACTAATGTTTTTGCCCTACTATTTCCTATGTTTTATACATGTGAAGGACTATCAAAAGAAATTTAATAATCATTTGTAGGTTGATCCTCACTTTATATTATTCAAATAGTGATAGGTGGAATTAATATGTTACATAGAGCCTTCATCTTTCACAAAATTTATAAAGTGTTTAAAGAGTCTGAGATCTAAGAATAGGCAACGTAACATTTTTTCATTACATCAAACCTTGGAAGCTTTGAAAGTAAATTTATTGGTCTAATAGTCTCAAGCTTATGAGATCCAAGCATTCAATACTTGGTACATTTTCACTTAACCTAAAGTATGGAAACATTACATAGTTTCAATGATCTCGAGGCCCCAAGGTATGATACCTTTGAGTTTTTGATCTTTAAGAAGATGACAATTGAAATAGTTTTATTTACCTAGAATTTCAAAAATGGCATACTCAGTCAATGGACAGATGGTCTTGGAGCCCTAATTCTCCATGCCTCCAAGGCCTTGAGATCATGCCAAATGTTGAAATTATGTTATAAGAAACATTTTACATAGGCACACACAGTTTAAAAGGCCCAATCTTCTATGCTCTTATGCTTTTGAGCCCCCACAAACTCAATGTTTCTCCACATGGCACAATTATGTTAACTCATGGCCCTAGGGTATATAAAGTTTATATAGGGATCTAAAGGCCCAAGTGAATGAAAATTGGACAAGTATCACAATCTAGAAGATGCATATGTTAGGGAATAATTAATCCTCATATAAATTTGTATGTCATAATATGAATAATTATATGAGTAATAATTCATCATTACATACAATTAGTTTGTTAGTTAAATTTGGTAGTAATTAGTTTCCATAATATTTTTATAAATAATATTATTAATATAGGTTAGAAAATAATGTTGTTTAGATATATTTTTACAACAATATATCATATATAGGAGTGTCCATAATCAGAGAGATTTGGGTGAGAGATTAATGGATAAATAATCTCCATGAATATTAGAATGATATGTGTGTGTGTGTGTGTGTGTGTGTGTGTGTGTGTGTGTGTGTGTGTGTGTGTGTGAGATAGGTGGAATTACTATGTTACATAGAGCCTTCATCTTTCACAAAATTTATAAAGTGTTTAAAGAGTTTGAGATCTAAGAATAGGCAACGTAACATTTTTTCATTACATCAAACCTTGGAAGCTTTGAAAGTAAATTTATTGGTCTAATAGTCTCAAGCTTATGAGATCCAAGCATTCAATACTTGGTACATTTTCACTTAACCTAAAGTATGGAAACATTACATAGTTCCAATGATCTCGAGGCCCCAAGGTATGATACCTTTGAGTTTTTGATCTTTAAGAAGATGACAATTGAAATAGTTTTATTTACCTAGAATTTCAAAAATGGCATACTCAGTCAATGGATAGATGGTCTTGGAGCCCTAATTCTCCATGCCTCCAAGGCCTTGAGATCATGCCAAATGTTGAAATTATGTTATAAGAAACATTTTACATAGGCACACACAGTTTAAAAGGCCCAATCTTCTATGCTCTTATGCTTTTGAGCCCCCACAAACTCAATGTTTCTCCACATGGCACAATTATGTTAACTCATGGCCCTAGGGTATATAAAGTTTATATAGGGATCTAAAGGCCCAAGTGAATGAAAATTGGACAAGTATCACAATCTAGAAGATGCATATGTTATGGAATAATTAATCCTCATAGAAATTTGTATGTCATAATATGAATAATTATATGAGTAATAATTCATCATTACATACAATTAGTTTGTTAGTTAAATTTGGTAGTAATTAGTTTCCATAATATTTTTATAAATAATATTATTAATATAGGTTATAAAATAATGTTGTTTAGATATATTTTTACAACAATATATCATATATAGGAGTGTCCATAATCAGAGAGATTTGGGTGAGAGATTAATGGATAAATAATCTCCATGAATATTAGAATGATATGTGTGTGTGTGTGTGTGTGTGTGTGTGTGTGTGTGTGTGTGTGTGATAGGTGGAATTAATATGTTACATAGAGCCTTCATCTTTCAAAAAATTTATAAAGTGTTTAAAGAGTCTGAGATCTAAGAATAGGCAATGTAACATTTTTTCATTACATCAAACCTTGGAAGCTTTGAAAGTAAATTTATTGGTCTAATAGTCTCAAGCTTATGAGATCCAAGCATTCAATACTTGGTACATTTTCACTTAACCTAAAGTATGGAAACATTACATAGTTCCAATGATCTCGAGGCCCCAAGGTATGATACCTTTGAGTTTTTGATCTTTAAGAAGATGACAATTGAAATAGTTTTATTTACCTAGAATTTCAAAAATGGCATACTCAGTCAATGGACAGATGGTCTTGGAGCCCTAATTCTCCATGCCTCCAAGGCCTTGAGATCATGCCAAATGTTGAAATTATGTTATAAGAAACATTTTACATAGGCACACACAGTTTAAAAGGCCAAATCTTCTATGCTCTTATGCTTTTGAGCCCCCACAAACTCAATGTTTCTCCACATGGCACAATTATGTTAACTCATGGCCCTAGGGTATATAAAGTTTATATAGGGATCTAAAGGCCCAAGTGAATGAAAATTGGACAAGTATCACAATCTAGAAGATGCATATGTTAGGGAATAATTAATCCTCATATAAATTTGTATGTCATAATATGAATAATTATATGAGTAATAATTCATCATTACATACAATTAGTTTGTTAGTTAAATTTGGTAGTAATTAGTTTCCATAAAATTTTTATAAATAATATTATTAATATAGGTTAGAAAATAATGTTGTTTAGATATATTTTTACAACAATATATCATATATAGGAGTGTCCATAATCAGAGAGATTTGGGTGAGAGATTAATGGATAAATAATCTCCATGAATATTAGAATGATATGTGTGTGTGTGTGTGTGTGTGTGTGTGTGTGATAGGTGGAATTAATATGTTACATAGAGCCTTCATCTTTCACAAAATTTATAAAGTGTTTAAAGAGTCTAAGATCTAAGAATAGGCAACGTAACATTTTTTCATTACATCAAACCTTGGAAGCTTTGAAAGTAAATTTATTGGTCTAATAGTCTCAAGCTTATGAGATCCAAGCATTCAATACTTGGTACATTTTCACTTAACCTAAAGTATGGAAACATTACATAGTTCCAATGATCTCGAGGCCCCAAGGTATGATACCTTTGAGTTTTTGATCTTTAAGAAGATGACAATTGAAATAGTTTTATTTACCTAGAATTTCAAAAATGGCATACTCAGTCAATGGACAGATGGTCTTGGAGCCCTAATTCTCCATGCCTCCAAGGCCTTGAGATCATGCCAAATGTTGAAATTATGTTATAAGAAACATTTTACATAGGCACACACAGTTTAAAAGGCCCAATCTTCTATGCTCTTATGCTTTTGAGCCCCCACAAACTCAATGTTTCTCCACATGGCACAATTATGTTAAGTCATGGCCCTAGGGTATATAAAGTTTATATAGGGATCTAAAGGCCCAAGTGAATGAAAATTGGACAAGTATCACAATCTAGAAGATGCATATGCTAGGGAATAATTAATCCTCATATAAATTTGTATGTCATAATATGAATAATTAAATGAGTAATAATTCATCATTACATACAATTAGTTTGTTAGTTAAATTTGGTAGTAATTAGTTTCCATAATATTTTTATAAATAATATTATTAATATAGGTTAGAAAATAATGTTGTTTAGATATATTTTTACAACAATATATCATATATAGGAGTGTCCATAATCAGAGAGATTTGGGTGAGAGATTAATGGATAAATAATCTCCATGAATATTAGAATGATGTGTGTGTGTGTGTGTGTGTGTGTGTGTGTGTGTGTGTGTGTGTGTGTGTGTGTGTGTGTGTGTGTGTGTGTGTGTGTGTGTGTGTGTGTGTGTGTGTGTGTGTGTGTGTGTGTGTGTGTGTGTGTGTGTGTGTGTGTGTGTGTGTGTGTGTGTGTGTGTGTAATCTCTTGAATGATTTATAATCAAAGTGTGGTATAATACTATGGGGTGTTTGAAATATTTTTAAGTTTATATGTGTTTACCTCCATTATATCTTGTATGAGTTTTTAAAGACTCTAATAAACACCATCATCTGGTATTAGAGCCATGTTGTATCAAGGATGGGTTTGTAAAAATTTGTGAGGGGATATCATTTCTTTCTTCACCCCTTTGAATGAAAAAAATTAGTAGTAAACTACATAAGAGCATAGCATAAAGTTTTGTGTTAAAATTTCTATATATAGCTATATATTCTATCTAAACCCTACATGGTCTATAAATTTATTAGAGCATGGGTGTGAATTGAATAATGGGATGGAATCTAGTCTCAACATTTCATAACATATTAATACAATTTATCTCTTTGCTAAACCATAGATAGAGTCATCAGATTACATACACATAACTATAACTTTGTCGAATCTATCCTTATTCATAGATTTGTCTCCATACAGACATGCACCTAGTTGGTTATTTTTCTACATTAGCATTAAAGCATTGAAGGACTATTATTTTGCATTGGTAGAGAAAATTTGAATCATCAATTTTTGCATCATGGACATTAGATTATGAGCATGACCAAAAGCATGGAGATTAAGGCAAAGGCTATGTGCAAGTATTTGATTTATTTGGTCATCTAGGTAGAGTAGTGGAATTATCAGATCCATGTCAATTCACTCCCATAATTGATAGCATGAAAATTTAGTTATTGTGTGGCTAGCTATACATTCTGTGGTAAGCTATGAATATACATGTTTTATATAACATATAATCTTGCTATTAAAGGGATATCATAATGCTATGTTGATACAATGCATAATCTTGTTATTGGTAATATCTCATCTTTGGCGACTTGGAAATCATGTAGATCCTAATTTCTATGATGGATCCATTTTCTATACACAATCTTAACATGTATATTCCATGTCATCCCTTCAACAAATGTTCCCGTCAGTTATGAAAAGATGTGATTACAAAATATATTGGTGCATAGTCTTATTATTTTCTTGGGTAGTAATTTGTTTTAGATTAGTCTTCATAATGAGTGTCATTATAAGTTATAAGTTTTAGTGGGTCATATTAAATCTTTTAGTTTTTTTAGTTATTTACTATTAGTTGTAAAGTCTAAATAAATAGATTTGTAATCAAATGTTTATTACAAATCTAATTTTGTATATAGTTTTAATAGTCATTCAATCCATTTCAATGTTTCTTAGTTTATTTTATGTCTACAATTAGTGTCATATTATTTTATGTTAAAAGTGTCATTTTTAAATTATTTCAAGTTTTTTAAATTCAATAGTTAAGTCCTATCAAAAAGAGTCATTTAAAAAGTTTGTGTTATTTTCTTGTCAAAATTATTTGGGTCCAAAATTTGTCAAAAATGTCAAAAGAGTCAAATCATATTTATATAAATAAGTATGTCAATCATTATGATTTTGCGTCTAGATGTCTCAGTCATCAAAAGTATCAAAAAAATTTTAAAAAAAAAATTAATTGTACATAGATGCATTATCAGTGTAACTGACATCCATTCTGTAAAAAGTTTTTCAAGAGTGTTGGGGGAGTCATTATCTTCATGACATCATAAGTTGATTAAGTAACAACTTACTGGAGGTTGGAGGACACTAGAGGATGGAGGATTTATATGCCTCTCATTAGCCACAATGAAGGGCTGCTTCTTACAATAGTGGCGCACGCACGCACACACACACACACACACACACACACACACACACACACACACACACACACACACAATTTTCAGCATTTATATGTGTGATGAATAAGAGGTGAATTTCCTATTTTATCAAATAAGGCATTACATAAAAAGGTGTTTATAAGAAATAGAAATGTGGCAACAGTTAGGAGAGAAACTAATACACAGATCTTGTAACTACTTTACTTATTTATGGCGATGATCCACCAAGTGACAAGTATATATAGTCATATAAAGTAAATGTGGGATGCATTCCTTCACATAGTAGTGGTCATGTGAAGAAATATTACATCAATAGTATGTATACCTAAGAGTATGTAGTGGCATATAGTTTTGTTTGAGCCATTTCTTGGAGGAAGGAGTCAAAGTTGAATAAATGGTGTTATTATTGTGGTTCCCACACTGTTAGGTTGAAGTGTTCCTTAAGTGAATGGTTGATGGTAGATGTTCCTATTCAAATTTACTACATTGATTTGATTGATGTGTTCTTGATAGTGAATAGTATATAAGAAGTTGATGTGTTCCTTCTTTACTTTCATTAAGTCCTGTGAAACACAAATTACCATGTAAGGCCTAAAGGGGGAATGTTAGGGAATTGTTAGTCCTCATAGTAATTTGTATGTCATAATATGAATAATTGCATGAGTAAGAGTTTATTATTACATACAATTAGTTTTTTAGTTAAATTTGGTAGTAGTTAGTTTTTGTAATATTATTATAAATAATATTATGAATATAGGTTAGAATATAATATTGTTTATATATATATTTAAAATAATATATATTATATAGGAATGTGTATAATTAGAGAGATTTGGGTGAGATATTAATGGAGAAATAATCTTCATGAATATAGGAATGATGTTTCTATATTATGTAAACTCTTGAATGTTCTATGATCAGAGTGTGGAATAATATTATGGTGTGTTTGAAATATTTTTAATTTTATATGTGTTCATATCCAATATATCTTATATGAATTTGTGAATACTTTGATAAACACCATCATCATACTCCAAATATACATAAATGAATTTGATAGCAAGGTAGAGAAATGAGTAAATGAGAATTTTATAGTTGTCTAGAATGTGATGACTAGACACATAAAGTTAATAAATAATTACCTTCTAGAAAACAAGCAAACCTACTAACATTAACTGATGCATTAAAATTAAAACATGAATGAAATCAAAAGGCTAATATTTTCTTTGGTGACACATGAACACATTTAAGACTCAAAATTTTGGAAAATATAAGTAAAATCTAACTGAAGTTTACTCATTTTGCCATCAGGTTATCAATTAAACTTTACAATTTTGAGCCCTCAATATCCAAAGAGCCCTATTTTTTTTAATGAACTTGAAAGAACAAACTAGATTATTTATAGAATAAATTACATAGTTTAGATTAATATAATTACATCCTCTTCAAAGAAAATACATGATGACCCCCCCTTAGTTTATTCTTATGTTGGAAGTGAGGAATTCATGGGCACAATGTTCAATAAAAGTGACATCAAATTCGAGTTCCTTGATTATTCAACCATCTAGAATGTTGTAGAGTCTGTGGTAGCCTGCTCTATGAAATATTAATTATCTATAGATGAGAAGTAATATATTGATGACATGTTTCCCATTAAAACACAAGGTCTCCATCTAATGGTAAAAAAATAGAGGTAATTCCTTGCATAGACTTGCTTACAGATTTATTTTTCAATGGAACATTTCATGAGGATTAATTATATATTAAGAAAAGAAAAAATGTAGTTGTATTTATTTCTCATAGTGGTTTTCAAAGGTACCTCAGACTTCCATGGCTTAAAACTACCTATAACTAAGTCTTGGCCAATGTTTGACTCAATTATAACACCATTGATGGAATACTAAAATAATTTTTGGTTAAGGGCTAGAAGATGAATCTCAAGGGAGGCATTTCCTCTAATAACATTGTAAAATTTAAACCTAGAATTAGGATAGCTATGGCCCCACTAAATAGAATATTTTGTTTTGATGACATAACTTATGTACAAGTGGAATGGGTCCTTTTGTTTGACATTATTTTAACTTCATACAAATTACTTTCCCTATGATCAAATTCTAGTTGATGGTAATTTTTACATGATGTCATACCTATTGGATGTTGTACTAGGTACAGTCCATAAACCACATGGAGAGATATATCAACCCTCAATAGAATATTTAGGAAATATAATCTATTAGAATCATCTAAATATGGAACTTGAGTACTAAGAGTGATAATTGAGACCACTTATTCCTAGCCTATCCTTAGACCTATCGTAGGTCATATTTAGACACTTATTAAGCCTTTGTATAGACCACATGCATCCCTAAACATCCATAAAGTAGTATCAAACCTTCAATTCAACATCCTAGCCCCTAATGCCTCATGTTTTGCCACCTAGAAACTAACACCATAATTGGGATAGTATCACCCCATGGCGCTAGTGTCCCATTTTGGTAATTATTGTCATTCTCCCTCCTTTTGTCTCCAATGAATATCTTTTCAAAAAAATAAACATGTAGGGTCATCCTAGACCTCTTTTAAGACCCACAAAAGTACTAAACTAGTAAATATACATGAATTTTGGCACTTTAATCACTAGATGAAAATCAAATGCAAATTACATAAATAACTCAGAATAAGTTGTGCACAATCAAGGTTCTCAATCCATATTCTACCCTACTTCTAAATACATCCATATATAGCATTTATAAACTTTAATTACTTATATTTCTAGTCTTAATCACACTTAAATCACTAAAGCCAACATTTACATTAGCTTCACTTGCATTGGCACCAATACTTAGGTTTGGATAACTAAATTGGGCTTGATCCCTCCTTAGATTATTGATATGTATTAAAATATCATCACAATAGGGTGTTGAGGATGTCCAACCTACCCCACTAAAAATAGACTTTGCTACTTATGCCAACTTGATGTCCTGGTAACATGTAGGTTTAGGGTTGACATACAAAATTAATCAAATTAGGTCACTGATAGGGAATTATAACCCATGCACACAAGAACAAGCTAAGAAAACTTAGACATAAGTGCAATTAGAAGCTCATAATAGTTATACATAGATGACATTAACACTATATGGTACTACTATCTAATTAGGGTACTACTATCTAGGAAGGTTTTTGACACATGGATCCTATTATCAACACTTATATCAACTCCTATCCCAATTCACAGGCTCTATAGTTCTTATTTCAATCAATTTCTAGCTAAGTATTTATTTATATTATTTATTACTATTTTTAGAAAGGACAAACTAGGTAAATTTTATTATAAATTAGTGGTTGTATTTATTGCATATTTATTCCCTATTTACTATACTCATACCTTTTAATAACATAGGGATTACACTCCATAATATTAAAAGTTTAAAATTATTTAGTGAACTTGACTTACTTTGAGTATTCCATAAACCCTAACCCTAGATAACCCATAACCCTAGGGTTTATGTTTATAACCTTCTAAGTCCCACACTTGGATTTTAAATCCCTATATTTTTTTAATTTATATTTCATATAATCATGATAATAATGATAAATGAAGTTTATCACTTTTTAATACAAATTTTTCTATCTTATTTTGCATGTTTTTCTCCTTTCATTTGTAATAGATTCAAATATGACATAAACACATAGGTCCATGATGCTTTATATCAATTAAAATGTATGTCCAATTTCTTTCTATTTCTAGCATGTTATTATTCTCTTATGTGTAATTCAATTAATAAGTAAATCCTTAATACATAGAGGATCAATTACAATGTATTTTATTGGACTTAATCCATAAATTTAATACTGTAACAACCATGTTTCAAGTTTCAATGTCATATCTTATGCACATGAAATAATATCATTCTCTTCCTCACCTCCATGAGGGTGATAGATACTTTCCCTCTAACCAAGTCCATGATATCAATCCTAAAAGATATGAAGTGTCCTATACTATTTTTATTAATTCCCACATTCATCATATCTATGCCTCTACCTCTCCCCTACAGGGTGTGTACCTACATGTTCAATTGAAAGTAACCAGGGTTTTTACTTATGAGACTCTATAGGATCAAATCATTAGTATGATTAAGATAATATCAAAATTATATAATCAAAATCAGTTATTAATTGGAAAGGTAACATTATTGGAAAATCAAATTACATGTATAAAGTCTTCATAATATGGTAGTGTTCATCATGTATATGCATCTACACCTAGAAAATTTATGCCTAACACTCTTTCATATCCACATAATAAATTAAAATATGAGTAATAAAATCAATATAAAAACCTTACACAAGATGGGAATCAAGGAACTCTCCTCCCACTTAACAATGAAAATCTTATTGTCAATAATGATGTGATTTTAAAAAGTTTTAGAGACAAACTTTGGGAATAGCCACATGATCATGCATAGATTTTGAAAGCCATATTGGAAATAAAGAAAAAATAAAATAATGGTAAATCTTCTACTTCCCTAGATAATAATATTATTACACCTATAGACACCCTATTTTGGCCACAATTATGCTTCAATCAAACTTCAAATTGATTTCTAGTAAATAGTGAAATTTAAGCCTAGTAATCTCAAACATTAATGTTCAAAATCATGTTGAGGCATACTTATTTGGGGTATTACCATGTATACAATAGTAACCTCTCATAGATTCATCTCCAATCAACTTATGATCTAGCAAATTGAAAATTTGGCCTTTGGACCCATTAAAAAGGGCACTTAAACAATTCCTAAAGTGCAAAATTACTAAGCATAATGAATTAACCAATAAAATGAAATTAAATGCTTAAGTGAAATATCCATGTACAATTATTAAAAATGAATTTTTTAAAATAGAAATTCCAATAAAATTGAGGTCATGATGATGTCATCATTCTCAAAGTCAATAAATTGAAAATATCTCCTTTAAAACCTTAAATTAAAAAAAGGAGATCTATGATTAATAAATGGGATCTCTATCCCAAATATCAATTACTTGTCCCCTCTTTAATTCAACTAGGGCTAAGCTAAACCTAATTGTGGTTAAATCTAACCCAATTGTACTTGGGTTAGAGTTAGTTTGAAAGGTTATGAATAGAAGTTCCAAGACCATTCTAAAAGAAGATCTCAATCCAAAGTTATAATGTTCAATTGTTGAGAGACAAAGCATTTATGTAGTATTATAATGGAAAAATGTTAATAGATTGTTACATATTGTCAAATCCAAGCCTGATATTTTTAATGTGATAAGGAGAAATGATGCAAGGATCACCATTCTCAAAAACTTTTTGAGCACAAAATTGATCACATTCCTCCATGACGAACATATCACTCTTGTTAACAAGGAAGGTAAAGAATACTTGTTTTGTCTTCCATTATTAGTTACTTGTATTGTTCTCTTTCTCCTTAAATATCTAGGGTTGAAGTGTTAGATTTATTAGTGTGTTTTTATTATTTTTTATCATACTAAAAATTGAATAACTCACCTCTTAGATTATTTTTTCACATAATAACATGTATGGTTGGACTCGAAACCCACTCTTTTTCTTAATTATTTCTTGTTATTATTTATGTCTAGAAAATTAGAAAAAAAAAAGGTTGGTAGAGTCCTCATAACTTTTAATAAATCATTGTTTTTAATATCAATTTTTCTAGGTATGTGAATTTATTTCCTATTGACATCATATACAAATTTTGTTTAAAAATAATATATGTTATTATTTATAAACAAATTACTAACTGTTGTTTTTTGTTGTTTCTTATTTTTTTAATGTGAAAAAATAAATAATTGATACATAGATCATAAAAAATATTCTTTTCACTTTTCTAATATAAATATTTTTAGATATGCAAAGATATGACCTATGAATAACATCCAAAAAATTAGTGAATAATTGATTTATATTTTATAAGTTATGGTTAAAACATAGACTACTTCTTTTTTATATTTATTTGTGTTCAATTTTATTTTTAACATTTATTTTATAGGTTCCTTTTCTCTTTTTGTCCAATCAAACTTATAAAAAAAATTCAAAGGTTTTATAAATAAAAGAGAAACAATATCTCATCCCAACACTCATTTCACACTTATTTTGGTACTTTAAAAAAAAAAAAAAACTTTCATTTTCTTATTTTGAGTTTTCACAAGTTGCCAAAACTTCAAACACATTTCAAGTTGGTGCTATTAAAAATAACATACATTTTAGTTATATATCTTAAGAGTTTTTTAAATTATTATTTTTTATTTAGATAGTTTCAAATTTCATAGATTAGATTCTTTAGTTTGGCAAAATAGAAGCTATCACGTGTATGCTCTTCCATCATCCCCTTTAGGGAACTTGGGTGACCAAAAGTGCTTGGTTTATTACCATTATTTGATAACTCTTGTCAGAAATAGTGTTTCATAAGCTCTCCCCAATCTCCAAGTGACTTGGGTGATTTCAAAATTAACCTTTAAAGTCTTTCTATTTTCATTTATTTATTTTCTTTCATTTGGCTTGTGGGGGGTATTTCATTGCTTCCTCACAAATTCTTTGGGGGGTGTGTTGACCTAGGGATTCATATCCTAGCATCGTATCAACCCTAATTTATAGTGGGCTATATAAATTTAGGCACATGATATTAGGATTTCTAGGGGGATGAGTGGCTATCCTCTCTTATCCTAATGAAAACCTAGGTCAAGTTTTACTAAACATCAAACTCTACTAAATAGTACATGGCTGGAGTTGTTATGCATAGGAATAGACCCTTACATATTAATTTAACAAGTATGAACCTAATTGAAGTGATTTTTCCCTTGTGTTAGCCACACTTAGGACCATCTATTACATTAAAACTTATATATTTTTAGTCAACCCCACTTACCATAAAATTTATTTTCAAATGCCAAGATCTCCTTAGTCTAAGTTCATGCCACGTACCAATGATTAAGAGATAGAGGAGTGAATAAAAACTCTACCTACACCTATTCTTTAATTTTTTGATTAACACTTAATTCCTCAAAGGCATTGGTATATTGGTGAAAACTTTGGTATAAGCTATGCACACTCATGTCAATTATAGAGATAGGATAAGCCATTTATGTTATTTCTATATTCTTTGATTTACATGCATGTTTTGAGACTAAATTTATTTATTTTTTCAGTATCTAAATGAGTCATAAACATCACGTGTTTTCATCACACTTTAGCCTATTAAGTGTTACTCTTTCCATTTGGTATCACACTTTTTCCTTAAACTTTTTATCCCAAAAATGTGTGTGTCACTTGTTTAAACAAGGCATCATTATGTTTCCCATTTAATCCCAAACATTTGCCTTGGATTTTTGAATCCAAAATCATTAGTATACCATCTTATTTAGAGGATTTTGTTACACTGCCTATGTTATTCCAAAAACTATTGCAATTGTTACAAACCAAGTTTCAAATCACGTGTACCTTTGGTCTAAAATTTTTATCTTTATGTTATCCATTTGGGTTTAGGATGTTATCCATTTGAAAAATAAAAATATTTTGAACCAATTTTGGAATTTGTATTGAGAAGTTCTAATTCAAAACTGATTGGTTTACACCTATGTTTTGCTTAATTTTGGAGTGGGTGTTTAACTCTTACCTTTGAATTTTACAAATTGGACTAATTATTTGCTTGATTTAAAGACTCCTTTGCCTAGATCTAAGAAGTGGTTTATTTCCATTTTCCTTAAGTTGATTTATTTCCTTAAACTAAGGTTAAAACTCACTTTTAAAGTATAACTCTAAACACAATTAGTTTATATTGGAGCCTTATTTATCACTTAGGCTTGAATGATTTACTCATCAATCTTATTTACATTACTTGAGTTTGAATTTCCCAATTAGTTTTAGGTATGTGTGAATAATTTTATACCAAGGTTAAGTTTGTTTTAAAATCCATGTGCCAAGATTGAGTCAAAGTGTTTTGAGTTAGTTACCTTAGAAGCTAGATTAATTGTAATTTTTTACCTTGACCTAGTTTTTTTCAAAGTATTGCTTTATGCCTTTTTACCAAATACCTAAAATTATCTTAAGTTTTTAGACATAGTTTGTTTCACATTCTATCTTTGTGCCACCAAATCCCTAGCACCATTTTTAATTTTAGGCCTAGATTAGATTTGTTCAAAACACTTTGATAAGACCAGGATACAAATTTGCCTTTCATTTGACCTATTGTTTGAAAGACCTTAGATTATTGGACATATTTGATACCAAGCTTACTAGTGATGTTTTTGGAAAAGAGCTTCATTCTAGGCCAAGTTTAAAACATTTGTAATAATATACTGAGTTTTCCATCTAGACCAAGTTTTAAGATGTACCAAGCATCGACCAATATTTTTAGACCATGATTTAAAGTGTTTTGTGAACTCTATAACTTCTTATTTATGAGACACTAATCATGGGTTTGGATATGCCTTACCACACACATAGTTGGACCATATACAATCTAGATTACAAAAAAGTATTCATGAGTGATGTCTTCATTCAAGACCCATATGGATATGGCATAATTGTTGAGACATATCCATATCTCCCTTACACTACTCAATATGCATAACAAGGATAAGATCCATTGGTACACTACCTAGTTAGTAAACCTTCTTATCCAAGATAAGAGTAATAATAAATAGCTCAATACCTTGTTAGTGTGCCATCTATTCTTGAATAAGTTCAAAAAAATATTTAATACATTGCCATGCCCTTGACCTATGACCAATATTTGTTTGATCGTCACTTTCTTGAAAATAAGAATGAGTTTTTGGTTATATCCATTAAGGTAGGAGCCAATTTTCTGAAAGATTTCCCCGATGAAAATCTACCTAGTCTAATTAGAGTATGTAGAAACATACCTTATACCAGACCTCTTGAAAAGGAAACTACTAATTACCATCATGCACTCATGCCAATGCTAAACCAAGATCTGAATGTGCTTGTAAAGAAAAAGGTCCCCATGGTAGACTAATTCATTCAAATGCAACAATCATATCATACTTATCTTAATATAGCATAGAATTTTAATGTTATGTCCATATTAAATACCCCATTTATAGATATAACTCCTTCACCAAGAGTTCTTATTAATTCATTTGGTCATACTAATTTGAGTGTGAATACATTTTCCCAAAGTAATTCAATAGATGGAACGTTTAATGTCCCATTTATTGAGGAAGTGACTATGTCTTCTACTCATTACCATGTGCTAGATAACATGTGTCTCCCAATTCAGGCCAAGGTGGGTTAAATACACCACCAAATAATCCATAGCAATAAGTTACTCTTGCCAATACCATAAGTGGTTCACAATAATAGGGGAAAGGAATGCCTAGTTCTCAACTAAAATAGGTTACTCCCATTCCTTAACCATCTTATTCTTCAAGAACATAACAATAGGTGATAATTAATCAAGCATTACCCAATATTTTACCCCAATAAGTGGTGAATGTTACCCTACCTCAACAGATAATGACTAATATTTCATAGCTACAAACACAGACCAGTTTATCACCTCAGCAAAAGCAAAAGATTATACTACCTCAATGAGTAGCAATGAATGTTCCACCATAAAAAACATATACCAATGTACCTCAATAATCATAGACATTATCTATTCAAAAACATGTTCCTAGTGGTCAGTGACAAATTCCAAACACCCAATAAGCATCTAGTTCAAAAAAGGTGTTTGCTCAATATAGAGGTGCCAACATCCATCAAATACATATTAGGAAATAATTTCCTTTTACCCAACACGTGACATAAATCCAAATACAAGGCCTTAGTTAATATTAAGTATAATTTATATAGTCAAGTTTGACTAGTCAATAGAAATTTCATACTCAAACTCAATAAGTACAGTACCTATCACAAGGCCACATACTTCCATCACACCCTCAATTACCTTTAACTTAAAGCCATATTATAAATCCAAACCATAATATTTACCAATAATGCATATAATATCAATAAAATAATCCCAATGCATGAATGCATATTCTTAGTTAATTGGTCCATCAAACCAACATTCCACAATATTCCATTCCCTCACTATACCCCCATCAAGGGAATCCACCTTTGATCACCCAGTCATAATCATAACAAATTGTGCCATCAAGTTTCTTCACACAAGAAATATAATATATGAAGGATGCAATTGCATCCATTCAAATAGGAAAATAGACTAATAATTTTGAATTGGATAACAAGAGTTCATATCCATTTAACATGGAGTATCTCCAAATACCATTTCCTCTGGGTTATGAACCAAAAAAAATTGAAAAATACAAGGGTAAAGGAGACACTACAAAAAATTTATAAGAGTTTTTTGTCACTTCCCAGCTAGTAGCCTATAGTGACATCTACTTGCTTCTTATTGTTCCTTGAATTCTAGTTAGACGTACCCTAGAGTGGCTTCTTAAGTTACTAAAAAACTCAGTATCTAAATTTGATGATCTTTCAAATAAGTTTGTCCAATACTTCTATAATATTGAGCTTGAGATTTTGATAGTTGATTTGAGTCAAGTGAAGAAAACATTTGGTGAGAAATTTACAAGTTATAGTGATGGAGAGTGTTTTATAGTCAATTCAACCATAATTTACGTGATAAAAAATTAGTAGTTGTGTTTACTAAAAATTTACACAATGAAATATCTTATCACTTGGAGCTTCAATGTGCTCACACATTCAAGGAGATCATTATGAAAGTTATACATATTTAAAAGGACCTCATTAATAAAAGGATTATAAATGTATCTTCTTCAAAACAAAACAAAAACACAAACAAAAATCTAGGCCCAAATCAGATCTCTAGCCCAATCTAAATGCAAGCATCTACACCCACTCAAGCTAATAATTATGAAAAAATTAAGTTGTAAAATCAAAATAAGAATGTTTTTGGTAATGGAGTAACTGAGTCATGTCTAGTTTAAAAGGTGCAGACACCATTTTCTCAACCTCTCCCATAAATGCAACTTATTCCACAAATGTAACCTATCCAACAAGTGTAGTCTATGCCTCAACACATGCCAACTCCTCAAATACTACATCCACCACCTTTGCAAACCCCTCCTCCAAGAAGAAGACCCACTCCCAAAGTATTCATTAACCTTGGTGAGCCTATTGAATTAGTATTTTGAAAATTATTCATGGTCAATATTATTAGTTGGTTTATTCCAAAACACTTTCCTAAGGGAATACCTTATCTACATTGTTATAAATAGCATGAATTATGTGAATACCATCATTTTGATGGACATTTTATACATTGTTGTGTGTATTTGAAGCACCTAATTAAGAATATGTTGGAAAATGGAGAGATATAGCTAGATAATAGAGCATATACTAATCAAAACCTAGCTATCTACAAAAATACTTTTCCACAACATAACAATACCAATCATCAACAACAACAATAACAAAGACCACAACCATAGTAGCAATAACAACAATAACAATAATAATAATTTTAACCATAAAATGGATGAAACTAAAGACATAATGACCCCAATAACCAATAGGCCTATCATTTAGTTTTACATGACTAAAATATGACCACTCGTAATATAACCTACATAACCTACAAATTTATTTTAGTCATGTAAAACTAAATGGGAATTATTATGCTTGATATTCAATCCAAATCTAAACATTTTAAACTCTTAATCATTCAACACATACAATCATGAAGCATACACATCATTCATAACAAAGAATATGAAGATAAAACAAGATCAAGCACATAATACATGATATATGTGGGAAACCCTCTTGGGGGATAAAACCCACTAAACCTTGAAATATGGACTAAATTATTATAAATATAATATTCAACATTTAGACTAGCACCAACTGATCAAGGAGCACCCACCCTTGAATTTAGTCAAGCACCCACTTGACCTTTATCTAGATTCAACTAGAAAGGAGACTGTAACCCCCTAGGTAGCCAAGTACTAGCTTAGATACCTCTTATCTAATATCTACCTTTAATATAATTTCAAACATTACTAATGATGTATTCCTCTTGCTTTCACACTTCACCCATCAATCTCTGTCAAATAGCCTCTAGGGCTTACTCGCTCAACTAGCCTCTTCTAGGCCTATTAGCTCTAATGACCTATGTGTACACCTTGATCAGATAATTATGATTGATATTATTCACCCTATGACAGTTATTAATTACTTTTACCTTTGATTTCAAAGGTTATGTCCTTTCCTTAGCTCCTCATACACACAACAGACCCAAACAGGCCAATTAGGCCTTATATTTATACCATTCACTCATCTAACCCATCTTGGTCAACCAAGATGCCTAAAAAACTTGTATTATACTTTAAATAGGTCTCCATATATGTTAAATTGGTAATAAACTCCACGTCATATGTTAGATATAGTCCTTAAGACTCAAATCTTCCATTAAGGCTTAATGAGACCTAAAACAATTAGGCCTTCACATCCACACATTACACATGCAAACTCTTGGACCACCTTAAAATTTCACCAATGTTTCAAAAATATAAAATATACCTAAAATATTCATTTTATTACTTCCACATAGGTCTATGTCACCTGGAACTCAACCTCATACCTTGAAGCAAGCCATTTTAGACTGCTCACCAATAGGCCTAAAAACATAGAAAAGTCTGCCATATAAAATTGAAGCATATAAACACTTTTCTCAAATAATAAACTAAAAAATTGCATGAATAAATCATAAATGACATATGAAAAATATCCATGTCCATTTGACACCTTCACAAAGTCTCTAAGCACTCAAAATAACTCTCTCATGATGACCACTCAAACTCGTCACATATAGTCAAAATATAGTCAGACCATTTTGACTCTACACAATTGAATATGGGAAACATAAGACCTAAAATACCTTGTCATTAACCTTTGATAATTATTTGATATATTATTATTCATTTATTTCCTTAACTCTACTCAAAACACCTTCAACTTACCTCTATAATATGATCACTCAAACTACCAGTGTATTCAATAAACATAGTCAACTTCTAAACCTTTTGTTCAGTCTGATGATGGATTGCTCAAAAATATATAATACACATATATGGTCATAATAGAGTTTATAACACTCTTAAATATTTATATCATCTTGAAACATCAAAATATCATTAAGAAATCTTCAATTACCCTTTTTGGGTTACTTGCAGAACATGGTCAAACACATAGTCAACTTTGGAGCTCAAAATCTTTGACTATATAGACATTAAAACCTTATAACCAATGTATCTAGATGTGTCTTGAAATATTCTTCAAGTTTAAATTTTAAATCACCTTCAAATTCATCCTAGATTAATAGGTATAAGCAAAATACTCAGCATCATTTTTTCCTTTGTTAATTTTAAATACCAACAATCACTGGTAAATGTTAATATTATAGACACGTGCCTTCATCTTGTGTCCTCACATAGCTTGCTCAAACATGATTTATAAATATATTTGTTATTATCCTAAATTTAACTTACATTTTTCATCATTAATCATTGATCTACACTTATATGATTAAGACACTTGGTGTCCTCATGTGCCTTCTGAGCACCTTGCTCCATTCAGTTAACGTGCTTGCACCACTTGGCAGTCTCACATGCTCTCAAAGCATAATGATATCAGTCCCCATGTGATTATTCCACTTGTAATTTCTACATTAAATTTATTTATCCTTTGATAAATTTACTTCATGTGCATTGTTGGATCTTTTGAACACTCACCATTAGATCTCCTGTTGCAAATTTGTCTAAATATACAAACTTAGTGAGCTTTGTTTGAGAGGCCAACTTTGTACTCTTATAAATTTTGATACACTCAATCTCCAAACCTGAAATTTGAAACACATGATCACCTCTCATATTTTAATCCATCCATGTATCAAACTAATCTTGAAACCTTCAAATGAGTGAAGTATGACATCAACAAACTACTTACTCAACCTTGTCTGCCAGGATGACTACTTAAACCTAAACACTCATATGATTGATCAGATGAATTAATTTCAATTTTAAAATCATTTCAAGAACTCAAAACACCCCATATTTTATTTGAAACATGACCATACCATCAATAACATCCATGATCTACCTATCCAAATCAAACACTGAAGAACTATGTAAGAACACTAAATCACACTTTGTCATTATCATTCTAGCACACATTACACCTCATCAACATCCTTGTTCACCTTAAAGACATCATTAAAAAACCTCAAACAATCTCCTCATTTTTCATTTATGTCAAACACTAATACAAAGCTTATGGTCAGACTCTATCTCTTTTTTCAAGCACTTTCTTCCCCTTTAACATAATGACAAAGTGGGCTCAACTTCTGATCCTAGTAACCTAAAAAGACTTCAAGGAACAATAATAAGAAAGGGCCACCTAGTATAGATGATACATAATCCCCCTAAAATTGTTCATACCTCTTATTATCTTAAGCTCCTCAAACATGCTCCATGACTACACTCTTCTTCATAGCTTCTATGAAGACAAAACGTACCATTTTCCGCATCTTTAGACCATTTCCAACAATGATGAATCAACATAATTACCTTCATACCTTCTCTCTCAAATTCTACTACCTAGTCCTCTGATCCTAAGACCTAACCATTTACAAACATCCCCTTTTGTTTATACATGAGGATTCAATACATTATCAAAAAAACATGACTTGGTTTGATCAAGTCATCATAAAAATATGATTGAAATCACAACTTTATCAAACATCTTCATATCTCTACCATGACTGAGGCATATCACATATGTTCCTCCTCACATCATGCACATCTCTTTAAGCCATTCAAGCTAGTTATAACTCCTTGATTTATGACATCTTCAATAGGTATCCTTTGGGTTTGAAAAAAACTTTTTCAAAAACTGTCGACACATAGTCAATATCCTTATGAAACCACCAATAGATCTCATATCTTCATTAGATCAACTTAAACAATTAAAGCAAACATGAATATCTCTCATATAGATCTTAAAATAATTGCATTTTATCCTCTATAAGACATCATGGTTTAGAACCTTTTCATAGCACTCTCATGGAACTATCTCATCTTCAAAACACTATGAACTCCATGATAGACACAAGTTATCATATACAAAAATCTAAGACCTTATTCATGATACCAAAAATATGACAACACATTCTCTTCATACTCTATATGAACTTTTCCTTCATTCTTTCTATGTAATAGAATATCTTGACAACTCATCATCCTTGATCAAACACCTAGAAACTTTCATTCCCTACTTTTATACCTTACATACACATCATCATTCTTCACTATATTGACCAAATAGACCATCCATCAGAGATTGATCAAAACTTTGACTTCAAGATCACTGTCGTTGAATATATCTTCTGAATCATTCCAACACAACACTTTGGAGTAGTTACATAAAACTCATTACTCCCACTTAACCAGGCATATCTTCTCATGACCTTTCTTTTCCTTCAATATCATCCAAAACTCAAATCCATTATGCTTATTTTTTTTGACAACTGTCTCTTTGAAGCCTAGAGAGAAACACCCCTTTGACATAGTGAGACTAAAATTCCCAAAACTCAAGAGACTCCCATATCTCCATACTCTCATTTGACATGTAGTCCTACCTCATCACCAAATTGACTTTGAATGGATCTTTGACTTCATTGTTTGTTTTATAATTGTGAAAAAATGTAAATAATATAAACTCTTGACTTTCCTTCATGTTTATCATGGCAAACAAAACATATTTGGTCTCAGTCTAATCTCTCCTAATAGGCTTAGGTTTCCAAAACCATTTGTGACCTCTTTCTTTCATTTTAGGATCTCCATACACCTTATTTTTCTTTGAGAAACAATTAAACATATTCTTGAAATACCTAGTAATGTGACCAACTCTATGACATCTGAAATAAACAAGATAATTCATACCTTTTTCTTGATGATGATTTTGATATTTTTTTGATTGATTTCTTCTCCTCTTGCATTCTATAGCAATCTAACCAAACTAATTGCATGCATAATAATGAATCTAAGATGAATATCTCATTACATTGAACTATATAGCTTGTCTTATTTCTTACACTTTAGGATCTTGATTGAACTTATCTTGACTTGATGGTCTTTGCTTGTAGAACCTAACAATGTGACCAATTTTTTGATAATTATTGAAAATAATGTCTTCCATACGTTTTGTTTGAATATGGAAATGATCTCCATTTTAATGATTTCTTCTTCTTACATAGTCCTTTTACCTATGAAAAATAAGACGACAAAAAAAAAATGGCCCATAAAATATTTGGCATACCTTAAAGCATTTGGCTATCTGATTGGATTCTTCTTTTTGCTCTTGACCTAATCTGACTTGTTATCTATTATGATACCATCCTATTCGTCTTGTTCTAATATCTATTTTTCTTATTTAATCTTACCTATCTTTATTATGACCTTTTCATACTAATATTTTAGGGAAACAAGATCAATCTTCAATTAAACATATTCAACTTATTTAGCTCTCATGCTTGAACTTGTAACCTCTAACTAAATTATGAGATCTTTGATGGTCTTCTTATCCTCCTTAAATTATTTAGCCATGTCATCCTTTAATATATATTCTTGATCTTCAATAAATTTGATCTATTCTTGATTCTTCTTTTCCTCTCTTAGACTTTCCTAACAAACTTCCCTCAAGAGAAATGATTTGTTCTTCAAGACCTTTGATCATATTCCTCATTTTATGATTCCTCTTCTTTTGCTCCTTCAATTCACCAAGTGCACCCATGATCTAAACTTATATATCAACTTCTTATTCCTTGATAGCATAGAAAACTTATTCTTCTCTATTTTCATGTGAAAATTCTTCATCACATATGATGTCCTTTTCTTTTTAACAACTTTCCCTTTTAGCCATATTGTACTTTGGATCACCTTAAAGTGGTTAAACTTATATAAAAGGTCTTACTCTAATACCAATTATTATAGGTATAATCACTAATGAGGGGGGGTGGGTGGGGGGGGGGTGAATTAGTGATGCTTTATATTCAATCCAAATCCAAACCCTTCAAACACTTAATCATTCAACACATACATTCATGAATCATACACATCATTCATAACAAAGACCAGGAAGATAAAATAAGATCAAACACATAACACATGATATATGTGGGAAACCCTCTTAGGGGATAAAACCCACTAAACCATAAAACATGTACTATAGTCCTATAAATACAAGATTCAACATCTAGAATAGTACCAACTAATCAAGGAGCACCCAACCCTAAATTTATTCAAGCACCCACTTGACCTTTAGCTAGCTCCAACTAGAAAGGAGGTTGAAACCCCCTAGGTAACCAAGAAAAAAATTAGATAAATCTAATCTAATATCCAAATTTTATCTAATGTCAATTTTTTTTTATGATTTAATCCTCTTTCTTGCACACTTCACCCCTTATTCTCTCTCAAACAACCTCTAGGGCTTATTTGCTCAACTAGCCTCTTCTAGGACTATTAGGTACAATGAACTATGTGTCCAAATTCATCACCTTAATTAGATAATAATGATTTATATTATTCACCCTCTGATGGTCTTTGATGACTTGTACCTTCCATTTCAAATTTTATCTCCTTCATTTATCTTCTCACACACACAAAACACCCAAATAGGCCAATTAGACCTTGTATTTATATCATTCACTCATCTAACCCATATTGGTTGGACAAGATTATTCACACACTTGTATAATAAATTATATAATTATCCATACATGTTAAATTGGTGATACACTCCACTCCATAGGTTTCCCATAGTCCTTAAGACTTAAATCTTTCGTTATGCCTTAATGATATCTATAAAAAATAAGCCTTCACATCCACACATTACACTTGTAAACTCTTAGACCACCTTCAGCTTCCACAAATTATTAAAACATATCAAAAATTCATCCAATATTCATTTTATTACTTACACATAGGTCTAGGTCACCTGTAACTCAACCTCATACCTTGAACCAAGCCATTATAGACTGCTCACCAATAGGCCTAAAAACACATAAAAGTCTATCATATAAAACTAAAGAAAAAAACTTTTATCAAATAATACAATTTAAAAAATTCATTAATATATCATAAATGACCTATTAAACATCTAAATTTCCATTTGAAACCTTCACTTAGGCTCTAAGAACTCAAAACAACTCTCTCATGATGACCACTCAGACTGGTCACATACATTCAAACCATTTTGACACTTTATAACTGAATATGGGAAACATAAGACCTCTAATAACATTTCAAGAACCTTTTATACTTAATTTAAATCTTCATATTCATTTTTTTCATCAACTCTACTCACAACACCTTTAACTTACCTCTACAAGATGGTCACTCAAACTACCAGTGTATTTACTAAACATAATCAACTTCTAAGCCATTTATTCATACTAAATATGCATTGTTCAAACATACATAATCCATATAGATGGTTCTCATATATTATATAACACTCTTCAATAATTTTCTCATCTTGAAACATCAAAATATGTTCAAGAAATATTTAATTACCCTTCTCAGTTTACTTCCATAACATGGTCAAACACATAGTCAACTTTGAAGCTCAAAATATTTGACTATACAAATAATCAAACCTTCTAACCAATGTATTTGGATGAAAATTTAATTAATATTAAAATTTTCCTTTTACATCACCTTCAAATTCATCCTAGATCAAAATATATAATCAAAATACTCAACATTAGTTTTTTCTTTATTAATTTCAAATACCAATGATCACTATTAAATGCAAATATTATAGACACGTGTCTTCATCTCATGTCCTTGCATAAATTTCTCAAAAATGGTCCATAAATCTCCTTTTTAGAATCATAAATTTAACTTTCATCACTCATCATTGATCATTTATCTTCACTTCTATGATTAAGACACTTGTCACCCTTGTGTGCCTTTTGAGCACCCTGCTCCATTCAGTTAATGTGCTTTTGCCACTTGGTAGTCCCGCATGCTCTCAGAGCACATTATTTTTAATATCAATGTGATTATTCCAATTATAATTTTCACATGAAATCTATGTATCCTTTAACAAATTTACTTCACACATGTCATTGGATCTTTTGAACGCTCACTAATAGATCTCCTCTTACAAATTTGGCTATGTATATAAACTTAGTGAACTCTATCTGAGAGGCCCAATTTACACTATTATAACTTTTTCTATGCTCAATGTCCAAACTTGAAATTTAAACCATATGGTTATATATCATATGGGAATCCATCCATGTAAGAAAATTTTCTTGAAACCTTCACATGAGTGAAATATGGTATCATTAAACTACTTACTCAGCCTTGTCTACCAAGATGACTACTTGAACCTAGACACTAATATGATTGCTCTGATGAATTCATTTTACTTCCACAATCACTCCAAGTAATTAAAACACCCCATAGTGTGTTTGAAACATGACCATACCATCAATAACATCCACCATCTACCTATCCAAATCAAACACTGAAGAACTATGTGAGAACATTGAAGCATACTTTATCATTGTCATTCTAGCACACATGACACCTCATCAAAATCTTTGGTCACCTTGGAGACATAATTGACAAAAATAAAATAATAACATCCATAATAATATCCTTATATAACTCTTATTCTAGTCCCAAGTGCCTAATGACATTATGTTAGACAAATTTCAAGCTCTAGTTGGACACCTAGCCCCAGGCTAATAATTGACCTTAAACCAAATTTATATGTCATAAATTAACCCTCTCTATACTAACCCATTTTACAATGAGGTTTTTTTATGTGGCATAAAATTAAATGCATCCTCATAGTTAGTGGATCAGGATTGAATATTGTGTCTCTAAAGTTAATCAAGCATCTAGGATATACAATAGCTAACCTTCAGCCATATACTATTATTATCAAGGCCTATGCCATTGAAGAGTATGAATCATAAATAACCATTATTTTTTGAGCCATCATTATACGTTTATACCATGATACATGTTTACATGTGCTAGATGTAGATTCATCATACAATTTGCTTTTGGGTAGACTGTGGATACATGAATTCTATGTAATACCTTCAAACTTGCACTAGTGTATCAAGTTTCCTCACTCTGATATGGAGGTAACTAACCATGGAGATTTATAGCCATATGAACACTACATGCATTTGGAGGATAAATATGAAAGATAAAATTACCATTTTGGTCTATACCCAGTACAAAATAAGGTTAAAGACAAACATATACTTGTTAAATTTCTAGAGACCAATTACATAGACACTGATAGTCTTGCCTCAACATCACATATGCCTCCTATTGAAATTTCTAATCAGTTTACCATTTTAGACAATGGTCTAGGATAATATTTTACCCATGGTATATTTCATATAGCTAATCTTATGTAGAACCCTAAGTATTATTGAAGGCCCAAAGCTAATCAAAATTATATGGAATGGTGACAAAAGGGAAAAGGAAAGCTTCATATCCCAATGCCTATCATTTTCACACTAGCCACTATACAATAATAAGACCCTCTTATCAATGATGATTCTTAGTTATACAATGATAAATTGGATGATTGCTATTGAAGTACAAAGTATTCCATCCCTAACAAGATTATGGATAACCAAGTGTATGAAGGCAGTGGCCTAGGGGAAAATTATTAGGGTACTATTGAGCCCATATCTACGTAAAAATACAAAATAACTCATGGTATTATATTTAAAATGCTTGGGGGTGACCCCACTTATCTCAATCATGTTTTTATGCTAATGACTAGTGACAATGATTATGATAGTAAAGCAAAGTCTAATCATAGAATATGTAAATACCTTACCAATACCATATTATTCAACTCATATACCATTCATACCATTACACCAATAATATAACATTCCTTTCTTACCCTTTATCATTCTTAAATAAAAGAGTGGGACCAACAATAATCCATAGTACCTTTAGATGAGTTCAAGAATGATGAGGCATTTTGTAATTTTCTATGCCTAAGAGATAATGTTGCTTTGGGAGATCATAAACAAGGGTTCTCTATCAAATTAGATCTTGTTGCCTATTTTAAAGAGTGGGTGAACACCCTTATATAGAAATAAAATAATAAAACATTGAGGTCCTAAAGTGAAAAACTCTTTGAGGCACTTTGGACTAGGGTAAAAGTCAAGAAAAAGGATAGTCTCTTAGTGAAAACCTATTTCAGGCACCACTAAATGGGGATGTTCACCCTTCTTCCAATGAAGCTTGGGAGACCACCAATAGTGAAACTAATTTTGGTTCTAAGTTTATTTCATGAGAATAACATGTCTTTGATCAAATTATCTAAGAATGTCCTAAAGTGTTTGTTACATGGACATCACTACTATTAGAAGATTTAGATTCATCTTATTTTGAGGAACACGAAGAACCAATCAGAGTAGAGGACTTTACCATTACAGTACCATTCACATCTTTGCCAACTATTCTAGAAGATGGATTAAATATCCTAGTAGAGGATACTATGAAAGTCAATATCAGGACTCTAGAATACCAAAAGTGGATTAAATTAGGCATGTCCATCACTAAGGAGGAATGTAAAAATTTTACAGCCCTTCTGAGGGAGTTTATGGATATATTTTCATGAACCTATGTAGACATGTCAGGTTTGGAGCCCACTTGGTTGTGCACCATCTTATTGTATATCCTTGTGTCAAACCTATTAATTAAAAACTACATAAGATGCATCATCATATTGATGTGTTAGTCAAGAAATATTTGGAGAAAATCTTAGAAGTGAGATTCATCAGATCGATCAATTATTTAGAGTGGATCTCTAACATTGTGTATATCAGTAAAAAGCTAGAAGGGATCAAAATTTTCACTAATTTTAGAGACATCAATAAGGTTTTCTCCAAGGATGACTTTCCTACCAAACATCAACATGATATTCAACTCAACAATCAAGTATGAAATGTTTTCCCTCAAGGATGGATTTTAAATATATAACTAGATCATGATTATGCTAGAGGACTAATAAAAAATAGAATTCACCACTAATTAGGGAGCATTTTTTATCAGGTTATGTCTTTAGCCTCAATAATGATGTGAAAAGATACAAAAGGGCTATGACTATTATATTCCATGACATCATGCATGATATTGTCAAAGAATATATCGATGATATATTAGGTAAATTTAAGACCCATGTAAATCATCTAGTCATATTATGAAGGATATTTGAAATGCTTCATGAGTACAAGGTTCAACTTAATCCCAAGATGTGTGTCTTTGGTGCCACTTTAGGCTTTATTATCTCTCACTGAGGCATTGAATTTTATCTTACCAAGGTGCAAGCCATTACCAAGATGTCACCACCTTCTACTTAAAAATAACTTGGTAGTTTTTAAGATAAAATCCAATCTGTTAGATGATTGATTTACAAATTTTCCAATAAATGCCATCCTTTCACTCATTTATTGAATAAATTTATTACATTTATTTGGGATGTAAAATATCAGAAAGCCTTTAATCACCTGAAGTAATACTTAGCCAATCCACCTATTCTATTACCACCAATGTCAAGGAGGCCATTCTCATTGTACCTATATACCATTGACAATGCCTTGGGGGCACTTTTATCCTAGCATGATGAACATGGGAAAGATCATGTAGTATACTATCTAAGTTGTACACTGGTAGCATAAGAACATAACTATATGAAATTAAAAAAACATTTTTTATCTATGGTCTTTTTAGCTTATAAACTTTTTCATTACATGCTTAAAAACAATACCATAGTCATTACCAAAGTAGATCCTCTCAAGTATCTACTGTAAATCATAGGAATCCAAGAAGGTAGGTTAGTATAGGGTTAGTTCAAGTAATAAAACTCAAATAAAAAGACACACTAACACTTACACTCCTAGCCTAGATACTAGGGAGAGCTTAGTAACAAAGACTAAATAAAAACACAACTAAAATATAAAAGACAATAACTCTTTTACCTTCCTTGGGAGCTCCAAATAACTTTGTTGAGTGGCTTTCATGGCTTGTGCATCAAGAAGTCTTTGGAAAATAAATATTTTTGTCTCCTCCTCTCCTTGGCACCTTGGCTTTGATTATTGCTTGGATTAATATTTTGGAATTATAACATTATTGGTATGAGTCTCATGGAGAAAATCTTACATTATAACTCTATAATATCTAAGCTTAGAAATGAAGAGGCATGTCCTTGTATTTATAGATATAGAAATTAACTCTCACCCAAGGTGAGTTATGGTTGAGTTAAGGCTTGGAATGGGTTCAAACTAAACTTAGGTGATTCAAATCTAACCCAAGTAGAGTTAATAGTTGTCAAATAATTATGATTTGAAATTACTAGGCATGGCTCTCAAATTAAATATTTTAGGATATTTTCAAAGAGCTTGACAACTCATAAAGGCAATGATGAAAGGCTTGCATATTTTGATTTTTTTAGATATTCATTAATTACAAATGGATAATTTAACTAGGCATTTAATTATGTTTAAATTTTTAATTGATTATGATAATCCTTTTAGCTCTTTCAAGATTTAATTTAAGTGTGCAAGTGCCCTACTTAATAAGTTCATAGGCCAAATTGATAGTTATGATGTTGAAAGGTTATTAGGGATGAATTCATGAGAGGTTATTTTTGAATGTGATATAATACCCCAATAAGGATGCATCAATGTGATTTTATACTTTGATGAATGATGCATGAGAAAATTTGGAACATTTAGTGATTCCTATCCTTAATTTGTAATAGTTGGTATGAATCGGTCTAAAGTTTGGTCAAAGTCCAATTGTAGCCAATTTTAGGTGTCTACAATTTTCCTTTGTTTAGGAAGGCATTGTAATATATAGGCACATTAATGTCTTCTCAAATAATGAAAAAGTCTTGCATGCCTATGACTTTAATGGTAATGGATGAATTATAGATGATCCTTAAGGGAGTATGTAGAAAAAAGGGTCGGTAATCAATCTCTCAAAATAAGGAAATGAAGGAACCAAGAAGATAAAATCAGGTGGAAAAGACCAATTTACCCATAAGCAATAATAATCAGTGGTATATGGAGTTCCCCAAGTGGGTGGATGAATAGGATGATTTTCCCATAGGTAGTTATAATCATCAGCATAGGTGGGATAAAAAAAGTAATGATTTTCCCAAAGGAAGTTATAATAATTAAAAATAAAATTAGGGTAATAATATAATGATTTTCACAAAGGTGGTTATAATCATGAAAGAGAAAATAATGATTTACCTACATGCAATTATAATCACTAGTAGGATAAAAACATGCCTCAACTGGGTAGATAGATATAATGGTTTACCCAAAGGTGGTTATAATCATTATCATAATGAAAACATGCCCCAATTGGGTATAATAAAGAAAATTATTTCCCCAAAGTTAATTATAATCATTAACCTCCACATAGATTTAAACACAATGATTTGCCCATAGGTGTTTATAATCACTAGCTCTGTAGATGGGATGATACACAATTATTTGCCTAAAGGTGGTTATAATCATTGGCATCAAAAGTGGGATGAGATAAAATTATTTTCCTAGAGGTGGTTAGAATCATGGGAGGTGCAAGGGTGATGAGATAAAATGATTTACCTAGAGGCGATTATAATCATTGGTACCATGATGATGGAAAATTGGATAATGGGGCTTATGAATAAAATATATAGTCATAGAGTAAGAGTAAGATAATATAGAGGAGAAAGATTAATTTAGGCAACCTTTTAGTACATAGATGCATATCTTAACTGGCAAAGATTAAAATTCCTTCATGATTTAATTACTCTATATTTAAGATATGATTCAGATAGATCAAGATTTTTGTAGGTGCCAAGGAGTACTGTGACCTCATTATTATGTAGACTTATTGAGTTATTTTTTCTATATCATGTGATGGTATGCATCATGATATAAAATACATGAGAACTTAGCTAAAATATGCATAAGGACTGACATGCAAACCAATAAATAATCAAAAAAAAAAAGCACCAATGATAAAAACCATGATGACAATGTTGATGTATGAATATGGATGGATTTAGGAATGATGTGAAAGGAATAATCCAATGAAAGTATATATATTGAATAAAGACACAACATGAAAGTAAACAAACAAGCAAACAAATAAATAAATAAATAGAAAGATAAAACACCAAAATAAACAAAAATAAACAAAAAAATAACATGAAACAAACACAAACAAGTGGTAATCACAATGATAGCACAAATAGAGAACAAATAAGATGATGAAAATTTACCCTAGGATAGAGGAAACAACAAAACAAACAAAAAACAATCAGGAATAGAATAAAAGGAAGGGGTGGCTAAGTTGACTCCAAATGCACTAGGCAAGTGGATGCTGCCTACATAGTTCCATGGATGCAAGATCCAATATAAAATTTAGGCTAAATGTAGTTCTCCCAAGATATGGGATAGAAAAAAATGATGAGAAGAAAAACATGATGAATATTTTGTAGAGGAAATTATGGGAATGGTCTCACAAAATGGTGAGAGCATGGGAATTTGGGCTAGTAAGGGTGGGGAAACTAAATGACAAGCGGTTTTTTGTGAGATAGATAGGGATCCCAAAATACTTAAGGAAAAGAAATGGTTGATGTTGAGGATTGTTATGGGTCAATTTATAAATGTTTATTGAAATTTTTAAAGCATCTCAACTTGATAGATAATGAAGAGATACTAAATAGTCTAACTCACAAAATGGAAATGACATTGAAAACTTTAGATTGCTTACAAAATAGAGAGAGTGGATAAATAGAAAAGTTCTCACAAATCGGTGAGAGAATGGAAAAGGGGTGATTTGGATTACCTCAATGTGAATAGAGTTATACCTATATAGTCCTAAGATGAGACCTCAAGTCACTATAGTTCCACCTTACAGTGGAGGAATCTGACTAGGTAGTAGAAAATTCATAAATTAGGCAAAGTAGGTAAATGGAATAGTATGACATGGGCATGGAAAAGTGGTACTTCAAGGCATGAAAAAAAAATTTGTTCCTAATTTTCTTGTAAGTGGTTATAATTAGGAAATAATGGCATAGGTCAATGATACTAATTTTCACATAGGCGATTATAATTAGTAGCATGATAGTGTAAAATGAAATAATAAATGAAGGGTGTAACTACCAAACCACTATAATACTACTCCAAACTATGGCCTATATTGAAATATTGAATTAACTATTGATACTCAATCAGAATAGTCTTTCTAAAATTAGCCATGGAACTAATTTAATGGAACTAAGGTCAAAGGGGGTTGGGTAGGGAGGGTAAAAAAAAATTAGTTGATAGGAAAGGTATGGTACCAAGAAGAATGCCAATTTTATGGTACAACATCAATGGGCCTCATAAATAGTGATTTAGGTCTCTCAAGTGAATAACACTTTAGATGTATAATGTTCATCAACTCATCAAGTATATCCCCATTTGCTGTAGTAAGCTTGTATGCTCTAGAGCCATAGTTTAAAAAAATAATGTATGCACTTATCTAGTTGGGTTTGAATTTTACCTTGTGTTTCTTCTTGACCATGGTATTTTGCTGGTTTTCTTTAAGGACAAGATCACCAAACTTAAATTCTATGTGTTTGACCTACCAGTTGTAGTGGCCATAGAGTTTTTTCTATTATTCTTGAAGATTATTGACTTCATCCATGCATTTCTCATTTAGTAACTCTAGCTATTGTAGGTGAGCTACTCAATAAGCTTCATCATCCAGGACATGCTTCAAATAAATGTGTAGAAAAGGTACCTAGACATCTATGGAAAGAATAGTGTTAGTGACATAAATAAGAGAATATGGAATGGATCCTATTAGAGTATGGTAATTGGTGAAGTATACCCAGAGGGCACAAAATATTTGGAGGTGCCAATCATGGCTAGCATAATTAAAATCCTTTTTAAGGATGTTGACAATGGTTTTGTTGGATGCATCGAGTTTTCCATTACCTTATGGGTAATATGTGGTTAAAAAATATTGAGTAATCTTGTACTCAAAACATAATGATTTGACATATTTATTCTTAAAATATCTACCATTATCAAATATAATGTCAAAGGGGATACCATAACAGCAAATGAGATTCTTGAAAATGAATTTGGAACTTTTTTTTACAGTTACATAAGTGATGGGTATATCTTCACCCCACTTAGTGAAATCTTTGGTGGTAGTTAAGATGTGTTTATGGCCATCAGATGAGGTGAGTTTTATCTTCCTAATGATATCAAGGCACCATGTAACAAATGGTCATGGTGTAAGCATTGGTTTCAATGTTTTGGCAAAGGCATGAATCAGATTGGCATGTCGTTAAAATTTATCATACTTTTTGACATATGTAACTGAATATGCATCCTTAGTGGGCCAATAATAACTGATACATAGGATATTTTTAGTAAGGATGGCCTTGATTATGTGGGATCCACATATTTTATAAACTTCACATAGTGTTAATGTTGATTATACCAAATTTAAATAATGAAGTAGAGTTCCATCAAAACTATAATGGTAAAGGGTTGGTCCTAGTAAGGTATATCATGTGGCATGGTGGATAAAGGCCTTATACTATTCATGGGATAGGTATAGTTGCATAATTTTATCATGAAGATATAAATAAAGGTCTAAATAGCATATAGAGTTGGAACCAATAATATCACAAATCATTGTGATGGTTAAAGGTTCATAAGCTAGCACTCAAAGATTTTCAATGAGGAGTTTATATTCTTTTTCCTTGTCTAGATGATGAATCAAATAGCCAATGGTGGCCATGGAATATATTGTTTTGTTAATAGACCTTGGTATGTTTTTAAACTATACATCAATAATATGTTGTTTGAGAGTGTCATTCATGGCCTTGTATGGCACTAGCTTGTCATGTTTGGTTTGAAATTGATTTGTAACTTGGTTCATGATTAATTGAGAATCACCATAAACCTTTGAATTTTAAATATTACATTATAATACATTTTTAAGTCCTATAATGAGTGATTCATATTTTTTGATGTTGTTAGTAAAATTAAATCTGATATAGAATGATTTAGGGATTAGATCCCCTTATGGTGTAACAAATAAAAGGCCTGCCCCCAATCCATGTGTTGTGAATGATCTATCAAAATATATCTTCTAGTACTACTCTTCAAGAGGTGTTTAAATCATGGTCATAGTGGAATCATATGAGAATTATAATGTTAGAGATTATGTATCTTTAAGGGGAGATTTAGTGAGCTGATCTATAAGAACTTGCCCCTTGATAGATTTTTGGTTGAAGTATTCTATCTCAAACTCACTAAGAAGCATGATCTATTTGGCCATGTGGCCTTATAAAGAGATATTGGATAGTATATACTTGAGCAGATATAATTTTTAAATAACTATGGTCTTGTTGTTTAACATGTAATGTCATAGTTTCTAAGCTAAAAAGACCATAGCTAAATAGCTATTTTCAATGGGCATATAATTATGCTCATACGCAACTAGTGTATGACTTAGATAGTACATGGCATGTTATTTTCCATTATCATCATGATAAGCTATATGTGCCACCAAATATTTGTCTATATTAGATATATATAGCAAGAATGGATTTTTTGGCATATGAGGTAAAAAAATAGGCAAATTTACAAGATAGTCATTTAAATGCTAGAAATATTTATAGAATTATTCATCCCAATTAATGTGACACCTTTATTCAACAAGTGCATAAATGGTTGGAATTTATTGGCCAACTAAGAAATGAAGCATTTGATAGACTAAATCTTAACCTATAAATTATGGAGTTGCTTCAAATTGGATGATGGTGACATATTGGTAATGGCTTACACTTTGGTTGGATCAACTTCAATGCCTCTATGAGCTATAATGAAGCCAAGAAATTTTCATAAAGTAACTCCAAAAACACACTTATTAGGATTGATTCTAACCTTGTATTCATGCATTTTCTCAAATATTCATCGTAGTGATAGTAGATGATCGACCCTAGTCTTTAATTTTCCTAATATATCATCGACATAGTATTCAAAAATGTCATGCATCATATCATGAAATATAATAGTCATAGCTCTTTGTTATGTGTCCCAAACATTTTTGAGACATAATGGCATAACTTGATAAAAAAACTTTCCCCATTGAGTGGTGAATGTTGTTTTTTATTGGTCTTTTGGTATAATCTGGATCTAATTATATCTTGAGAATTCATCTATCAGTGAAATCATTTTGTACCCAGATATGGAATCAAAAATCATGTCAATGTTTGGTAGAGGAAAGTATCCTTAGGTTAGGCCTTGTTTATATCTATGAAATTAGTATAGATTTTGATTCCTTCTAGCTTCTTACTGACTGGCACAACATTAGAGATCCATAATGAGTAGTCAATCAGTCAAATACATCTCACCTCTAAGAGATTTTCCAACTCTTTCATTACTAATACATCAATGTGAGGATGCATATTGTGCAATTTTTATTTCACTGGTTTGGCATTAGGATGTACAATAAGGTGGGGTCCAAACCTAGCATGTCAAAGTATGCCCAAAAAAATATGTCAACATATTTCCTCAAAAGGGATGTAAATATGTCACATTCCTCGTCAGTGAGGGACACACCTAATTTGATCCATTTCGGGTCATCTAGATTCCCAATGTTGACTTATATAGTGTCCTCCACATGAAGAGTCAAACCATTCTCTAAAATGTTGGCCCAGATAACAACAAGAATAATGAATAAATTACATTATTATTAAATTATTTGATAGAATATAATATTGTATTGCTTTGAGATTATTTTGTATAAAGTGAGGTGAAGATTAAAAAGATTCATAGGTGGTTACATGGAGAAAACTAATTTTCCTATGTAACTGACTTTATTTACTAATAAGTAAACTAACTAGAATATTTAAAAAATAAATTTTGGATAATAAAATAATCCAACAAACTCCATCTTGATCTAAAGGGTATAGCAGATGAATGAACTGGGTCAATGACTCTACTGTCATCAAAGGATCCCTGTAGTAATTGTAACTAGTGCATTACACCTCTAACACTGACCAAAATTTATGTCACTCTATAAAGAAGCTCACCTTTATGAGTTATGGAAAAAAATGGTTGATAAACATGATCAAGGCCTACTCATCCCTGGTGATCACCATACTCTACTATATTAAAACATGTCTGACATGTCTAACTACATCAACCCACATAAGGACCCACATAGGAACCAATCCAAGTTACAAACCTATGTTCTATATGGAACCTTTTTATGATACCTAACAAATTTTGATGACCTTTTCTCAACACTTCTAGTGCTAGTAACCCCTATCAACTTGTACTATCATTGATGATTGATCAAAGTCTAACCAATGCCTAAATCTTTGCCCTATCAAGTGAGAGGTGAGAATTCGTGCATTCAGAGAAATAAAAACAACTAATTCTATCCATTCCATTTCATGAATATCAGATATAGAAATCCAAAAATGAAATTAAAATCAAGAACACAAGACAAAATTTATCATTCAAGCATTAAACCCATACTCTAAGCAAATAACTAACTGGAGAGGGTAATCATCCTCAAGCTCTAAGGATCCTCTAGCCTCCGTTTGTTACTTATATGGTATCAATAAAAAGGATCCTAGGATATGTAATGGATGGTATTATCTCAAGAGCACAAGCATGAGGTGATGTCAAAAAAAATTTCATTTTTAAGGTATCAGTTTTGATCAAAAATGCACATTTATACATCAATTTCAATAAATTTGTGTAAAAATCATATAAGGACACTTTAAATTAAAAATTAACCATTCCAATATGTCAAAAACATCCAAAAACTTATAAATCATCTGGTCATACAACTACCTTCAGACAAAATAGTGATTTGTCAAAAAAAGTAACATGGTACAAGTAACTCGATGTCAAATACGATAAAATCATGACCACAAATTTGAACAAAATTTATGCTTTGGAGGTTTGAAATCTTGACCTCTTGTTTTGAAAATGCCTTTCAAAATAATTTTTTTCCAATTACACTATACATCAAATCAAGTTTTGATTTAAAAAGACTTTAACTTTAAACTGTCTTGTAAGCAAATTTTGAGTGTTACACATGAAAAATGGTACATGTATGAGAAATGAATCTATGACCTATTGATTTTAAAATTTCTTATTTTTTTCTCTCAAACCAACTCACCTATATGATAAGGGTATGAGTTTTTATATAGCCTTTTTTGTTGATGTGAAAAATAAATTTAAATTTCACTTGTATGTAAAAATATGCATTGCCCTTGTATGAAAAATAAAAATTCACTTATTTTTTTATTTGTATTTTTCTTGACATGTAAAAATATTGCACCTTCCTTCCATTTTGAGGACCACTAGACTTTAAAAAAATAGATTTAAATAAACCATTTACTGAAATGCGCCATATGCTGTTGGGAATACTAGTTTTCCTATAGGATGTCGTACTATTGGTTAGCTATAATGAAAATAGTGGAAAATTAGTATATCTTTTTTTAACACTTCAAAACAGCTTGAAAATGTTGTAAAATAGTAATTTTTAGTACAAAAACCATCCAAATATATTTATAAAACCATTCAACTCAGATTTTAAGCATTTAGGAGGTTGTATTATGCAAAAAATTTCCTAAATTTTAAGCTTTGATAGAACCAAAAGAGATATAGATTAGTTTATAAATGAATGAGGTGTCATTGATAAGTAGAAAGGCCATAAAATTGCAAATTTTTACCCATATGGACTTAAAACCAAATAACCAATGAAACAGGGGTTTTTTAATTTCATGTTAATGCATATAATATTTGATTTTTGCATGAAGATGCCATAAGTGATTTCTGAGACTTTTGAAGGTGATAGAATTCAAAAAAAAGGTTTTTAATTTTTATAAGCCATACAAAATGATAATGTAAACTTTCAAACCTTTGAACAATTATTTCAATCTTTTCAAATAAAAATTTTTATTCTTCACTTCCCTTCAAAGCTTCCTTCTTCATATATGTTCTAATACCACTATTGGGCCATATTATAGAAAGGACAATGAGGAAATTACATTGTTAATAAATCATTTGACATAATATAATATTTTATTGCTTCAGGATTAATTTTTACAAAGTGAGGTGTGTTGGGTGAATATTTTGTCGACCAGCTAACTGGTGAGCAAAATAGTTCCTATCACTATAGCATAGGGAGATTGGTCATCCAGGTGTGCAATTTTACTACATCAACAGGGGACAAATCTCTCCTCTCATAAAGGGGAGGTTCCCTATTAAATATACAGAGGATATATACTATATATATAAGCATAAAGTAAGACACAGGGGTGGGATTAGCCATCCATCTCTCTTTTTTTAGAGATGATGTTAACAAATAGAGGAGAAATCCTAGGTGATTGGTGAAGGTACTTCTCTTTTTTTAGAAGTAACATTCAGCCAAGAGCTAGATCCCTTCCTGGATAGTAGAAATCTTAGTGAAGCGACAGAAGGCACTTCTCTTCTTTCAAAAGTGCTTGTTCTTACAAACAATAGGAATCTTTCTGGTAGGATAAGTAATAGGGTGCCAAGGGCATAGCAACCAACAATCTAAGATGTTGCATAAAGTCACCACCTTGACTACCCAAGAGTGAGATACGAAGAACAATGGGGGCACAAAGTCATCCCAAGGTCCTTTACATAGAAATAGAAAATAAAAACACACACTAAAAATAATTATGTTAGCACAAAGTCTGAAAGTAACTAGTTTTAGGCCACCTTCCTCATAGCAAATTTTCTGCCCGCGGGTCTTTTATCTTTTAAAAGTTATCAGCTAGCCAGTCATCCTAAATTTGATGTTTACGAGCCTATCATTCTTCTCAGTAACTCCCTTTGTGTCTTTCTCACTTTCTATGGATTCTTTCCACTATGACACAGGTGAAGACATGTGGCAACATCCGCAGGTTCAAAATAATCTCATTCAAATAAGCTTTGAAACTTGTTAGAGACTAATGTCTCGGCACGTGACACTTGGCAGCTTTAGCTATGCTTTGACACTTGACATTTTTCGAAGGGAACATGCCCTTTGGGGTCTTAAATAGGGTCCATTTTTGAGTGTCGAGTGTCCCCCCACAAGGGTACCTACCCTTTGAGATCCTCCAAGTGGCCTTCAGGCTTTGATTCTTTTAGAAGACTGTTGTCTCTTTTATTCCCTTCAGACAAAATGTCCAAAAAAATTCCTTCAGACAATTTTTCTGAAGGAAGTCTTTCCTTGGCTCTGCATCTCTACGTTGGGAGTGCTCCATCTTTGACATGTGGTGCCTTTTACTGCTTTAACAAGTGGCACATGACATCTTCCACTAAAATAGGTGAGGACACATGGAAGCATCCACCTAATTCATAGGAGCTCTTATAAACCTTTGAGAGTCTAGCGGAAGAAGACATGTGGCGACTTTCATTGAACTCTAGAAACACTCATAGAAATAGTTGGGACTCCTTTCAAGAAATCACATAGATGATGACACTTGTCAACTTCCACCAATTCTCACCAAAGACACATGGCATCTACTACTGCATCATATTAAAACATTTCACCATTGACACTTGGTGCTTTCCACTCTCAGGCTTTTCTTTTGCGCACTCCTTTCCTTGATTGAGGCTGCCTTTGAACCTTTTAAACCCGTGAACTCATTAAACCTATGAAGTGGTTCAAGGTTCAACAGTTTAGTCAGTTCATTCTTTTGATTTAGCTAAGTCTCTTTGATATCTTTGAACCAAGTGCATTGAATCATTTGGATGTTGAACCTGTTGAACTAATGAACCAAAATGGTTCAAGGTTCAATAGTTTAATGGTTCAAGCCTTTGAAACTCATTAAGTGTTCAGAGCCATGGAACATTAAAATGGTTGAACTTTAAACCTTTGACATATGTGCTTAGCCCTTGCTGATGATGGTGAACCTATTGAACTCGCTATTCCCTTTACTTAAAAATCTTTAAAAATGAGGAATTTGAAAGCTCAGAACAAATTTCAAGAAGGGAAGAGAGTATTTTTGGTTGTGCAAGACCAAAATAGTCATATGTTGTCACAAAAATGAGAAGTCATTTTTAGGGGACAACAGCTGGCTCCAATTAGGGAACTTCCTTTAGTTGAAAACTTGGAATAGCTGAGGGGAGTAGAAAATAGAATCTCTAGTGCCTTGAAGTATGCCATTGGGATATGGAGTCATGCTACCCAAAAAAGAAAGGTGCCAAAAAATGAAAATGAAAAGCACAAAATAGAACTAAAGACTATACAAATATACATATGTACAGATGATCTTATCTGATGCCTCAAGATTTGAAGCACCTCAAATTTTGCCCACTGTGAGATAGTGAAAATTATGTGCCATCCTGATAAACTAGTAGGAAACCATTTTGTCCCCAACAATGGTGATGGGCAAATGGAACTCTCCACCAGGAAACCAATTTTTTGTGTCTTCCTCTTGGCTCTTTCTTCTTCTTTCCCCATAATAGGACATGGTCTTCAAACTAAAAACCATAACTCCTTGCTCTCTTGGTGAAGAGTTCCTTTTACTGACTTTGGAGTACATTAGTATGGTCCACAACCATAGCTTGTTGTTCTGTTGGTCTAGTCTAGCCATGCTTTGATTGTCAGCATCAAACTCCTGATAAACCATCAGCTCAGCATCTCCTTTGGTGTGAAGGATTTTGATATCTTCATCCTAAGTAGTATTCAATTCAAGCAATAGAGATTTACATCCAACTGTGTTGTTGGTGTTGTTGAACTACAACCTGCATGAAGGATAAATATCTCCTTGAAGAGATATCAACACAGTCCTAACTCCACCATTAGTGGAAGAATTACTGCCATCAGATTTTAGGATCCAAGCATCATCAAAAGTTGATCTTCTATTAGATTTCTCTTCATTGGAGATGGAAGATCCTTCTTGATTTGTACTATGCCCTACTAATTCTTTTGATGTCTTGTTTGGATCAAATCTTGGATCACCAGCTACAGGACTTTCATCAACTGAGACATGAGCATCCTTTGTGGTCAAGAAGTAATTGCCCCTGCTTAATGGCTCAAATAGAATTTGAGATGCAGGGGCCAGCATTTGGGTGACCACAAATTTTGCCTTAGACAAGTCCATACTTAGTTCTCCACCAATGTCCAACTGCTTAGGATTGGATTACAGGAATTCAAATTCAGTCATTTGAATTTTGGATTTCTTGACATGATCAATTATGTTAGATGACTAAAATGGACTAGGAAGAGAGGATGGGAGTTCATCCTTTTGGTTTTTAGGAGGGGAGGACTGGCTTACAAATTTAAAGTAGAAGGTGTAGGAATGCTTGATGTATTTACCTTTTTAGCAGTCACTGGGTCCTTTGGTTGGAAGGACAGAGTGGTTCCCCACTTAGCAATTGAAATTGTAGGCTGAGTTCATTCCTCTGTTCTTTCTTTATCAGCTTGTTGGGCTAACTGATTCTTGGACCAGGTGAACACAGTGTATGATCCATCAAATGCTTCACCTTTACTTTTGGGTTCATCCTAATAATTTAGGAAACTAATGTGGGAGTCACTAGCTGATTCTTCTTGATCCTCTATGAAGGGATCAACGTCATTTTCTTGCTCAAACTCAAGTTGGAAAGAGAAATCATGTTCTATTTTCAAATATCCAACTGTTGAGTTGGTTCGAGGTGATTTTAGGGCAAGGTTCCTCTATGGGGGAGGAAGATGATTTGGTTGCCCTTGACTTCTTTTAGCATTACCTTGATATGGTTGATTGGGGAATGTTCTCCTTGGTACATCTCTGTATGAAGGAGCAAAAGACATACCTTGTGCCATTTGACTTTTCAAGGTAGTAATTCATTTACCAGATTTTGTACCATTTGATCAGTGGTGGCTATGGGTGAGTATTCATAAGATGAAGAGGGTTTACCTCTGTTAGGATCTCTCCTTATATTTCCTACCAAGATAAGGTCATCTTCAACCTCAATAGCCAAGTCTTGAGCAACATCAAGGTCTATGTGGCTAGCACGCCTCAGTAGAAAACTCACTTCAGGTAGTTATGAGTTGATGAAGAAGCATTTGAGGTTTTTAGGTGTTGGTTGAGTAATTTTAGGAATCTTGTTTCTCAACTTGTCAAACTTGGCAATGAAATCCCTCATAGGCTCATGAGGCTCTTTATTCATTTGGGTGAGTTGGGACAGAAAGGCATGGGCATCCTTTGTGGGCTTGAACCTTGTTTCAAACTTGGCTTTTAGGGTATTCCAATCTGTTAATGATCTAGCCTGCAGATGGTAGAACCACTCTGCAGCAGCACCTTGTAGGGTCTCCACAAAAAGCCTGACTGCCACGTCTTCAAATTCCATCCTTATCACACCATAGGCTATGCTGAAGGCTACAATGTGTTCATTAGGGTAAATTCTCCCATCTCCAAAGAATTTGGGGAAGTTCTTTCTTGAGCTACATGGAAGTTCATGCAGAGGTGGAGTCAAGTTGAGTGGACCAAAAGAGTTACCCCAGGGGCCTCAAACTGCTATGATTTAATTATGAAAAATAGGGATAAAAAATCTAGGTGGAGTGGCCAGATTGCAGAACAAAAATGGAAAAGAACTGGCCCTGATTTAGCTTGAGGCTTGAGGCTTCAAACTGCACACTTTTTTCCAGTAGCTCTGGTTTCGCAAACCAGATAAAATAATGGAGATGGAGAAAAATGGTAAGGCTATAATTATAATGGTAAGACATAAAATGGAGTCACCAGAGTCTATAAAATGGATAAGGGAAGGAACTACTTCAATCTAAAACTTGAGGCTTCAGACTACACGTTCATCCCCAACAAAGTCACCAAAAAGTATTGAGTGAATATTTTGTTGACCAGTTAACTGGTGAGCAAAATAGTTCCTATCACCACAGTATAGGGAGATTAGTCATCTAGGTGTGTAGTTTTACTACATCAATAGGGGACAAATCTCTCCTCTCATCAAGGGGAGGTTCTCTATTAAATATACAAAGGCTATATACTATATATATAAGTATAAAGTAAGACACAGGGGTGGGATAAGCCATCCATCTCTCTTTTTTTAGAGATGATGTTAACAAACATAGGAGAAAACCTGGGTGATTGGTGAAGGTACTTCTCTTCTTTCAAAAGTAACATTCAGCCAAGAGCCAGATCCCTTCCTAGATAGTAGAAATCCTAGTGAAGCGATAAAAGGCACTTCTCTTCTTTCAAAAGTGCTTATTCTTGCAAACAAGAGGAATCTTTCTGATAGGATAAGTAATAGGGTGTCAAGGGTGTAGCAACCAGCAATCTAAGATGTAGCACAAAGTATCCACCTTGATTGCCTAAGAGTGAGATATGAAGAACAATGGAGGCACAAAGTCATCCCAAGGTCCTTTACATCGAAATAGAAAATAAAAACACACATTGAAAATGATTATGTCAACACAAAGTTTGAAAGTAACTAGTTTCAAGACACCTTCCTCGTAGCAAATTTGTTTCCTGTGGGTTTTTTATATTTTGAAAGTTACCGACTAGCTAGTCATCCTAAACTTGACGTTTGCAGGCCTATCATTCTTCTCAGCAACTCCCTTTATGTATTTCTCACTTGCTATGGCTACTTTCCACTAGGACGTAGGTGAAGACATGTGGTGACATGCACAAATTCAAAATAAGCTCATTAGAATAAGATTTGAAACTTGTTAGAGACCGATGTCTCAGCATGTGACACTTGGCAGCTTCAGCTATGCTTTGACACTTGACCTTTTTTGAAGGGAATGTGCCCTTTGGGGTCTTGAATAGGGTCCATTTTTGAGTGTCGAGTGTCCCCCCATAAGGGTACCTACCCGTTAGGATCCTCCAAGTGGCCTTCAAGATTTGATTCTTTCAGAAGATTATTGTCTCTTTTATTCCCTTCAAAAAAAATGTCTAAATAAATTCCTTTAGACAGTTTTTTCAAAGGAAATATTTCCTTGATTCTGAATGTTTTCATTGGGAGTGCTCCATCTTTGACACGTGGCACCTTCCATTGCTTTTAACAAGTGGCACATGACATCTTCCACTAAAATAGGTGAGGACACATGGAAGCATCCACCTAATTCATAGGAGCTCTTAGAAACCTTTGAGAGTATGGTAGAAGAAGACACGTGGTAGCATCCATCGAACTCTAGAAACACTCACAAAAATAGTTGGGACTCCTTTCAGGAAATCACGTGGATAATGACACTTGTCAACTTCCACTAATTCTCACCAAGGACACGTGGCATCTTCTATTACATCATATTAAAACCTTCTGCCATTGACACTTGGTGATTTTTACTCTTGAGCTTTTCTTTCATGTGCTCCTTTCCTTGATTGAGCCTGCCTTTGAAACTTTTGAACCCATGAACTCATTGAACCTATAAAGTAGTTCAAGGTTCAACAGTTTGGTCGATTCATTCTTTTGATTTAGCTGAGTCTCTTTGATATCTTTGAACCAAGTGCGCTGAACTGTTTAGATGTTGAACCCATTGAACCGATGAACCAAAATGGTTCAAGGTTCAATGGTTCAATGGTTAAAGCCTTTGAAAATTTTTAAGTGCTCAGAGCTGTGGAACCTTGAAACAGTTGAACTTTGAACCTTTGACATATGCACTTAACCCTTGCTGATGACGTTGAACCTTTGAACCTATTGAACCCACTATTCCCTTTACTAAAAAAGCTTGAAAAATGAGGAATTTGAAAGCTCAAAACAAATTTTAAGAAGTGAAAAGATTATTTTTTGCTGTGTAGGACCAAAATAGTCGTATGTTGTCCCAAAAATGAGAAGTCATTTTTAGGGGACATCAAGGTGAAGCTTAAAAAGCTTCATGGATGGTTATGGGGAGAAAACTAATTTTCTCGTGTAACTGACTTTATTTGCCAATAAGTAAACTAACTAAAATATTAAAAAAATAACTTTTGGATCATAAAATAATCCAACACAAAATGGTTGGCAATGATTGGAGTTGGCCTACAATGGAAAAGTCCTTCATTTAGACTAGTTCTTCAAGTTCTCCTAGGCAAGATTAATTAGAATCTCTAAATTGCAAGTATGGCAATGTCACAAACACTATTGGAAACTCTTGAATGATTTGGTCAAATGCATTCTATTCTTCAAAACTAAACTCAGACCCATAAGCAAGTTCATCATTGGTGGTCTCCTGAGCTATGTTTGAGGAAGGTTGAACACCCCCATCTAATGGCCCCTAAAATAGATTTTCACCAGAAAACTAGCCTCTCTCTTTAGTTTAACCCTAGTTCAAAAGTGCCTAAAAGAAGTTTTCACTTTGGGACCTCAATATTTTATTTATTTGCTTGTGGCTAAGGGTGTTCACCCATTCTCCAAAATAGGCTACAAGATCTAGTTTGATTGAGAACCCTTGTTTATGGTCTCTCAATGGAACATTATCTCTTAGGCCTAGAAAATTGTAAAAGGCCTCATCTTTCTCAAACTCATTTATAGGCACTGTGAATTCTTATTGGTCCCAAGCTATAAGTTAAAGATGATATACAAGAAGTAGATTATCATGAATAGCTGGTCTAAGGGTATAAATTTCATGAGTGTCAAATAGATTGGTATTGGCTAGGTCTTCATAAGGTCTATGATCAGACTCAATTTCATTGTTATCATCATTATCAATAGTCATTATTATTATAACATGATTAAGATATGTCAGGTCACCCTTTGATAGTTTAAATCTGAGACCATATGTTCCTTTTTACCAAGTGGTAAAAATTTCCTCAAGTATCCCTTACTGGTTTGGATCGAGACCTCCTCCTTAATAGTCTTTTTTTCCATGATAATATTAGGAATAGGACACTTGTAATTTTTAAACAATTGACCAATTTGTAACTATATAACTAGGATTCATCATCTACATGTGGGTCCTATTCTTGGCCATTGGTTGGTATGAAAGTGATAGGAATTGGACTATGTAATATGCCTTTTCCCTTTCACTACCATTCCATGTAAGATGGTTTAGATTTAGGTCTTTCATATCACTTAGGCTTTGATGGAAGTTTGGCAATGTGGAATGTATTTTGGGTCAAATATTTGAGAGGATTGTCTTGCAACAATTAATAAAAATAATAGGAATTAGCAGCAAAAATTAAATTTGATGTAATAATTGAAAATATTGAATTAATCATAGGCCACTTTTAGGAGGAAACCTCCTTTGAGGGAGCTCAATACAATAATTTCATGGATGCCTTCATTGGCCTCAACACTTACTTATATATGAATTCTAATCTAAGCAACTACTACTTCTCATGAATGTGGGATAAAACAAAATGCTCATGGATGACTTACAAATCATATACATACATAGAAACTACTATACTAAAAAAGTAAAGAGAAGAGATATCATGGGTTCATAACATCCCCTCCCTCTTAGAAAAATCTTTATCTTCAAAGATTTAGGTGTGGGAATTGGTGTTGAATCTGAAATAGTGGTTCCCATGTTTCATCCTCTAGTTGCATTTCATGCAATTGAATTAAAACCTCGATGATGGATCAAGAGTGAATTTAGTGTGTACACATATCTAGGATTACCTTTGATTCAAGAAGAATGGATCCTTCATTATCAATTTTTGGTAAAATAGTCTACACTCTGATGTTTGTGCCAAGAACTTTATTCAGGAAAGGCACATGAAATACTGGGTGAACTCAAGAAGATGGTGGGAGCTCTAGCTTATAAAAAATCAACCCAATATTTCGAATAACCTTATAGGGTCCATATAATTTGGAATCTAGCTTATGATGCCCTTTAAGTTTTATAGAGGATTTATTGTAGGGATGTAGGAGAAGAAAAACTATATCACCTACTTTAAAATTGCACTCAAAATGGTGTTGAATTGCCTATTTTTTCATTCAATTTTGTGCCATATGAAGATTATCTCATAGGGTATTAAGGATCTCATCCTAGGTTTATAGAATCATGTCAATTTCTTAAACTGAGAAAGTATTAGGGGTGTATAGAATGAGTAATAGTGTTTCTTGACCATAGACTGCTTCATATGGAGTCATTTTCATTAAAGTGTGGTAGGATGTATTGTACCATCATTCAATGAGAGGGAGCCACTTTTCCCACTAATGTTATTTTTCTAAGATGAAGCAAAAAAATAAAGTTTCCAAGCAATTTTTGATAATTTCAATCTAACCATTTGTTTGTGGATGATACCCAAAACTCATCTTTAGTTGGGTGTCATTGCATCAAAATAGTTCTATCCCAAAATGGTTGATGAAGGTTACATCATGATCTAAGACAATGGATGAAGGAATGCCATGAAGACAAAAAAATATGGTCCAAGAAAATTTTTATGATTGTGGAGGTGGTATGGGGATGGTTAAGGGCATAAAAATTACTATATTTAGAGAGGTGATAAACTAAAACCAAAATCACCATTTTCCCTCTAGATTTAGGGAGCCCCTTAATGAAATCCATAGAAAAATCTATCCAAATCCTAGTAGGGATGGGCAAAGGTTTGAGCAACCCATAGATGAGTGTTATTTCACCCTTGTTGCATTGGTAAGTATCACATTTATCCACCATCTATTGAATTACCTTTTTCATTCCCTTTCAAACTAAGTTACATCATGCTTGCTCATAAGTTTTGAGAAACCCTAAGTTCCCTATAGATGGAGAAGCATGGAGTTCATAGAATATATCCTGCTAAATATATTTGCTCTATGGAAACATGAAATGACCCTTGTATCATATAAAAACACCATCCCAAGAATAATGAGGTACAATTGAGGGGTTAATGTCCAACTATGAATGATTTGAGATAATGAGGAGTCATTGACATACCCCTACTATACAGTGTCCAGCCAATTTAGAGTAGGCATGGAAATAGTTGAAAGAGATGATGGATCCATAAATGTGGAGACCCATTATTTTAGACTCTATTGATCAGTTTTGAAATAAAAATGATTCCCCAATAGTTATGGCTGCCACTTCTATACTACATGTAAAATGGCCATAATTTCCTTCTCATAAGTAGAGAGCACTAAATTATTTATATAAAGGGATCTGTTGGTGAATTAAATGGGGTATCCTTCTTAGAGAACAACACCAAGTCCATTATCACAAGCATCACTCTCTATAGTGAAGGTCTTGGGAAAATTTGGCATAGCTAGAACAGGTATTATACACATAGCTTGTTTCAATTCTTCAAATGTACACTCAGCAACTTGTGTCTAAGTAAAAGCATACTTTTCAACATAATTTTTAGTAGAGATATAATCTTTCTATAATTCTTAACAAACTGATGATAGTATTTAGTTAACCCCAAAAAACCATGGAGGCTCTTGAGTGTCTGAGGATGAGGCTAATTTGTCATGGCAACTATTTTTTTAGGATCCACCCAAAACCCTTGGGATAAAATAATATGCTTGAGATACTCCACTTTATCCTAACTAAAAGTATATTTGGACTATTTTTCATAAAGATGATGGTTAGAGAGAAGTTTTAGTATGAGTTCCAAATGTTGGATATGCTTAGACCATGTTTTACCATAGATGAGGATATCATCAAAGAAGACTAGAATGGATTTTCATAGGTGGGGCCAAAAAAAATTATTCATCAATACCTTGAATGTTGAAAGAGAATTAGCGAGGATAAAGGGCATGAACAAAAACTCATAGTGGCCATCATGCATGTGAAAATTTATCTTAGGGATATCATCCTCATGAAACTAGATCTAGTGATATCCAAAGTGAAGATTCAATTTGGAGAAAAAATGAGCACCATGAAGCTCATTAAAAAGCTCATCAATAATAGGGACTGAGAACTTATCCTTGATTACGAGGTAATTAAGTGCATGGAAATAAATGCAAAGGCATTGTGACCAATGTCTTTTTAGATAAGGAGAACTAGGGAAGAATATGGGCTACCAGGGTAAATACTACTTTACTTCAGTAAGTCTTGAATGAGCATCTTGATCTTTTATTGAAATGAGTAGTGATAAGGCCTAATGTTAGGAGGAATACTTCTAAAAAGGAGCTAAATATGGTGATCCTCTGGCCGTGAAGGTGGAAATCCCATTATTTGGAAAAAAAACCAACATACCTCTATAGAATGGTTTATAGATCAGAAGGAATAGTGGACACTATTGATGGTTACATTTGAATGGAATAGAGCTAGGCAATGACATCATGTGAATTATTCTTAATATTATTTTCCATATGATGTGAAATTATGATTTTGACATATCTTAGTTGTAAGCCTTTAAATGTGTGTTTTTTCCCATTGTCTAAAAACTACATCCAAAGTTCAGCAAAATACCATAAGATAGATCCAAGTGTGTGTAACCACTTGGATCCCAAAACAACATCACATCTACCTAAAGGAAAGGAAAACATTTTGGAGTGCAATTTATAATCTCTAATAGAGATACACACATTGTGATACTTCTCTTTGTAAGGTAATATCCCCCCATTGGAAATCATGACTTCAAATTTAGATCAAAGATGGATAAAAACAATCGACTTGTTTGGAAATTTGAGGGTCAATGAAGTTATAAGTGATACCTAAATCAATGAGTATTATGAGAGGGATATTATTTAAGTAACCCTTGACCCACATGGTTTTTGGGGTAGTGACTCTTACTAAGGCATGGAAAGAGTTATCTGGTTGGTCTTCTTGAGAAGTAGGTTCCATAATTGATTGAGCTTATTTTGGGTCATCTATTATATCCTGAACATCTTCCCAATATTTAGTTTTGGGTGGAGAGTCCACATCTAATAGGTAGAGATTTTTCCTGATACATTGATGTCATTAAGTGAATTTATCATCATAGTTGTACCATAGTCCTTTTTCTCTATGAACTTGCCTCTCTACTTCAGTCAAATGCTTGATAAGAGTGGTTCTAAATGCTGACATTGTTTGAGATCATTGTGGAGCTATATTTTTTAATGTAGCAAAATTGGATTTGAGTCATTATTGAGTTGTGATCTTATCCTCTACTAACTTATCCAACCCTAAGGCTTTCATCATGTTGGGCTAAAACATTTTAACCTTAGATCGAATTATATCCTTCAGTCCATTAACAAATCAACTCTTGAAGAATTTATCAAACAATCCCTTTGTGTGATTGGCCAATTTTTCAAATTATGTTTGATATTCTCTCATGGTTCCTCTTTGACAAAGTTTAGTGAGTGCTCTAGTGAAGTCATCAAAAGTAGTAGGGAAAAACTATTGCAAAATGAGGGTGGAAAAATCACTCCATATGGGTTCATCATGAGCTTTGGTATACCAATGATACCATTGAAGGTCTTCAAGCTCCAAGTGAAAAGATGCAAGTAGGACCTTATTGACATCAAAAGTATTATGTAGACTAAAATATTGTTCCACCTAATAGATCCATCTAGTTGGATATGCATCATTAAATTAAGTAAGATTAATCTTCAGCACATGATAATTTTTGGAAGAAGAAAACCTAATGTCTAAAGAAGACTCTGGATGTCATTTGTTGTTCATGGTGGTATGTTGAACACTGAGGCCAAAAATGTTTTCATCAATATCTTTGATGTGGTTCTTGAGGGTGGTAATTTCATCCTCCATGTTTTTTTCTCCTATTCAGGTTACTACCATGACTTAAATAATAGATTTTTTTTTCTAATGGATAGGAAAACTAGCATTAAGACACATTTAGTAACGAAAGTTTTGAATTTGGGAAAAAATAGAAGGGTTAAATGGGATTTAATAAAATTTTTCCATAATTAGAGTATGATTGACAAAGGTGAGGGAAATTTTAGGAGTGAAAATGGAAAAATTGGAAATTTTATCAAAGAGGGACAAGGGAGTAGAAAGAGATGATGAACACTGTTGAAATTTTTTGAGGGAACTACACAAAAATAAAAGTTATGGAAAACCCCAAAAAAGGGAAAAATTGATATTTGTAATAATTAATAATGGAATTGGGATATGGGACCTCAAGGAATAAAATATAGGGAATGGAATTTTGGATGTCAAGATAAAGTTTGAGGATTAACGAGGCTATAGATGGAGAGATATTGCAAAAAATGAAAAAAAATTATGTCTGATGGTAAGTCCTCTAAGAGACTAATGATACTCTATGGATGGTTTACATATTTTAGTTTCTATCAAATATTTTATTGTAAGTCCTCTGACAGTCTACAGATACTCTACTAATTGTTTTTTTTTTAGTTTGTTGGAAATATTTTGAAACTAATAGAAATGGGACCCAAGTTTACCTAATGGTTTTCAAAATATCACTCTAGCTACCAATGCTATCTAAATGAGTACCACTCTCAAAAAAAAAATTGGCCATGGATTTACCTCTATGTGACATCTCTTAGTTTTCCTCATAGATGGGAACTACTCAATTGGGAAGGGGTCATTACCTATTTTGATGGTAGGTTCTCTCAATGGACCAACTACTTTGGGGTTCTTGTGGGACTCCTCACAATGAGTTTTATATCTTTCACTCAATCACTTCCCATAGTTATGTGGTCAATTTTTTACCTTGATCTAAAATATATTATAGAATATTATTGAATTGAGTTATGCAGTAAAATAGAGTTAATATTTTCTGACAAATTACTAAAATGAAGTATGCAGTAGAATAGAGTTACAACTTTTTGAAGAAAAAAGTTCCCTAGAAAGCACTCTGACACCAGATGAGAGGATCCTCCTGCAAAAATTAATAAAAATGCACAAAATAACAAGAATTAATAGCATAAATTAAATCTAATAGAACACTTGAAAATATTGAATTAATTACAAGCCACTTTGAGGGGGTAACCTCATTTGAGAAAGCTCAATACAATAATTTCATGTATGCCTTCATTGGCCTCAACATATACTTATATATGAATTCTAATCTAAGAAACTACTACTTTCCATGAATGTGGGATAAAACAAAATGCTCACAAGATGACTTACAAAGCATATGTGTCCATAGAAACTACTATACTAACAAATTAAAGAGAAGAGATATCACAAGTTCATAATAATATTCTCCTAGGCCATTAGCTATGATGGTAAAGTGATTAGACATTTTAGGAGGTGTCATGTGGGATGATGAATCAAGGGTATCAAGGTCAATGTAATTAGACTCTGGTAAGTCAACAAGAATTTATTTCCCTTTATCCTTCTTAAGAACCAAATTCAAGCCAAAATGGTAGTTATAACTTTTGTACTTAGCCTCCAAATGCTTAAAATGTTTGTAGGGATACAAATCTCTTTAAATGGTGGCATTTATGACATAATGAGAGAATTTAAGACACTAATGTAACATTGAGCTAATTACACGTATTTCATGTATCTAAGGTCTTGCCAAAAGAAAATTATATGATAGGTCTAGGTCTAACACATGTCATAATATATCATGGGTTAAAGGCCTAATAATAACTAACAAGATGATGGTGCCTTATGATTCCCTCTCTTCATTGTCATAGGCCTTGAGTATGATCTTTTATTGTTATAGATTAGTTCTTATGTATCTAAGAAGCTTGATGAGCTTCAGAGACATAATATTTAGTCTTGATCCATTATCTATAAGGACATGCTTCACTTTGTGTTGTATGATGATAACTTCAATATATAATGGATTGTTATGGAGAGGTCCAAAAGATGACATATCACTTTTGTCAAAGGATAACTGATGAACTAGGGCTAGATGTCCAACCAAAGCTTGGAATTTATCTAGGGATATGTCCTTCAAAACTTGGGATTGGATAAGGAACTCTGTTAAGATGTTCTTATGGATAGTAGACGTACACAATAAATCCAAAATAGAACTTTGTGTCAGCATATTTTAAAGTTGTTTCGTAATATCAAACATCTTGTCATTCATATCATTAATTGGCTTGTTCCTAGCCATAACAGTGGGTTAGATGGGTGGAGTGGTAGATGGATGTGGGCCTAGGATGGTAATATTTGACTCTTGAGTTGTGATTGTATAATCAAGGTTAGATACAAGACCATTATTTTTAGCAAATTATGGAGGAGGGGGAAGATAAGATAAGTCTTGGTCATTGGTGCACTTGTATGTGGTCATGGGATAACGTCAAGCTATTAGTATAAGGTCTAAAAATAGTAATCCCTACTTGCTAGTATGCATGTATGCAGTCCTAGGTCAAGGAAGGATCAATGGAATATGTTAGCTAGTTGAAATTGGTTAGAAATTATCTTGTTTGGTTAATACTTGGTCTTGGATTAATGGAGATATTGTAAACATGACCTCTTGCAATATGGCCTACAACTTTGTTGTAGTTATGTGCAACTACACGGTAAGTTTGTTGGTTGTTGGCATCGTTCTGTCCTTGGTTTCATCCATTGGGATAACATTGGTTATGTTTTTGATATTTTTTTTGTTGTATCAACTATTTATATTTTTACTTTTATTATTATCCTTTGTTAATGTTTTTATTGGTTATTTTTATGTTGTGGAAAATGATTTTGATAAATATCTAGGTTCTAATTAGATGTAAAAGTTCCATTATCTAGTGTTATCTTCCTATTTTCCAACATATTTTGAATGAGATGCTTAATTTTCACACAATGACATATATTATGTCCATTAACGAAATTATATTCATAGGATTCATTTTATCTATACGAATCTAGATAAGGAATTCCCTTAGGATAGTGCTTTAGAATGGTCCAACTAACCAGATTAGCAACAACTAGTTTGTGAAACATGAATTTCATAGGCTCTCTAAGGCCACTAAAAAATCATAGAGTAGGGCCATTTTGCCTTGAATAAGGGGTTTTCAAAGGCAAAGGTTGTGTTTATTGATCTGTTATAGGTTATTATGAAGGTTGTGTTTATTGAATGGTTTGTTATTGAGGAGTAATTTGTGTTTATGACATAAGTTGAGCAGATGGTGTTTACACCATTTAGACATGTCATAAATTAGTTAATATATTTATAAAAACATTCTTATTTCAATTAAACTACTTGGATTTGTCATAATTATTGACCTAGGCTAGTGTTGATGCTTGCTCTTAGACTTGGTTTTGATTTTGGTTTTGATCATTTCCTTGGTTTTGGTTATGAATCTGATTTGATAAGGTAAGATTGATGATTCTTTTGTTAAAAAAGGCCTTTTAAATTAGCAAAAAAAATTTAGTGATTTCCTTAAAGGTATGTAAACATTGCAACTCTAGATAGTAAGATATCTTGTTGTGAAATTTTTTGGTAAACACAATAGCTAATTGCTTATCTGGTAAAATTTGAGTGAAGCAGTTGGTAAGTGATCTCCATCATTGTAGATAAATTATGAAACATTCACCAGCCTTTTGTTTGGTTTGAGTTAAATCCACCAATGAAATTTCATGTTCAAGATTGTAGAATAAATACTCCTCCAACTTGTTTGAAAGGTCATCAAATATATAATTTTTTTAATATTTTCAAAAACCATCCCAAATCTTATCCTAATGAAATCCAAGGAAAAAATAGTAGGAGGTATATGTCACTGTAAGCCACTGGTTGGAAAAAAATAAAAAATTTGGTTAAATGGGCCTTAGGGTCTCCTTTACCCTTGTGTTTGTCAAATTTTTGTGGTTCATACCCTAGAGGAAATGGCATTTTCAAATACTACATCTTGAATGGGTAGGAACACATGTCATCCAAATTAAAATTCTTAGTTTATTTACTAGTTTGGATGGCAGTAATTGCATCCTTCATTTATTACAATTCATATGTTAGGAAACTAGATGGAACATTGGCTTGACGTGGAGGTTGGGTGGTCAAAAGTGGATTAATTTCACTAGGGTATAATGGAGGCATGGATTTTTATGGAATGTTGGTTTGGTTAGGGAATTGACCACAAATATATATTCATGGATTAATATGTGATTGTTGGAATTACATGCATTGTAGTGAAATATTTTGTTTAGGTTGGGTATATAGGCCTAGTTTTGGGGGAATTATGGTTGAGATGGAAGGATATGGCTTTGGGTGAATTATTTTGCCTACTAAAGTTTATTAGGGACTTGTTTCCACCTATTCAATCTTGGTTGATTAAGGGAAACTTATTGTGAAGTAAGGCACTATCTTTAAATTTTTGGCACATTCAGAATAAAAGGCAATTATTGACTGATTATTACTTGTAGAAAAGTAGTACCTCATTATTATATGAACACTTATTGTGAATTATATTCTTGTAGAGTTTTTGGCATTTATTTCTAACCAATAGACATACATTGTTGATTAGATAATGATTGTGAATGCATGTTGGGCTATGACTGAAGAGGTATACTTATTACTACCTAATGAGGTGGTACATTAGTTTCCCCCTATTGAGGTGGTAAAATCTTTGATATTTTTTACATTAGTAAATGGGACTATGCTTATTGTTTTGGAAGGTTAGTCATCACCTATTGTGATGGAGTAACATTCATCATGTTTTCTCGAGTCAAGGCACTAGATGTTGCTTGACTACTTAATCCTTGTAGTTGCATGCTAGAAGAAGTAGTTGGTTGAGGATTAAAGGTAGATTGTTGTGGTTGGGAGGTAAAATTTCATACCCCATGCTATAATTAACCACTCGTAGTGTTAACTAAAGGCACATTTTATTGTAGAGTGTTTTTTTATATAGTTACACCACTTTGTTATGGATTGGATGAAACTTTCATGTTATCTACTATGTTTGGTACATTCATTTGCATAGAATTATTAGACACTTATTTGATAGTTGGGGCATTAAACATGTCTCCAAATTAAGTGCTTTGTGTAAATGGGTCTATACCTAAATTATTTTGGCTTGTCAATTTGATTAAGACCCCTATTGAAGGAGCTAGATTGATAAGTGGAGCATTTGACATGGTTATGTTATTAAAATTATGTACTAAGTTTAAATAAGTCTGGTATGTTATTTGCATTTGTACAAAAATGGTCCTCTATGAGACCTTTTCCCTTGACAAGCATACACATGTCCTAGTATAATATTAGCATTGGATATTGAGTATTAATAGAAGAGGCATGTTCTTTGGTTTGATTATAAGGTATGTTTTAAGGCACTCTAACTATACTTGGAAAATTTCCATGGGCGAAGTCTATTGGAAACTTGGCCCCTACTTCTGTGTCTCTAATTAAAACTTGGTCCTTGTTTACAATCAAGTTATGATCAAATAAATAGAGATCGTATGTCAATGGCACTGTAAAATAGTATGATTTTTGTTAAACTTGGTTTACAACCAAAGGTACATTAGTTAGGTATTGCATTATTTGTTCTTGGTCCTACTCTGAGTATGGAGGAATGTTGACCAAATAGTGAGCTAAATTATCTTTGATTTGTTCCCCTAATTGAGTGTCGTAAGGTGGATAAGGATCCTTCTCACAAACTACATAGTCACCATAGGGGTCTTAAACAAATTCATCTTGTGAAACCATGTTGCCATATCCTAGATTATACATGGATCCATTATGATCATAGTGAGACACATTCAAATCAATGATGAATGTTTCAAAAAAAATCTTAGATTTATATAAACTCTAAAAAATAATGTCCAAAGTACAAATGGTTCAAACTTGGTCTAACTTGGCTTAAAAGTGGAGTTGTATCTCCAAAACTTTTATGCCAAAACTTGATATAAAATAGTCTAACATCCAATGTCTAAAGCTAAATGTCTCACAAAAAAGTCAAGTGGATGTACAAATACTAGAATTCCAAACTCTAGGTTCAAATTTTTCAAACAATTCTAAAGAAAATAAAAGTTACTAGGCCTTTTGGCAAAAAAAGGCACAAAATCTAGGCTCAAAATAGGGATATGCCAGGTCTTTTATAAAAGGCACAAAATCTAGACTTTAAAAACAAGGTATAAGATTTAATCTAAAAAATTTGAAACACTTTGGCATAAACTAGGAATTTGACTTTAGACATGAACCAGGTCAATTTGTATAAGGTATAAAATAAAATTCATATGGAGATAGGCTATTTCTCCCAAATCTAGGCACAAACAATAGTTTTCAAATTGGGTAAATAGTTAACCTAAGTTACACAACCCAAAAGAGAAAGATTGATGTCTAGGATAAAATTACACTAGGCATAGTTATAAATCAATTAATGTTTGGATTTGAACTTGGAAAGGTTAATTAAAAACTCAACTTTAAAAAACTAGGATTCTTTAAAATAAACAAGCTAGACAAATATGAACATAGCAACACTAGGTAAAGATCCAAAAGCCACACATGGCTTTGGTTTCAAAATTGAAACTTTGGGAATAAGGCAAACAAGTATATGAAATGATTTGAGTAGTGTAATGACATTATCACACTCTAAATATATAATCAATGGTTTGTTTCAAGACTCTAAGGTAAAAGACTCAAAATGAATTGGGTAGTGTAATATTACCCTTTCTAATTAAGTGACACACACACAAAGATTTGTCAAAAGACTAAGGTAAAGGTATGGTGCCAAATGGATGGTGTAATGCCTCCTAAAATAATGGAATGATGTATAAAATAAGACTCATTTTGATGTGGTATAACAAACCAATAGTTTAGACTCAAAAACTATTCAATAAAAGACAAAATGACACAAACACCTAAGTGTAATGTCCTAGATCCTAAAATTGATAAGGTTGCATAATGCTATAAAATTTTGTCAAAATCACTCTTGGGAAGATTTTTAAGTGTTAATACAAAAATAAAATCATATGAAAATTAGGATTTTTTAGGGCCCCTCTTCTCCCAAGAGTTTGTACTATGACATGGAACTATAGGCTACTCATCCTGCATCAATAGTATGTCTACAATAAGTGGGGTTATTCTAATCTATATTTTTTTTATGTATTTATAAATGGTCCCAATTATGGCTAAAAAAAAATATGATCACATCATTTAGATAAATTTCAATTATCTTTTTAATAAAAAGTCTTGTCCTTTTTACAACAACTACATTGATCACTTGCTCAATATAGTGTGATGTCTAAGTTGCCCCTATGGTCCAAGGTAGTCTCTTACTAACGAAGCTTGTTTAATCACTTAAAAAATTGTATCAGTAATGAAACCTCAATTTGTATACCCCATCATGTATTGGGGATGAAATTATGTTGGGAGATGAATTCCCTAGAGAACCTGTGAAGAGGCAATGAACTCCCGCTAACAAGCCAAAATGCATGAAAATAAAAGACAAGTGAAAAGACTTTAGGGTCATGTTTGGTTCACCTAATTCATATGGGTTTTGGGAGTGCCTTAATGATTTTATTTTCACAATTTTTTAATAAAGTGACTAAGGCAAATGATGAGCACTTTTGGTAACCCGAGTCCCCTAAAGGGGACGGGGGGAGAGCATACACACATCAATCATTTTGCTAAAAAAAAACTTTGAAAGAACAAACATAAAACAAATAACTCTTAGGAACATATAACTAAGTGTTAAAGTTCATTTTATTACACCGAAATGAGACGTGTTGTGAAATTTATGCCCCTTGGAATTTATTTTTGAAAGCTTGAAAAAAAAAATGATTTAAATAAAAATATTATTAAAACACCAATTTGAAATGTGAAAATTGTAAGTTAGAACACCAATTTTAAATGTCTCCTTGTGGCCATTAGGTCTTCAAAAACATGTTATAAATTCATTTTGCTTATAAAAACTTCATGAATAAACAAATCGCTTCCTAAATATTTCTCTCAGTTTTACATAATGTAAAACTGCAAAACACAAAGAAAAACCTCAACTCTAAAAAATGTAATTGTCAACACAATACCACAACTTGTAGGAAAATAGAGCATAAAATGCAATATCACTAATCTAGTGGTAAAATCACTAAACATAGGTCAATATCACTACTTTAAGAGTAAAAATCTTGCAACTTAACCTAAAAATTTATCATAGACTGCTAGCAGTTAAGATGTGACATCTTTGATTGTTATGTGATGTCATGACTTACGAAACCACAATATTGTGAGATCATGACTGTTAGAGTCATGATATTGAAATATCACAAATTCCCCTATAATTATAAAATATTTAGTTAAACCTTTGAAAGTTAGATGAAAAAATTTATAAATAAATACAAAACCATGACTAAGTGAGTAGTGATATTGTTGTATTATCACAATTCCAAAGAGCAAAACCACGACTACATAGGGTAACTTCACAACTTCTATAAAAATGTCCCTTAGCCTCTAATTATCACCTATTTTGGTCAGCCAGCTCAAATTTTTACATGAAAATCATTAGTAGAATGCTCTAAAAGGATTTAGGAGTAGCTTATTTGGGTGAATGTCCCACTAGGCATGCCATTATGTAAATCATAGGAATCCAAGAAGGGAGGTTAGTATAGTGTCATTTTAAGCAATAAAACTTAAATAAAAAAATACACTAACACTTACACTCTTAACCTAGATACTAGAGAGACCTTAATAACAAAGACTAAATGAAAGCAAAAATAAAATATAAAAGATAACTATTTTACCTTTCTTGGGAGCTCCAAATAGCTTTGTTGAATGGTTTTCTCAGCTTGTCATCAAGAAGTCTTTGGAAAATGAATCTTGGTGGATCCTTCTCTCCTTAGAACCTTGGCTTTGATTGTTTCTCGGATTAATATTTTGGAATTATAACACTAATGGTATGAGTCTCATGGAGAAAATCTTGCATAATAACTCTACAATATCCAAGATTATAAATTAAGAGGCATGGCCTTGTATTTATATCTTTAGGAATTAACTCTCACCCAAAGTGAGTTAGGGTTTAGTTAAGGATTAGAATGGGTTCAAACTAAACCTAGGTGAGTCAAATCTAACCCCAGTAGATTTAATAGCTATCAAGTAATTATGATTTGCAATTATTACGCATGGCTCTCAAATTAAATATTTTAAGATAATTTCCAAGAGCTTGACAACTCATAAAGGCAATGATGAAAGGCTTGAATATTTTGAATTTTTGAATTTATTTTCTTAGATATTCATTAATTACAAATGAATAATTCAACTAGGTATTTAATCTTGTTTAAATTGTTAATTTATTTTGATTATCCTTTTAGCTCTTTCAAGATTTAATTTAAGTTACAAGTGCCCCACTTAACAGATCTATAGGCCAAATTGATAGGTGTGATGTTGTAAGTTGATTAGGGATGAATCTGTGAGAGGTTATTATTGCATATAATAGAATACCATAATCAGGGATGCCTCAATGTGATTATGGACTTTGATGAATAATGCACTAGAAAATTTTGAACATTCAACAATTCCTATGCTTAATTTGCAATGGTTGGTAGGAATCGATCTTAAGTCTAGTCGAAGGCCAGTTGTGGCCAGTTTTAGGTATCTAAATATACTATAAAAAATATATTTACAAGGATACATGGATAAGTGGATTATTATTCTGAGTGAGTTTGAGATTAAATATGCTAATCAAAATTCCATTAAGGGATAATTACTTACAGATTAGTTTGTTGAAGCTCCCCTTTCAAATACTCAACCGCTAAGTTTTTCATTCCCTGGTGAATCCATCATGACTATCATAAAAAAATCTCGTAAGGAACAACATTGGAAGCTATATTTTGATGGGTCATTAACAACTCATGGATTAGGAGTAGTATTTTTATTTATTACACCACATGGGGATCTTATTCCCAAATCATTTTATATCATCTTTTCTTGTACTAATAACATGGTTGAATATGAAGCACTCATTACATAGATTCATCTAATAGTATAATGGAACATTCAACATTTAATGGTTCATGGAGATTCCCAACTTATCATTAATTAGGTTATAAACCAGTTCCATACCAAAGATCATAAGTTGGTATCATATAAATATATGGTGGACATTCTCAAGAAGTATATGGCTCACATTAAATTTGAACACATATCTCATGACAATAATAGGGAAATAAATACCATAGCTACCATTGGTTCTTTGATCCACACCATAAACAAGGTAAGAGACTATAAATTCTTTGTTGAACATTTTCTAGCACTTGCTCGTAAACCCTCAATCATTGAAATGATCTGTGATATTGTTGATTTCATCTCTATTTATTATTATGATTTATATAATTGCCTCCATGTCCAAGTCCTTCCACCTAATATTTCATGTAATCAAGAAAAATCTTTCACACACTAAGCCTCTTTATATACCCTACTCAACCCAACCCTTTACTGAATAATCTTTTATGAAACTTTACTTCACTATTTGAATTTAGTAGAAGTTGTATTAGCATTGAGAGAAGTTAATAAAGGAGTTTGGGGATACCACACTAGTGGGGTCATCCTTTCCAAAAATTTCCTACATATTGATTATTATTGGCCAACCATGGAAGCATATGAAACTACTTATGTGAGAATATGTAAACAATGTTAGAGGCATGAAAATTTGATCCATGCTCCAATAAGAACACTCAAACCAATGAATACACCATGGACATTTTTAATGTGGGGACTCAATCTCATAGGTAAGATTAACACTGCCTCCTTAGATGACCATAAGCATATCCTTACCACCAATGAGTACTTCACTAAGCGAGTTGAAACTATACCCCTCACTTACATAACTAGAAAAAAAAATCCATATTCATCATCAACCATCTCATTTTACACTATGGTATCCCATTTGACATTATATCTGATAATGGAAGATCATTTAAGAATAAGGATGTCAAGGCACTCTATGTTGAGTTTAACATTACCCAACATTTTTCACTACATACTACCCACAAGGTAATGGCCAAACAGACGCATCTAACAATATCATTGTAAATAATCTTAAGAATATTATCAAATATGTTGGCCATGATTGGTACTTATATATCTTTTGTTCCCTTTGAGCTTATCGTACTAATTACAATACTCCAATAGGATTCATACCATATTCCATGTCTATGACAGTAAGGCCATTCTTCACATCAAGGTCAAGTTACCTTCTCTATATATCTCACTGAAGCACATCCTTGATGATGAGGATTACAAGGTAGCTCATTTATAAGAGATGGTGTTACTAGATGAAAAATGCATGGCCATTGTAAATGACCTTCAATCATATCATAAATGGTTATGTGGTCAATATAAAATTATGTCAAGCATAGAGGATTTGATCTTGGTGATCTAGTCCTTAAATAAAACTAAAAGAACAACATGGTTGAAAAAAATAAGAAAGGAAAGTTCAAGCCTAATTGGATATTTCCTTATATCATTTTTGCTAATTATGGATCTAGAGATTATAGGTTAGCTATATTATAAGGTGATGAACTTGATTAACCCATGAACATAATATATCTCAAGCATTATTTCACTTAAGAGACCCAAGGTGTTTTTTATGAGGATAATTTATTTTATACCATAATGTCACCTTCCTTGAACCATACCATATACCATTCCTTCCATACCTTCCCTAATTAGGCTTTTGACCAATTTCCACCTAAATGCACAATTTGGTCTAAAAACATTAAAACACATTAAATGAGATGAAATTTATATATTCAAGTGCTGATTTTTTCCAGAGTATCACTAAATGGGGTAATGTAATTTATGAAGCAACTAAATTTGATCAGATCATTTTAAGTCAAAATGGTATTTTCACATCTAGGTGCTTTGGATTGCTTTTTTCTATCAAATTTATTATACAAGACATGTGCCTTTGTTATTTTTCATTGGAAACATACTAAATGGGATAATGTTTCCAATTCATCTAACATCCACTTCTAATTCTAATTTAGTCAAATTTTGAGCCAATAATATGACATTTTGACCAATATGATTAATTTATGCACAAATTGCCAAGGTTTTGCATCAAAGTTGATTAATCATGTTTAAGGCCAATTAAACCAAATTAAGATCTTAAGTTAATTTTACATGGAAATTTTTAAATATTTATTTTTAGAAATTGGTATTGAATATCTACATAATCAAATGAAATCATTTCTTGGAAAGACATACCTAGGCCATAAATGCATAAAATATCTCATCAATCCCTCCCATGCCTCATCAATGCCTTCCATGCCTCATAAATTCCCCTTCTTCCCAAATATTTATGGGGGATATTTATTAATTTAATTACATAATTTGGATCAATTCATGGCCACACATCTCAATATTGAGATGGATGGTCATGGCTGATCCTAAACCATTTCAAAAACCTATAAATAGGAGGCTTTGCCTATTGATTTTTAAACTCTTTTATGCAAAACTTATAATTCCCAATTGCATTCAAAAATACATTACAATTAGTGTTATAATGTTAAATTATTAAGCCAAGCCTAATCCAAACATGGTGTTAAGGTGAGATGGAGGTAGCCACACTTCATTGATGCAGACTTCATGAGCACAAACTGAGCAAGCCACTTCAACAAACTATTTGGAGTATCTAAGGAAGGTGAAAGAAGCTTTATTTTGAATTTTAGTTGTGTTTTCCATTATATTATTGTTAATTAAGCTCCCTTATTGAGATAGGTTTAAGGTGTTAGTTATTAGTGTGTTATTTTGATTTCATATACTAACACAATACTAATTTCCCCTTATTGAAATCCTATGTTCATGGGTTGAATTTGTTTAGCATCCATTACCCACCATTTTTTACCTTGGTTTTTATCCATTGGTTCTTCAGGAACCTTCAGAGATTGGATTTAGATGAAGTTTTAGTAGTTGATTCAGTATGGCAATTTTTTGAGTGCATATTTTTCAAAATGAGGTAGTATTTTAGGAAAGTATGATAGTGATTTGGAAATTGCATTCTTCATTGTTTTCATATTCTATCTCATTACTTATGTTACTAATTATAAATAGATTTGGGAAAATTAGTATCACTAGCTTATGTTGTTTTTTCCTCATTATAACTACCTTTGGCCAAATTAGGAACAAACCTATTTTATCCCCATTTCCACATAATTGTTTTATGCTTTTGCATTTGCCTATTGGTGAACTTATTGTCACCTATTAAGATTACTTCACCATAAGACATAACTACAATGATTTGAGGTCTTGTAAGACTATTTAGGTAGTGCTCAATTCACATTGAGGTTAACTCAGTCACCCCTTTGCCACACTCTCACTATTTTTTGAGCACTTTATATTTGAATGTTGTCTCTATTTTTCTAGCAACTATTGCTTATGCTCTCTCCATGTTATGAGCTCATTCTCATTCCAATCCTTAGATGTAGTAAATACTATGAATTACCAATTTATCTCATTTTTTATTCTCATCTCTTGACTTTTAGTGTGTTTTTAGCCTAAACCATAGTCTTGTGCTTGCATGGTTTATTTGTGTTGACATTTTCATGATTGTGAGCATCATCCCTATCTTTTATTATGCACTCACCATGTCACGATATCATTCCCATTTTACTCTATAAGTTAATCATGTTTTATTATCATTCATTTTCTTCTATCACATATCCTAGGAGATCTACATTTGGCCTGAAGTTAAAGTTGGATATTGTGTCCATGGAACTATGTAAGCAATGTCCACTTGCCTAGTACATATATATTTAGATCAATTATCCATTCCTTTTCTTCTATTCCCCCATTTTTTTGTTTATGTCAATGTCTCCTATAGACTAGGGGTAATGTTTATCATCTTGTTTATGTTTTTTCCCTATAGCCTAGGGGTAATGTTTATCATCTTGTTTATATTTTTTCCCTATAGCCTTGGGACAACCATTGCCATTGTACCCTTTGTTGTTGTTCCCAATAGCTTAGGGGAAACCCTGTGTCATTTGCTCTTGTGTTTTTTTCCTTATGTCATTACTACCTAACTTAGGGATCACCCTATCACCAAGAGTAACACCTTTATTACTCATACATGAATAATTCATATTATATTTGTACTAACATTGTGATAAACCATTGTATGTGTATTGCTATTTGTTTAGCTTTTTTTTTTTTATGTATTTAGAATAGTTTGTTTATTAAAATTTTCTAAGTTTTGGATTGTTTCTTACTTTTTTTTGTTTTATTTTCTTTGTTTGAGGCCTTACTTATTTATCAAATTGTTTATTTTTATTTATTATTGTTTTTTTGTTTGTTTATTGGTGTTTTTTTGTTTGTTTATTGGTATTGTTGTGTTTATTTATTTTTGTTTATTAGTGTTTTATTTTATTTGTTTGTTTAATTTTATTTTTCATTATTTCCTTTTTATTTCTTGATTGATGTATGATTATTACACTTTAGTTTTAAAATAAATAACAAATCAAATAATGGTCAATCTTCTACTCCCCCAGATAACAATATTGTTACACTTACTTTGGGGGCAACTCGACTTGTACAATAACCCATTTTAAATCAATAACATTCAACAATGGTAACACATCCTATGGATATATTCTCCTCTCAAAATATATAATCCCTTATACATGAAATTCATTCTCTATAGGCTAAGGTGTTACATCTTGAGTAGGGTGCTACTCGGCCATCACATGCCTTGGATTATCATGTTCTTTTACATACAGATTTGGCACATCACATAGCGGTAAATCCTTTTACATCTAAATTCATGGCACATAAACTTAATTTTTTTGATGGTAAGGGTGATCCATAGCACCATCTACAAGCTTTCCATGCTGCATGTTTAGACTATGTGTCTAATGATTGGTTCCTTACGAAGTTGTTCTCATGTAGTCTAAAGGATTATGCCTTAAAGTGGTTCTATAATCTTCCAAATAAATCTATCACCACATTTAATATATTTGTAGATATGTTTTTAGAATATATTTCAATTAAAATCACTAATAATATCCCATATACTCATGTATCACAACTAAAGAAAAAATCAAATTAACCTATTACAAAATATGTCTTGTGATATAAAACTATATTGGAAAATATGACTAGCTCCATGGTAGATAGAGAGATCTAAGACATATTGAAATAGAGTTTATTACCAACATTACATTAAGCTATCCTTTTCAAAATGTTTATAACATTCATAGATTTATGCCACCTAGTGAAAGAAAGGGAAGTCAAGATTCTCTCTATGGATAAATTAAAGTACACAATTGGATTAGAGTCAACTACTAAGAGTTATAATAAGACTCCATAGAAAGTAAGGGCCACTAAAAAAAAGAGTGATATAAAGGCCATAGTTAACACATCTTTAGATCCATCTCCTCACCTAATTTTATCAGTTCTTCAACAAAGAGTTTTCACCAACCTTCTATAATCATCGTCACATGTTTTAAATCAACTCCTAGAATGCAATGTCATATCTCTCCCTCCCATAAAAGAAGTTGATATGACATGTCCTCTTCTAAATAACTATGATTCCAATGCAATTTATGACTATCACAAGGTACCGGGACATACTATAAATTAATGTATCAACTTGAAACATAAGATAAATATTTTATAGAGTTCAACATCATTGATGTGGGAATACCCATAGAGGCACCCAAAGTTAAAAAAATAGAAGCTAAGGCATTGAAAATATTTTTAGATTCATTTACAAAGCATACAACTAATGAGGTAAGGGGAAATTTAGGTGTTCACTATACTTATCAAGCACATCTAACATCTACATCATATCACACTACTACAAAGGATGTACACCCCATATATAATATCATTGGTGTGTATCATACTATAATACCAACTAGACCACTCATCACTTTATTATATCAAGATATTTTCAATGATGATTCATATTTATAAGCACTCTTTATATGAGCCTACATTGATCATCATCATATTTAGCGTGTTATGGTTGACAATAGGTCAAGTATTAACATGTACATTATTAGACTTATATGGAATTTAGGTTATTTATAATAGGACATTTCCCCTACTGATACATTTGTTTATGGTTTAAGTGGCCATGTTCATAGCTCCATTGGGTAGATTGTACTTCCACTATAGGTTAAACCAGTATATGTGGCCACTAGATTCTTATTAGTACCTAGTGCAGACAAATTTGACATGTTACTAGGTAGGCTATGGATATAATAGCTATGAGTCATTCCATATAACATGTATAGATGTTTCAAGTTTATACAAGTTAATCAGGTGGTTATAGTTGAGGGGATTTCATATGAGTATCCTTTACCTATCCCATAGGTAGTCACACTGTAACTACTAGTTATATTTATAAGCATAATTATGATTAATAAACCATAGATTTTAGTTGAGATACCAATGTAGGTGACGTCTATGACTACATTATTATCAAACATTCATGCTCTCCCATAAAGACCCTTATTAGAGAGACCCTTGTGTCAGAGATATGTTTTAGATTCTAGAGGGCCTCCCTCTATGCATTTTATTCTAAGATCAGTATTATTGAGTTCCTAATATTCTTAGCATAGGGAACCCATGATATATATAACATATTATAATAGATAAGTCCCTAATACCCATATAGTTCATAGGATACCCTAGTCAACTTCATGGTTTCTTAGCACCACTTAATAGGTAGTGTCAACTATAAATCACTTACTACATTAGGTTATAGGACCTTAGTTACCTTTTCATACAACATTCATGATTAATATTCCTTTATTTGACACAAACCACATTTATAGTGAGTCTCTCATGGGACTCATTGATTAGTATGTTATTTCCTTCTTGTATGTAGTTTACTTATTTCTTGATCCTTGTATATAGTTTAATTTTCATGTTACTTATACATATCTTATATCTAAAAAGTAAAAAAAAAAAATATAATATGAAAAAACACAAAAACATTCAAATATTTACTTGATAAATATAAAATTATAGATTGTAGACATTGTCATGTTTACACTTCTTATATATGGCATACATAACATATGCTATCTATCTTAGTATAGTCAATTTTTGCCATACATATATGTTTCAATTATTATTATCAAGTGTTTAAAAATACTTAGAGGACTCACATCCACTACAGAGATCCATATTTTTGAAAATCTACCCATAGGGGGGCATTTACACATATACATGGGTTCCTTATTTGATGCATTCACCCATTTAGGTGCATCTTATACACAATTTCAATTTTTAAGTTACATGTTTCTAAACTCTACATCACAAATTTAGCATTTGTATATCTTTATATTGATCATCCTACACCTACTCATATTTTTTGTTGACTACTATTACTTTAGACTTAGCTTATGTACATCTTTGCTCTTATATAGATTTATACCACATGTTCATGCATACTTTCATTTATATCTTTCCTAGTTTAGACATCCTTTTGTCTCTATGCTTCTTCTATTTGAGGGAATTTGAATATGTCATTTCTATATGAATCTAAAACACTTATTTTCATTATATGTATGATTTGGACATGTTCCCATGTCCTTGTGTGTGCCTTCTTGATTGTCTATGTAGACATTTGAACATGTCATTTCACATGGCTATAAGCTAACATACTTTTTGTGTGTGTGTGTGGACATTTTAATGTGTCCTTATATGTCTTTCTTTCTCAAATTTAGTGACATGTACCCATGTCCCTTGTATTATGGCCCCTTGATGTACTTTGCATGCCTCATATGTGTTGTATGTATTCTTTTTGTATGTGTCATTTCCATGACACTTATCTCTTTCTTGTTACACACTCTAATTTTAGATTCCATGAGGGAGCTCATGCATCTCCCCTTCCTACTTAGGTTCCATGATGGACATCATGCCCCATCTCCTTCGGTAGCTACTCAGTTATTACTCAAATTTGTTGTTCATATACATACATACATACATACATACATACATACATATATATATATATATATATATATATATATAGCCTTATCAATGATGGATCTAAAAAACATCATACACTATAAATGTATGCCAATTATATTGGTTTATTATGTAGATATCATGTATGCACTAGTTAACACACATATTGCATAGCATTTTCTTTTAAGGATAGTTATTTCACATGTACAATAACTCCACTCAAAAGAGGGGGCATTCACAGAGATTTGTCATAAAGATTAGGCTATCTGAATGCACTTAGTGTTAAGCACAAGATATACTGAGAGGGGGGGTGAATTAGTATATCATATATCTTAAAAAAATTTCCCTTAATCAAATTATACTTAACTAAACATTCAATATATGCAATAAAACTAAAATACTAAACACCACATAAGATAGAGAGAGAGACCAAATTTAACATCGAAACCCAATGTGGGAAAAACCATGGAGAATAATATCAAGTATATGAATGAGCACCAACTCAAAAAAAAAAATTCAAGCACAAACTTGTAGGAGAACCAACCCCTTTGTTGAGCACCAACACATCAACTATTCATGAGCACCAACTCACAGGAGCACCAACCCATTTATTTAGCACCAACACAATAAAAATTCATGAGCGCCAACCCACATAAGCACCAACCCCTTTGTTAAGAACCAACATAGCAAAAATTCATAATCACCAACCCACAAGAGCACCAACCCCTTTGTTGAGCACTAACACAACAAGAATTTGTGAGCACCAACCCACATGAGCACTAACCCCTTTGTGTATACTACACAACTATCTCTCAATGTTTCTATCTAAACAAATGATAGTTCATTTCAATATCTCTTTCCTCTCTCACCTTTTCTCCTCTAAGATAGATATAACAAATACAAATCATATTCATCTCTCACAATGCTCTTTTAGGCTAGATGTTACTATCTCAAATCAAACTCTTTCTCCCACTTTACAAATGGCTTATCAAGCCTTTATTTATAGATTTCCAAATGACCTTTAGCATTCCCCCTTTGTGACCCTTTAATACTCATGGAAAATGGTGCCAAACTTGTATGACCCTTTGTATCCTTGCATTTGAAAAGTCATGTGGTGACCCTTCATAAGCAAAAATGTCCTTTTTTCTTGTCTTTATCTTGGTGACTTTTCGTATTCCTCAAAGTGTCCCTTGATAATAAATTTTTCCCTTCCTCTTTTGTATTCACTTGGTGACTCTTGGAATTCCCCAAGATGAATCTTTATGGGAAAATGCATCCCATTCTTCTTTTGTCTTTACCCCATGACTCTTTGACTTCTCCATGGGCCCTTCTTTTGTCTTATATACAAACAAAAATATATTCATTAATATTAAATAAATATTATAACACATTAGCCAAGATATAACTATTATAAACATCATTAAATGCAATGGGTCCTTTATCACCAATAATGCTAGACCTTTGACATCAATGATAATATTTCTAACAATCTCCCCCTTTGTCATTAATAGCAACCTCAATCTTGAAACTGCCACCCCCTGAATCTTGCACATATTATCATCTGATAAACCTACAGTAAATCCCCCTTAATGTAGCAACTTGTATCTATTTCTTATACCTATTTCTGCACCTGTACCTATACATGTTATTCTCCCCCTTTGACATCAATGGAAAAGAGCCTACCTAGAACTAACACTTAGTTCCCCCTCAACTGATGCTAAACATCAATGGTAGGAAGTAATAGAAATTACTCCCAACTCCTCTTTTAGATCTTTTAATGTGTCCTTTGATCGTGCCTTTGAGAAGATATCTGATAATACATATAAATTTTTGCTTGTCCTTTGAACATCTGCAATCAACTCATTTGAATATTTTTTTCTAATCTCAAAACATTCTGCATGAAAATTTAATGTGTATCCCTGATCACATATTTGAATTACACTCAATAGATTATACTTAAGACCTTTTATATACAAAAGATTCTTAGTCTTGGTTCGACCATTATCCAAACTCAAAGTACCTTTTTTGGCTATCTTGGTAGTGGTTTTGTCTCTAAATTTCACTGTGCCACCATTGATCTTATTTAGAGGTATGAACTTACTCTTATCTCTTATAATATGCCTCGAATATCCACTATAAAATAACCCTGGTTGATCTTCATTTCTTACATGCAAAGCTATCTGAACCATCATAAAATCTTCAAGTTATTTTTTATGCCATGACCATGTCTGAACCTTCTTCTTGATGAATGGAGCTTTGAAACTTTGATCCTTATTGACTTACTCGAACACACTTTTATAGTACCAATCTATGTGTCCAAAGTTTTTACATTTGTAACATATTATGGCCTCTTCACCAAAGCTTGATAGAGGAGAAAAAGAGTTGTATCTTTTGCTTGACTCTGCATGACTTTCCTTCTCCTTATTTCTAAAACTATTAGCTCTTTTCTAACATTATAATTTCTTGTGACCATATCCATTACAATAAAAATAGTAACCATAAAAATAAGACCTGTCTATATATCTTTGCCCTGATTGCCTTTTGTAGCTTTGTTCCCTCCAACCTTCTTTGTTTGAAATGTCCTTTGTATTCTTCACTTCTTCCCTATTTGTTTCCTCTTTTGTAAGATCTTCAATATAGATATTTTTCTTTTCAAATCCAATACTTGTCTTATCTAAATTTTCCTTTTGAATTTCTAATATCTTATTCAATATGTTAGTGCTATCCTCAAATTTTGAATCACTAACTACTTTATCATTGACTACTTTCTCAATGTCTTCTTTTAAAGAGGCAATTTCAATAACATACCTTTCACATTCTTTTCTTAATTTTTGAAATTATGCTATTAGAACTTATTCATTCTTCTTAGCTTCTTCCAAGTGTGTTACTAGATCATCAATTATTTCTTTTGATTTATTTTCATTTTTCTCGATCTGGCACTTCAATCTTCGATTCTTCTTCTCAATAGCTTCTAACTCTTCTAGGGCACAAATGAGTTCTTCTAGATTCACTTCAGCTTCCTTGCCTTCTTCTTCTTGATCATCTATGATTTTTATTGTAGAGGCATATTCATGTATGGCCATGAATAGAATCTCTTCTTTTAAATCACTAACTCCACTATCTTCGATTGAGCTAGGATCTTTAGAATACAAGCTCTTCTTCTCAAATCCCTGCTTGAATTTACCTTTAAAATTGTTCTTGTATGTATAATTTCCTTCTTCATCATCATTACCCTTATTTGGTAATTTAGCTAAAAAATGTCCAATCTTTCCACAATTAAAACATTTAAAAGGTAATTTTCCTTGATATTTACCTGTTCCCCTTTTTGGCTTGAGAATGAAAAGAGCTTCATTGTCATCTTCATCATCACTAGAACTATCACTTGATTCTTGAATCTTAGCTTTCTCTTTCTTTTATGTCTTGAAATATACTTCTCTCTTTGAGGGTTTATCTTGTTCAGTCCACATCTCATATGTTGTGAGTATACCATGAAGCTCATATATCTTTAGCTTGGCTAAATTCTTCATCTCCTTGATTCCTAAAACTTTTGCATCATATCTCGTGGTAGAGATCTTAAAACCTTTTATACCACCATTGAATCTTCCAATGTTTCTCTAAGACCTTGAATCTGATTTACTATTTGATCAACTCATAAAATATAACTTGTTATATCTTCTTCTTCTTCCATCTTCAAACTTTCAAATTGTCTTCTAAAAGTTTGAAGCTTACCTTACTAAACCTTTCCATCACCTTTGTAAATATTTTCAATTTTTACCTAAGTTTCATGAGTATATTTACATTTCATAACTTTAACAAATTTATATTCACATAAACAACATAAAATAGCATTTAAATCTTTAACATTACATTCACTTTCCTTCTTTTTTGTTGGAGTAATTACAAGTGTCTGTGGCTCTTCATATTCCTCCACCACTGCTTGCCATCTATCGGATCCAAGGGAAATCAAATAATTCGTCATTCTTATGATCCAAAAATCATAATTCATCCCATTAAACAAAGGGGCCTTATTTGTAGAAAATCATTCATGTGATCCAGCCATCGTGCTTTCCTGATCTACATTCAAGCTATAAAAAATTTTCAAAAGGAACCTACTCTGATACCAATTTTTAAGCACATGATATACTGAGAGGGGGGGTGAATCATTAGATCATATATCTTATAAAAATTTCCCTTAATCAAATTCCACTTAACCAAACATTCAAGATATGTAATAAAACTTAAATAATAAACACCACATAAGATAAAGAGAGACACCAGATTTAATGTGGAAACCCAATGTGGGAAAAACCATAGAGAAAAAACTCAGATATATGAATGAGCACCAACTTTCATGAGCACCAACCCCTTTTCTAAGAACCATCATATCAACTATTTGTGAGCACCAACTCATAGGATTACCAATCCCTTTGTTGAGCACCAACACAACAACAATTTATGAGAACCAACCCACAAAAGCACCAACCCCTTTGTTGAGCACCAACATAGAAAAAATTCATGATCACCAACCCATAAGAGCACTGACCCTTTTGTTGAGCACCAACATAACAACAATTCATGAGTACCAACCCACATGAGCACCAACCCCTTTGTGTATACCACACAACTATCTCTCAATGTTGCTATCTCAACAAATGATATTTAATTACAATATCTCTTTCCTCTCTCACCTTTTCTCTTATAAGCTAGATATAACAAATACAAATCATATTCATCTCTCACAATGCTCTTCTAAGCTAGATATTACTATCTCAAATCAAACTCTTTCTCCCACTTTACAAATAGCTTCTCAAGCCTTTATTTATAACTTTCCAAATGACATTTGGCCTTCACCCTTTGTGACCTTCAATCCTTATGGAAAATGGCACCAAACTTGCATGACCCTTCATATCCTTACATTTGAAAAGTCATGTGGTGACCCTTCATAAGCAAAAACATCCTTTCCTCTTTTGTCCTTATCTTGGTGACTTTTTGTATTCCTCTAAGTGTCCCTTCATGAGAAATTGTGCCCTTCCTCTTTTTTCTTCACTTGGTGACTCTTGGAATTCCCGAAGATGACTCTTCATGGGAAAATGTGTCCCATTCTTCTTTTGTCTTTACCTTGTGACTCTTTGACTTCTCCATGGGCCCTTATTTTGTCTTATATGTAACCAAAAATATATTCGTTAATATTAAATAAATATTAACACACATTAGCCAAGATATAACTACTACAAACATCATTAAATGCAATGGGGCCTTTATCACCAATAATGCTAGACCTTTGACATCAATGACAATATTTCCAACACTTAGAGTAAATATTTTAGCACATAGGCATATAATATAGAGATTAGTTTCAGGAAAACATAGTGGGAAATAGTGACATAAAGATTATATTTATTTGCACAAAAATAAATATGGTTAGACATTAGCACCCAAATTGGGACACTACCACCACCAGTGATACTATCTAAGAGATGATGTTACTGTCTAGTATACTTAGTTTTAGGAAAGTCTAGATTGACCAAAAAAATATAGCATGTACAAGGTAGGTTGGCACAAATTTAATTATAGATTACCAATTTTGGCTTAGTTTAGCTCAAATTCATACTAATTTTCTTAGATTTGGGGCATTATGTATGGCATGATCATTCATGTTTCAATTTATATCCTTAGATACAAAATATTATAAATCAATCCATAGTCCATATACTCAGATATTATATTTGGGGGCATATGTGAAACACATTGTTTCTATATGCTCACTTATGCACTGATTGATCTGATGGAATGATAAAATCCATGCCATTCTCTATATTGTACACACCAGACACCATATTCTAACTTACACATTAGATTCATGACTTACTCCATCTATAATGGTTGGCATTCTTAAGTATCCTAAAGCCACCTAATATTATTGAGTGGCCCAAAACCTTTTTATATTTTAGAGTTTCAATTTGGCCACAATGTCAATATATGCAATTCTAATTATTATTACACATATTTAGTTACATCATGTAGTTTTAGTTTCATATGCATCTACTACACATGAGTATGTAATAGTGGATTCTTAGTCTACTTAAGTTATTTAGCCATCTACATGAGAGGGTTAGACACACCATTAGTCCAATCCAAACTATTTATAGGTCATTATCCACCAAGCAGGGGTAGGAAATGGAGTCAAAACTATTTTGAGTTTTTGATCCAACCACACATGAGGATTGAGAAATCCATTAGTTCAGTCCAAATTATCCATTGATTGATCACTATTTACACACACACATAGGTTGTCACTAGGTTTATGCATTGGTTCATGTACTTAGTGAGGTGCATTCATTCATTTCTTCTCCCTTATCTATTTACTCAATTTTTTATTTTTATTTTGATGTCTTAAGTAAGGATTGATCTATGCATTTTTCACTTCTAGGACATGCTGTAGAGTATACTTCACATACTCAAATACAAATTCATGGGATTTTCCTCTCAGGTAAGTCTAGGTATGCTTATACTTCCTTTATCTTAGTCATTTTACTTTTTTGAATTTCTATAATAAGGGGGGGGAGGTAAATTTAATCATCTAAAAATGATACTTGAGTGATAAGAGTCATACTTGAGACCACGTATCCCTATCTTAGCATTAAACCTATATTAGGGTCTATTTAAACACTTATCCATCATTCATTCATGCCACACATGTCCTTAAACATACCTAATGTAGTTCCAAACCTTCACTTCAACATCCTGTCCCCTAGTGCCTTAGGTTTTGAAACCTAGACAATAACACCATAATTGGGATAGCAGTGCCCAATGTCACTAGTGTCCCAATTTGGGTGCTAGTTTCCTTTTCCTAATCAACAACTTAGGGTTGAAATAAACCTATTTTAATACCTACACAAGTATTATAATATTACATATACATGAATTTTATCCCTCTAACCACTAGATGGAAATAAGATTCAAATTAAACAAACAAACTTAGAACAAGTTATGCACAATCAAGTTTATCAATCCCTATTAAGCCCTACTTTTGTATACAACCATATACATTATTATTATGCTCAAATTATTCAAAATTTCAATATAAAACACACTCAAAAAAACATTCATACTATCTTTACTTGCATTGGCACCGACACTTAGGTTGGGATAACTACATTGAGCTTGATTCTTCCTCAGAGTATTGGTATGTAGGAAACTCTCATCACAGTAGGGTGTTGAGGATGTCTAAAATATTCCACTAAAAAACAATTTAATACTTGTTTCAACCGGATATCCTAGTAACATATATGTTTAATTTTTACATATAAAATGAGTCAAAATATGTCATTGATAGGTAATCATAACTTATGCACACAAAAATAGGCTTGACAGACTCAAACATAGGTACACCTATAAGCTTGGAATACTTATGTATAGAGGACACTAGTTCCATATGGCACTACTGTCCATTTAGGGTGATACTATATAGGAAGGGTATTCATATCTAGATCTTGTCTATGACACTCAGATCAACTCATATCCTAGTTTATAGCCTCTAAATCTCTCACTTCAATCAATTTCTAGCTAAGTATTTGTTTAAATTATTTATTTATTTTTTTATAAATGTAAAAATATTTCAATTCTATAAAAAATTAGTGGATGTATTTATTGCATATTTCTAACCTAATTTACTATACTTAAACCCTTTAACAACCTAGGGATTACACTCCATAAACCTAAAAAGTTAAATCATCTATGAAGATTGCTCTTTCATGTTTATATACAAATTCAAGAATAAAATTTAGCTAATATGTGAGGATATCTATCCTCTAGTATATCAAACAATCTATGACATCTAGATGCCTAGGTTATTTAAAAACATGACAAGAAGCATTAGTAAAATTGTGGATTATTGGCATTACCCTGACTATATAGTCATTAGAATTGAAGGCACGAGGGTAGATCCTATATTTTTTCCATGCCATGTACCAAAAAAATTGTAAAAAAACAGGTGGATTTTCAAATCTATAATATCATTGACAAGGAGTTGGGTTATAAATATTAGGCATATTATTATAAAACTCCTCTAATTATTAAAAAACTATAATATATGATCAGGTCACATTTCATAGGTTGGGAAAGTTAGATCCCACTATAATTTAAAGCTATCACAATTAAAGGAGTGGGACATTAATAATAAAATTAGGGTATAACTCGGAGAGCTTAAATAAAATAATAAGGCAAACATTTCATATGGTCACCAAGAATATGAGAATGATGTTTTTCTTAATGTATCAGATGATACTGAGGTATGGACAAGAATTAAGGATAAACAAATGTCTATAATTTATGCTTAATATATTTATTATAATCCTACGATGATTAAAAATAGGCTAAATATATGGAAGAACAAGAATAGAGAACATGTAGCCATTAGTGACCTCGCGTTAGATTTAAAATGGAAAGACCAACCTCCCTCTCCTATAGGATAATATATAGGTTTATAAGAGGGAGAGTCTAGTATTTAGAGGAAGTCAAATCCTCAAATAAGAAGAAAATTTCTAAGAGGTCTTCCCCATACTCACTTTCCCTCTTCATCTCTAAATAAAATTGTTATAGTTTTGGGAACATCTACTAATACACCTCCTTTAGATTGGTAGAAGAGCACTTTATTGGTGACACCTTTGCCACCACTTACAACTACTACCTTGGTTAGTATCCCTAAGTTTCTATATCATTATTTCATCTCTATTTAAGTTGATCCTTCTTCTCCTCAATCACCTTTAATAAGTCCACCTCCATCTACTACCTTGAATAAAGAGCCATCTTTTCAAGCACTCCCTACCATGTCAACCCCTACTCCATTCACCCTTATTTCCACCATTATTGTCCCTCCATCCATTGATTCACCACCACCTATAGTGATAATTTATACCAATTTATCTCCTTCAACCATTTCCCCATCTCCTTCTTCCACTCCTTGTTTGGTTACTTAACAAAAGAAATGTATGGCTCCTTCTACCTCTTCCAAGGGTAAAAAAATAGAATAAATTCCATATTTTGGTATCCCCACCTTAGAATAATAACTTGATGAGGAGGGAGAAGAAAAATAAAAGGATCTTACACTGATAAAATCTATAGTTTAGTATTCAATTTATGAAGATAAAGAAGATGTAGAAATAATGAAGAGTTCAAAACATATATTAAGCAAAGAGCCATCCCTAGATGATGAGAAAATGTAGCTCAAAAATGTTAAAGCTATGAGCATGGAAAGCATACAACAATAAGAAACTTTGGATAACTCTTTGGATTATCAAATATTCATGGAAGAGTAAAGACAAAACATAAGTGAGGTAGTCTCTTCCCTTGTTTCATATATTTCCACTGTAAATATTCTAGTTGCATATTTGTCTCCAGTTATTCCAAGTATTCTTTTGTCTAGTTCTATTGACTCTCCCATTATTTTAACCTCAAATAAAATAAAGGATTTGAATATAGGAGTATATATTTATATTAATTTTATTATTTATAATTACAACCCTAACATGCCACTAGTCCTCAAGAAACATTCATTCCAACTAGAAGTGCCTATGTCACAGTCTTCACCCATACAATCGACCATTATGACTATTAATACAACCCTAAGATTGACCAAATATGTGGTTAAAGTTAATCCATTGAGATAACCTTCACCATGGGAGAGAATATTCTATCCACATCTCCAATTACCCATATAAATAAGTGCATCATTGGCACCACCAGTAATAACACCCCCTCTAATGACTCATTTACCTTCCACATCTGAAGACCTGAGCCTAGCATATGAAGAAATAGGTTAACTTGTTATTCCCTAATGGTAAAAAAAGATGTATAATTAAAGTTATGATATATATAATTTATTTTTCATATAGTTACCTACATTCTCTACCCTATTCAAAAAAATAGTTACAATGGGTGAAGAAGAGGAAGGCCTTGAATATGTTTTCCTTGGTAAAGAAAGATAAAAAGGATCGAAGGGATCCTAATGAGAATAATAAATATTTATTTACTTTTTTGGAATAAATTGATGAATAAATTAAATAAATTTATAAAATCAAAGAGGAATCATGTCAAATATTATAGGAAAGACAAACCATACATGCTCCTTAGAAAATAATTGATGATTTTCAAAGTGAAGCTACTAAGCTGTACAACATTTTGTACAATATCCAAGTTTCTAAAGTAGGGAGTCAATCAAATAGATAAAATGTGACCAAATTATATAACTAAATGAAAGATATAGAGGAAAGGTTAAATTTCTTAGTTCAGTGCTCTAGAACCCATGCCTTCAACCAATTAAATTTAATGTCCATCATGGATGCATCATGGTGCCTTAACTATGTAATTGTAAAAAGGAATGATTTCCTTAATTGGAACAATCAGATGAATAATTTTTTGGGACATTTTTAAAATCATGAAATTGATACCTTATAAATTCTAAAATACATGAAGGTCACCAATGTCATTACTCCTACAGGTGAACTAGTGATTAAATATTTCAATTGGTAAATTTTACTAGGGATATGGTGATGAGAGACAAAACCTTGGGATCAAAAATTAATAACTTAGAAGTTGAACAAAAAAGGTTAATGGTTGAGGTCATCAAAATCTTAAAACCTTCCCTGATCAATTTTGACATCATAAATAAGGAGTTCAAAGAATCACACATTTTATTTGAGTAACTTAAGGTAAAAGAGATACCTTTAGGGTTAGTGTTAACCACATAGTCAACTACTAGTATTGCCCCATCATCTCAAGGTTCCCAATTTCTTGGATTTGTAGTCATGTAAACTTTAGTGGGCCCAATTTTGATCCCAAAAAGAACCACAGTGACTAATTCAATCCCTCTAGTGGTCACTCCATATTTTTTTATCTATAAGTGCCACATAAATACCCATGTAAATATAACTATGTACATGCATGGTTTTTCTGATTTAGAATTATGGTTTTAAATATATATGTTGCATGTATATATTGTATTTTTAGTTGTGAAATTCTATTTCAGGCTGACTATTGTGCTTGCATCCTTCATATGAAATTTGGACATAAGTCCTATTTTTAAAAATGTATTATTATACTTAACTAGAGATATGAGTACTTACCCATCCCAATTTTATTTATACTTATAACCTCCCAGTTCCAAACGAGGATAATTTTAGATGTTAAATATTAATAGAAAATTCTAAAAAAGTTTTTGAATTTTAATCTTGATGAGAAACTATTGATTCTTATCTAACTTGTGGATTGTGTAATAATTTATAACATTTTAGTCTCTTAGTCTTTGGTTGTGTATGATTTATCTCTTTTATATATAATCACTCATATTAAGTTGTAACTAATCTGAATAAGTTTTGCATATAAATCATAATTCCTCCTTATAGATGTGTTATTGTAGTCTGATAAATGTGACAACTTTTGATTTCATGTGTTTAAGTATTCTATATTTTGGTTCCCTTTTGACTCTTAACCATGTTTGATTTTTGGTGTGCTATAGTATCTTTTAGTACATATTGGTATGTGATCTCTTGTCCAACTTTTGGTTGAAGTACTAGTCTTGAAAGGTTTCATCTAGTGTAGCCCAAAAGCCTCCTTTCTTAACCTACCTTTCCCTCACATTTTTGAGTTTATTTTGAATTCATATCTTCATTAAGTTAGAACCATCATCAATCCACCCATCTCAATTAAATTTAAATAAATCCATAGTTAGCCTAGCCATGGTAAATAATTTGCCTCACTCACTACTATTCCATTAATAGGTTATTTATAAAAACCCTACAACTCATACCTTGGAGTGAATACCATTTCATTGATCCTAAAATATTAGAGGCTACCTCATAAATTTTTTTATGGTGTGAATAAAATCCAAATCAATAAGTTACTCTTGGTAGTGATAGTTGAGATGGTTAAATCACTCATGCCATAATTTACTCACTCCATCTGAATGAGTGAACAATGTAGTATAGGGTTGATCATATACATAATGCAATATAGTATACAATAATGACTGGTATTATACTTTCCCAAATTTAACTATCTTCCCTAATAACCATGTAATTGGGTGTGAACTCAAATCTCTTGATTGAACCAATGTGAGAGATCTGATAAATAGATAGGATATTAGCATAAAAAGAGATAACACATAGAACATCATGAAATGTCCCATGATTCACGTCAATAGATCCAATCCCAATAACTTCTATATAATTATCATCACCCAATAAAATGGAAGGCATATAACAAGGTTCTAAGGATGATAGCATGTCATGTGATGAAGCCATGTGTTGTAATGCACTAGAATCAATAACCCATGTAGAAGGATGGGATGTAACTATAACAAGTGTTTTACCCTTATTTTTTCCCTTCTTATTATATTTAACCTTAAAATACTCCTAAAATGATGAAATATGATTGGAATAATTAGGGACACTGATATTGTGCTTCTTGAGTATCTTACTAATTGGTCAATCTTCTTCTTCATGTATTTTAATTCATCATGACCATGTTTCTTGCAATAACCACATGTGTGTCACCTTTCTTGGATTTTATGTTTGAAGAGGAGGACTATTTTGATGCTATGGACTTAGCATCAAATTCATAACCCTTTATTTACTCTAAGTCCTTGTTCTATTTCTTCTCCTTATTAATAGAAGCCTTATGTTTGTCATAACTCATAATTAAAGCATACAATTTGTAGTAATTTAATGTACCTATTTGAATAATCTTGTTTTGTTCCTAAGTCAATTCAATAATACATTAATCCAAGGATGAAATTGTCCATGTAGTTATAATATCACGTTTGGTAGTGTGGAAGGTAGAAATAAAAACATAATAGTCGGGACCCAATTTAGAAAGGATAGAAAGAAGCAATTGATCATATTTTTTATCAATGTTGCATAGTTTCAATTGCAACTTGAGTGATTTAAACTTTGTGAATAAGAATTATATCATATCAAAATTATTTGGGCTCAAAATAATGAGATCATTATCTAACTCATGACCCTTCATGTCATCCTACTTTCTAAATATATCTTCCAATATGGTCCACACTTGATTTAGAGTAGCTATAGATTCAATATGAAAGAATAAGTTAGGAGACATAGAAAACGATAAAAGATTATAGGCTTAATCACTTATGTTGTAATACATCACCTTCTCTACATTAAGTGTTAGTTTTATTTCTATACCCATCATGATTCAGTGTAAGCCTTTATTCCTTAAGAATAACTATACTTTGACTTTCCACTCGTGATAGTTGAACAATGTAAGAATTACAACTGGACTTAGATCCATGGTGTAAGTATGTGTTGAATTATGTGTGTCTAATTATGATTATTTGTAACCCCTCTGAATCTATAGAGGTTGAATTTTAGAAGGCATGAGAATATCACCAATGCATAGAGACTAAAAAAACATGCACTTTCAAAAAAATAGTGTCTAAAATAGAGCTATCACCTAAAATTTATGGAAGTTTGAATGATTTTTATCATAAAATTTAACTCCACTTCGCATAAATTTGAAAAATTTTGGGTTAAAATTTTTGGTCTAAATTTTTTTGGAATCATCTTCCCCACAAAAAACATGTGGCCCCTTAGAGTAAAAGTTAAGAAATTTTAGGTTGGAAGTGACCAGGGGATTAACACCCATATGACCAGGGGACAAGACCTAGAATGGGTGCTCTGCCTCCTCAATTTCATTGATGCGATTGATGTGGGAGGGACATCCTCCAAAAAATGACCCCATTGTTTAAATAAATAGTGTCACACTTCATGAGCTTAAATTTGACATCCTCATAGCTATCGTTGAAGTTTATGGGTCCCTTTGAAATTAAAAAAAATTAACCTAGTCCTATAGTTATAAATTCTAACATCAGGGATGGGCATCATAGATGTAGGGCCTTCTTACAATGGGGTTTATTACTACACATGAATCCAAAAGTTTGATGCTAAGATTATTAATACTTATTTTAGTTGGATAAATGTGTTGAGGATGTAGTGTGTTGTTGTAGTTGTTAGGGTTTTTAACTATTCTCATAGTCAATAATCCCAATTTCAGGGACATGAACTGATTTAGTAGTTGAAAGTCCTAATGTCTATATTTTTGACTACTCTATTAGTTTAAAATCTTAATATTAGGATTGTGGACTACTACAATCAATAATTATGATGATAGAACTTCCCATCAAGGTTGTAGACCATATTTACAATCATTAGGGTTTATAATGTCAAAGGCAGGAGGGTTAATTTTAGGTTTAAAATATGAAAATGGTTTTGATAGTGTCAAGAAATTTATAGTTTCCCTTATTGCACATAGGAACAAAAATTCCTACCTCAAAAACATAAAATTTGTTATGCCTCTTAAAAAATGACTAAAGACCCACTAAAAATATCTAAAACCTAAAAAAAACTATAAATGATTTTCCATTGAAGACCATAAATTGTACAAATTTTCATGTAAGTACTAAAAATTCCCCTAAACCCTCTAAAAATGGTAACAATTGAGTATCATGAAACTAGGCCATGTTTACAATCGATCATAGGGTTTTGAGACCTTTTGAATATAATGGTTTAAGGTTTTTTTGTATGAAAACCTATTAGATGAAATATGATTAGTAAGAGACACCTTTCTCTTATTTTTTTAAGAATATATATCAATAGAGGACCCCAAAAGAAGAGAAAAATATGGGAAAGGGTGAATCTTCAATATGCTAGGTCAATGAATGGTATATTTGTGACATGTAAGATAAAACTAAATATTTCACAATAGTAATAATGGTATTCATATACCATAAAATATTTGATATCATGTGTAATCATACTTCCTATGACCCTAATCCTCATTATGATTACACATCAACTCATGTATAGATTATTGACCTAGGTTATCCCACTTTGAGGCATCGGTCACTCACTTTGGCCTTTCTCGCATCATACTTTCTTCCCATACACATCCTTAACACATCTCAAGCCTTTTGCATGCCAAACAGACTCTATAGGCACCTTCCAAGGAAATTTTGAAGGCCAATTGACCACCTAAGTGGCCATTTGACCTATGTCATGGCTTAAGAAAGAAACCCATGGCTTAGGCCACAGGTTTCCTTCACAAAATCCACAACTAGGTAGAAAGCACAAAAAAGGCCCTTGTTTGGGCCCAAATGTTTAGTTTTTGGTCTTTTGGCAAATAAAGGTTGAGATATATACCATTTTATCATTCATTTGAGCCTCTCTCTTTTCTCCCTCCTACATTTTTTGCTTTGATCTTCCCACTTGATCACCACACTAAAAGCTTGGCTTCCTTCTTGAATCTCTCTTGGTTCTTTCTTAGCACACTCAACTTTCATTATGACAGGGGATGCCCCACCATACTATAGGTTATCTTGGTGATTAACATTGCTCTTTAAGTGTTCCTAAATCTTATGGGTAGATCTTTTCTCCCTCAAGACTCCACTACACCTATTCTTATGCTCCTTACATTGGCTTTCTCATAGATTGGTAGTTTCTCCTTCACCTCTTCCATAAATTTTGGCTATTGGTCTAGACTCAGCTCACACATAGCCTAATCCTCTTCCTCTCTTGCTTCATATCTTGGATAATTAGTTGGTATAAATTATGCACACTTATTTTGAGTTTTATATGAGGGAACTTTTCTATGTAAATTGAAATTATTGTTTGTTTGCAATAGTATACATGTTAGGGTTTAATTGTTTGATTGTTTTAGCTTGTTTAGGTCATTATCTAGGATAGTTTTTGAAGTTTATTGAATTTTTATGTGGTTAATAATATATTAATTTATTTAAATATCTCCCATTATATTTTATTCTTGCATTAGAAAAATTTCTCATTACATAGTAGGATCCTACATGCTCAAAACAAACTATACAATTTACATAAATAATCCACTCTCTTGTTAAACTATAAAATTGCATTGTTAAATAATAATAGTGTTGAAAATAAAGAGATAGCTAATACTTAGATTAGGCATGATCTTGAACCCTTGCTCGAAATTGTCCTTATTGCTTAAAATGTCTTTCATTTAGCCTAAAAATTCCTTTACTTTTAATTTTATGCATTACTTATTATCTCTCTTTATTCAACATTATTATGTCTACAATTCATATGTAATCAATTGTCTAGTCTTATCTACTTGATTTACTGTGGTTATACCCACTAAAGATGATTGCATCCTTTGTACACTTAATCATGCTATCCCTAACCTAGTTTACAAGTCTATCTATATATTGGTGCAAGTTGGAAAATCAGATAGCCACTATAGATCTCTTGTATCTCATATAAGCCTTAACCCTTTTATCTTTCTAGTTATCTATTTAAGTACCCTATGTACCCCCTACCAAACACTAGTGGTTCCATTCAGATTATTGGAGATACATTATAGCATTCTTAGTGGGACCTCACATATGGTCTCATGCTAATTCTATCCCATTTAGATCTCTTTTAACAAACTCTCCTCTGTTAGCTATTAGGCTTTCCTTTCAGTTATGTTTCATCTCTTACCTTGGTTTTTTTATCTTGCTTTGGTTTTGTGTCATTATCCCTATTGGTTATCCATCAATTTGCATTTTCTATTATCTGCTATCTTTTATTTCATTACATCCATGGCTAGCCTCCCACCCTTGGGATACCAATCCCATTGAATTCAAGGCCTTATCTTTGATCTTACTCATGAGAAAGCCATGGCTAAATTAGAATTCCATAGACACCATAAGATCTAGGAGGTTCCCTCAACCTAACATGGTGATCTAGACCCTCTCACATTCCAAAGGAAACAAGATTGGTAGGTCTAAAACCAATATACTTGGTCCTATTTTGACCATTCTAAGCTTCATTCATCTAAGGATGTTTCCCCTTGGCCTCATATCATGACTCATTCACCCATCCAAGGTGATGAAGATCCTATTGTATAAATGAGACCTAATGAGCTATGTGTGATCATTGATGATTTCTATAGACACTTTTAGGTGATTTAAGTGCATCCTTCTCCCCCTAGGAATTGATGATGTGCTTCATATAGAGATAGACCTCACACTCATTCAATTTCAAGTGCCTCCACTAGTTTTCACATGAGTTTTGCACCTTTTTATTGATAGAAGAATCTATAGTAAGAACCCCCTCATGTCCATATTATGGGTCATCGGTATTCAAACTTGGTGAGGTATCTTTTTCATGAGGAGTTCTCTTATCCTCCTATTTCTTCCTTTAGATTTTTAGATGAGTGTGTTAATTTTGATCACTAACAACAGACTAGAGATCCATGGGATGCCTATCCCAAGCATCAACACCCTCATGTTAACCCTTGTCTGATAGTATGTGACTAGTATCATGGAGACTTAGGTCATTATGACATTTTTCATGAGTATGACATGTCATCCCATCATCCCCATAAGAAATGGTATCCTTCCCATGGTCATTCCCCACCTCATGGTAGAGATGATTTTTATCATGAGTGTCTCCCATATCATGAGTTGACTCAACATTTTCCTCTCTATGATTAAGGTATGATGATATCTATTGGCATAGGAAATATCATCACCATTATGAGACCCCTCTTAGAGCTTGTTTCCAGCCTATTATCAATTATGCCTATGAGGATCTCTATCAAAATCCTCTATCCCCTTTGGTATATGTTATTCCTCTTCATACTCCTATCTTGTAACTACCTAAGCTCAATGGGACTCAGGACTCCAGTCCCACAAAGTATATTATAACATTCATGATGGCATGTATGGATTATAAATATAATGAAGGCATAAATTTGAAGCTCTTCACTCATTCTTTATGAGCCAAATCTCTTGTTTAGTTTTAGAATCTACCTCTAGACTCTCTCTCTCTATTTTTTAGCTCCTTTTGGATGGCTTCCTCTATTAATTTGATATCTATAGACCTTGCAACCTTGGCATCCAATCACACACATCCATCGCATAGGCCAAGGGTGAGTCAAACTTTGATTTTATGTGTAGGTGACATTTATCCATCTATACATGTAAAATAAGGTTATTGGATGATTATTTTTGTGATATGTTCATGTGAGCATTGAGGTAGGAGGTTCATCTTGAAGTCCTCAAGCACGATCCCACCTCGTATGATGAATATGTTAATGAGTGTATAAATATTGAATTCTTTGAGCTGTGTATAGGCATGCAGCCCATGCCAACCCAAAATTCATCCTCTTCATGTGATTGCAATCGATAATGGTATCACTGATTCTCCTCCTTAAAATAAAGACAATAAGTATATCATGAGGTGAATTCTTTGAGTAAGAATAAATCTAAAAAAAGGAATCCAACTCAAGCATGATAAAATAATAGATGGTGTTACCTTATGAACCCACCAAATTTTGTAAATTCCATCAGATGAAGGGTCATGATGATGCCAATTATGCTACCTAAAAGTCTAGTGTACAAGCTTTGTCTCCATCTCAAAGTTCTCCACTTGTAGAACACAACCACAAATTGAATTTATTCAAGGAGCTTCTACCTAACCATGATAAGGAGAAGAAGAAATCAATGACTAAGGCCCCTCATTCCCCTCATTCCCCTTCTTGCTCTTGTACCTCTTTTGACTCCTCTTCCCAAGCTAACCTGAGAGGGAAAGCTAAACATGAGAGTAACAAGGTCATGGATGTTATAGGCATAGCCTCTATTAGGTATGAATGCTTTATCAAAATTCACTTAGGTCAAGTCACCAACCCTATTAGAGAAACTAGTGGTGTTGGGCCTCCTATCCAGCCCATGAGGGCAATGAATCTCAAATTTAGATTTAACTTTTGAAGTAACATCCATCTCTAGGATAGATAACATCCTTATTCCATCATAGAGGAATTATAGGGCCTTTCAATTGGGATATCCATTTGGGACCTTCTTCACCTTTACCCTGAGCAAAGGAGCCTCATCTTTGACAAGCTTGGCCTCTCTCACAAGGGTAAATTATGAGATGACATTAAAGTTTTGTTTAACTTTTATTCATATAAGCACCCTCATCCTCCTATCCTATCTTTCAACCCTGTCTCTTTCCAGACACTTCAGTTCATGAAAAGAGGGCTTGATTCCCTCTTTATATTGAGACATCCATAGATGAATGTTGTGTTGAGAGATAAATCATTGATGAAGGAGTTACATTTAATATCATTCCCCTACCTATGTTCAAAAAGCTTGGGATCAATCAAAATAAGATTTCAAATTCTTTCCATAGTTGTGTTGGTTTCAATAATGACATAGTTGCACTAGTGGGAAATGTGAAACTCTGGGGCAAGTTTGGCCCAGATATTTAGGATTGATTTTTACGTATTAAACCTAGATTTTTCATATAATATTATTCTTGGTCATCCTTAAACTACTACCATGTATACCGTCACATCGACCATGTTTTATATGGTTTAGTTTATTCATGAAGGTGAGGTTCATACTATGGAGGTTGAACCAGATCCTTAGGCATTTATCTATGCAAAGATAAAATCCCTTAAGCAAGGCTTTGACTATCTCCTCATAGGGATATATGGACTCCCACACACCCCTTGCTTTTGAGTCTCATTTCTCAAAGATGAACATTATGATCCACCTGAGTATCGATCAACATTTATTCCTTCAAAGTATGGTACATGATGACTGACTCCCTCTTCTAATCTATGATGTTACATCATCTTTTCACTTTTAGGAGACCTATTTTGAGACATATCCTTAAATTTCAAGCTTCCCCTCACATCACACTTTTCCCATTATAGTATAGGCTATCTCAATACATCTCCTACTGAGACTACTAGAGTAGTTGAGTTTTACCTCAAGTGTTATTTCATTATATTATAACATGCAACTTGTTTAAGGAGAGAAAGTCATATATCAGACTCATGTAGGTTTGTTTTAAGTACCATTATCACCATGATTTTTTAGGTTTAGATATCTCTCTCACTAATGGCCCAACCCCTGGCATCCTTGTAGTGAATTTCCTAGTGGTTTAACCTAAGGTGTTAGACCAATCACTCTCTCCCATGCCTGAGTGATTAAAGGAAGGCAATCCTATGGATGTTGAAGGATCCATAGATGTTAACCTTTGCACTTCATCAAGGCCAAAGATCATCAAGATTAGTTTTAGCCTTGTTATAGATGAATGAAATGTTTTAGTCACCCTTTTTCATGATTTTTTGGATGTATTTTCTTGGGAATATGCTGATATGAAGGGTGTGGATCCTAATATTATTGTATATAACCTCATTATGGATGATGAAACATGTCCCATTCACCAAAATTAATAACTAATGGTAGTTAAAGTCTCCTAGTTAGTTAAGGTTGAGATTGAAAATCTCATCTAAATTGGTTTCATCCAAGCCATTGACTACCCCTGATGGGTTTTCAACATCATTATTATTATCAAGAAGAATATATCTATCTAGATATGCATCAACTTTTGAGATCTCAATATGGCTTATCAAAAGGATAATTTTCCCACTCCTTTGATCTACCAAATTATTGATTCCATAGCTAGTTTTGAGATCATATCCCTCATGGATGGGTTCTTTGGGTACAACCAAATATGTATTACACCCAAATATTAGCACAAGATGGCATCCACTACCCTATGGGGTACCTTCTATTATGTCATCATGCCTTTTAGTCTAAATAATACTAGGGTCACATATTAGCATGCCATGACCCACATTTTTTAGAACCTCAATCACAAGATTATTGAGTGTTATATTGATGACCTCTTCATAAAATCTTGCAAGTGATATGAGCATGTACAAGACCTTAGGATCATCTTTGAGCATCTCAGAGAGTATCACATCATCCTTAACATTGAGAAGTGCATTTTCAACATTTTTTATATAAAGCTTCTTGGCTTCCTCATTTTACAAAGGGGCATTGAGGTGGATCATGAGAAGATCAAGGTGATTCTTGATATGCCTCCCCTATGCAACCTCATTTAGTTTTAGTCCTTCCTTGGAAGACTCAACTTCCTTAGATGTTTCCTTGAGGAGTATGCTCATAAATCCATACCCCTCACATGTCTCTTACACAAGAAGATTTTGTTCTTATGGTCTACTAAATTCCAAGTGGATTTTTTGAAATTGAAGTGCATGCTTCATAATCCTTCCATCCTAATGGCACCCATTGAGGGTTATGAGTTTATCTTGTACACCTTTGTCATTAATTTTTCCATCAAGGGCATGTTATGTCAAAAGGATGACATTGGGAAAAGGAGAGTTATTTACTACATTTCTCATACACTAGTTGGCCCTGAGCTCAATTACTCTCTTATTGAGAGGTAGTGTCTTTCCATCATCTTCACTATGAAGAAGTTGAGCTATTACATGTTGGTCTAAACCACCAATGTGATTGTCCAATTTGATCCACTCTACTACTTTCTTGGCAAGACACACCTTATTGGTAGGATAGCGAGGTGGATCATTCTTATTCAAGAGTTTGACCTCTACATTATTAACCAAAATTACATCAAGGTTTTGGTTGTATCTGAGTGATTTGATGAGTGCCCACTTTCCAATCCTAGCATGAAATTAGTTGATGATGCTGATATGGTCTACTTGATTAATCAAATTATGGTCTTTGAGTGTGATTGGTATTGAGACATTATTTATTATGTTGAGACTCAATATTATCCCATCGATGCTCCTTCATAGGAATGAAATTGAATCCTAAGATTTCCACTTGCTATGTCATCATAGGTGGCATATTTTTCAAAAAACTTCTAGATGGTGTGTTGATGCAGTGCCTCACCCCTAAGGATAATCCTCTCATGTTGGAGGAGTCTCATGAGAGTGTTTGTGGTGGCCACCCATGAGGGTAAGCCATCACTTAGTGTATTATCAGGAGGGGTTACTACTAACCTACTTTTGTTAAGGATGTCATCTAATATGCCAACAAGTGTAAGATGTACCAAGTCACCAAGGATGTTATTAATAGCCATATAGGCCTCCTAAATTATATTTTATCCCCTTAGCCACTCTTATTTTGGGATCTCAAATTTTTAATTGAGTTTAAACTTGCTTCTTCTGATGGTCATCACTAGTTCATCACTACCACTAACTATTTCATGATGGTTGAGGCCAACCCTCTTAGTGGCATGTGTGGAAAGATCATCACCAAGTTTTTCCTAAACTAGTTCATTTGTAATTTTGGGGTCCCTACTATGATTATGGACAATAATGGCCTGAGCTTCCAAATCCCCGAGATGTGTGGTCTCATTGAATGCTTCAGGTTCAAAATCCACTTATCCTCTACCCATTACCCCTAGGGAAATGGGCAAGTTGAATCTTCAAATAAAACTTTGAAGAAGATGTTTATTTATACCATTGCCCAATCAAGTGGGACTGGCATCTCATGCTCTATCTTATCCTTTGGGCCTACTGGACTAACTTTTAAATGGCCATGGAGGTAACCACATACTCACTTATGTATGGGTCCAAGGTTATTCTTCCTTTAGAGGTAATAATCCCTTCATTTTGGGTTAAGATGTTTGGATCTATCTTTGATGAGGAAGAATGCATTGCTTGCCTTGTCAATATTGACCAGTTATATGAGTGATGCTTTGACACCCTTGAGCACAATCATGTTTACCATCACTATCAATGCAACCAATTTAAGAAATTAGTGTTCCCACATCCATTCAAGGTGGGTGATACAGTCCTCATTTTTTATAAGAATAACCATAAGAAAGACAAACTCATGCACAAGTGGTGTGGCCCCTTCATTATGACTACCTATCTAAAGAATGGGGCTTATCATATCTCAACCCTCGAGGGTGATCCCCTATGGTACCCAATCAATGGGTTCTACCTCAAGATGTTTTATTTTTAGGGCTTGCAAGGCCATCCAAGAAAGTTTCCTATGGTGGTAAGGCAAACCTTTCCTCTCTTCTCACACCACTAACCTCCTTGATGCTTGTATATGTGTGTGCATTTGGGTTCTTTATTATCAATTCCTACTATCTAATCACATGTATCTAGTAGTCTATATCAGATTAAGCATACACATCACACATAAAATCATATACACATAGGTGTTAATAATGAGAAATAGTTGTATATATATATCATAAAAAATGCATGTTTTTCTCTAGGTACATCACATGGCTTCTTATGAGTTGGGGATCATTGTCCCCAAAACTACCACATGCATGGTTATATATATGATATTATCTTAGTCAGCCTATGATTGGGCTCTATCTATGGTATCCCTGATCTAGGTGGAGATCTTGACCTTTACCTCTTAACTAGTCAAACTAATATCTCTTCCAAGGTAAACAGTCAGTCTTCCCTCTTCCTAGGTCCCTCAACTCCTTTGATCTACTCTCAAATTAACTCATCCCATAGTTAATTGATCTTAGCCTCCACTATATCTAGTCATGCCTTATCTTATGCTATATCTATCTCTTATTATGTTGTAGTTGTCTTGTATTGTGTTACATTTATCTCATGTCATGCTAACTCTACCTCTAGTCATGGTACCTAATGTTGTGCCCTTTTTACCTTGAGTGAGGCTCATGTACCCACCTACTATAAGTGAGTCTCTACCCCAACTGGTAGATGAATCACCCATTCTATGAGTGGTGTCATTACCACATTAGGGAATAGCTCCCTCATTAGTAGGTCCACCTAGGTCTAATCTAGCTAGGTTGATCTCCTATACACACACACACACATGAAGATCACATATGTTAGTCACATATTGGCTCTCATTAAGGATTAGTTCAAAGATAAAGTGATATTTATAAAATACACTTATCTTACCTAGTCATGTAGATAGCCTCTGTGGCACTCTAGTAGATCATGTTCCTCCTAGTGATGATGGTCCTCATCATGGTTTTCTCTCTCCACCACTACCCCCCTCTCTCTATCTTGGTTACCTACTATGCTTAGCCCCAGTTGGACTAGGTTGTGCCTATCTATACTGCACTACTAGACCCCATCTACCTAGATGATGGTATGGCCCCTATGGACCTTGGAAATCCTCATGTCCCACATAGATATCTATCCTTGTATCTTTTAGATACAACATGGATCTATATGGATCTTAAATTTAGATATTCACTACATCTAGATCTAAATTGGTCTACATAAGCCCAACCCTATCTGCAAACCATGCAAACCATGTAGTACACTCCTCTAGTGTAGGGTATAGATCACTACCCCATGTCATCCTTGATCATGTCAATGGGAGACTCTCATAAGCCCAGGACATGAGTGGGCTAGGTTATCTCAATATTCTATCCCTTATGTGTTGGATGTGATCCAGCTACTGGTATATTCCACTAAGGATATACTAGCCCCATACATATCTTTGTCCTCCATATGATCATTAGACAACTCCTATCTAAGATATTGGTAGTTTACCTATACTCTAGTTAATGTAGAGACTCCAAAACATAGTGCCTACTATCATTATCTATAGTGGTGTTACCCCTAGTGATATCTATGTGATTTGTAATCCATGGTTGTTCCACTCTTGACAAGGTCCCATTAGGTAGAGCTTAGTTTTTGATATATCTTACACTTGTAGGAGCTTTATCTCTCTCCCCATAGGATCCATACCATATAACTAGTAGACATATTCAATGATTAAGATGGCCTCTATCTCATGCCCCAATTGGAATACATGTCTCTCAGGTACCCATGTGGTCACCAATGTATTCACTAGATCCCTAGAGTAATGTAATGAAGGCACATGTACCAGTATCCAAAGTTCACTCCACAGGTGATCTTGGTCCTCCATAGGTAGTGCATCTACCTCTGTATCCAACCATGATAGGACTCTCTCCTGATTGGTCACCTCACATGGTCTATCTCTCTATGTTGTCTAATCCCTCACCTATGAAGACTCTCCTTTTGGTATGCTAAATCCCCCACGTGTCTGTGTAATGAAGTACAAGAAAATGGATTAGTATACTAGCCATGAAATGATCAAATTAATTAGAAAATAACATGTTTTAAGCTATTTGTTCATTTTATCCCCTTCCATTCCTATTTGTGGCCTTCTTGAGCTCTTTTGAGCTCCTTGGGGCTTATCTTGGGGCCTCTTTGCTCTAGGCCATAACTTTCTAGGTAAAACCATGATTGTATTAAATAACCTAGAAAGTTATGATCTAGAGCAAAAATTCACCTATATCAATTAACCTAGAAATCTATGATTTGGGATGTGTTCCCTTGGGGAGCCCTAAGGCTCCCCATTTCTCTCTCTTCAAGACATAGTTTGTCTTGTCATTTGTTTTGGATTGCCCCTCTTACCTTCCCCATAATTTTGAATATTTATTTCACTTGATTCATCCATTGAATCATTTAAAATCAATAAAAATGGGTTTAGGGCCTCTCAATCTCCAAAAATGAATAAAATTTACAAAAAGTTTAAACAAAGGACTTGCCCAGACCATCCTATGTGTCTTTGACATGCTCACATGTCTTAGTGTGCTTCATTTGGGATTTGGTAGATTGTAAGCTCTCCTTTTGCTCTCTCCAAGTGAAAATAAGAGTGAAAATGATTCACTTTTTACTCTTTTTCCCTCTTTTTGACCTCTTTTCTTTCTTTTTGGTGGCTCTTTTTGGTTCTTTTACCCTCTTTTATGTTCTAGACTATGAAACCTCCATCTTATGGGTTTTAACATGTTTCAAGTGCATTGACGACCTCTATTTTTTAATTAAAGGCTTCCTTGGGCCTACTCTAGCCCCATTTTGGTCCCCAAGACCCCTTTTGAGGCCCCATAGACCTCTTAGGTTTGTACCCCATCTTGTGGGCACCTAAAGATAGAATTTACTTGTTGTACTTCTTTTAGTTAGTCATTTCTCTATTTTTATGTAGTCAATCCATTCTAACTCCCTCTCTCTTTTTTGTCATGGTTTCACATAGGGTTTTTAGATAATTGTGGTGGTTTGAGACTTGTTTTGGTCTTATCGATTAGTCTTCATCTTCTCTAAACCTCCCCCCACTTTCCCTGGTTACCTCTTACCATGGCCAATGTTGATCAACCACTTTGGTTGTGACTTAGGTTTCATTATTTGTTTCCCTTGTGTAACTTGCTTATCTTGATTACTTTGAGATTGTTTTTCTATAATTATTAGTCTTTCATCCTTGACCCCCATCATGGTGCATCTCTTAGTGGTGATTCACATAGATGGTGGTAGTCAAGGCAACTTAGGACCTACTACTATATCTTGGGTTATTGATGATCCATGGGGCCATGAGTTTGTTTCAGTCAGATTCTTATTTATTAGTGGGATGAATAATGTAACTAAGTATCAAAAAATCATTGGGACCTTGATTGATTCACATGAGTTAGGTACATGCTATGTGAAATTATTATTTGACTCACTCTTAGTGGTGTCTCAACTCACTAGTGCCTGGGCCATCTTTAGCTCTAAGGTGCTCCCCCTCTTGAGGTAGTGCATAATTTACTCTCCTTCTTTGAGGATGTATAGTTCACTCATATCCCTCATAGGGATAACACTAGGGTTGATGCCTTAGTGAATGTCATTCTAAATTATGTAATTTGATTTTATATAACTTGTGTCCCTTCTTCATAGGAGTTGGAGCTAGATTTTGGATTATGCAGCATTTGCACTCTTACCCATGGATCACACCATCAACTTCTTCCATCACCATCTTTATTTGGTAAGTATAGGTAATTTTCTCTTTTATATTTTTAGTTCTTTATTTATTTTTATTTTTTGTGGCTTCTAGATAATACACATTACTCCTTGTTCATTTGAACATTGACTACTTGTATCTTGGGGGCATATGTAATCATATTTCTTATGACCCTACTCCTCCATATGATTATACATTGATTCACATGTAGACTACTGACCCTAGTTATCCCACTTCAATTCATTTACCACGTGATTTAGACTTTCACACACAATACTTTCATCCCATACACATCCTCAACACATCTCAGACCTTTTGTGTACTAGACATGCTTCTAAACACCTCCCAAGGCCTTTTCAAAGGCCTGTTGACCACTTAAAGTGGCCATTTAACCTAGGACAAAACTTAATAAGGAAACACATAGCCTAGGCTACATGTTTCCTTCACAAAGTCCATGACCTAGGATTTAGCTTAGGAAAAAAGTGCAAAAAAGGTTCCTATTTAGGTCCAAACAGCTAAAAATGATTAGGTTTTGGTCTTTTGGTAGATTAGGGTTGAGATATATGCCACTTTATCATTCATTTGATCCTCTATCTTCTCTCTCTCTTACATTTTTTTATCTAATCTTCCCACTTTATCATTACACTTAAATCTTGTTTTCCTTCTTGAATCTCTCTTGGTTCATGCTTGGCACACTCATCTTTCATTCTGATAGGAGATGCCCTACCATACTATAACTTATCTTGGTGATTTACATTGCTCTCTATAGTATTCCTAAAGACTCTAGGTTACTCTTTTCTCCCTTAAGACTTGATTTTAATTGTTATTGTGTTCCTTACATTATCTCTCTCATAGATTGGTAGCTTCTCCTTCACCTCTTCCATAGCTTTTGGCTCTTAGTCTGGACTCAACTCACACATAGCGTGGTCCTCTTCCTCTCTTGCTTCCTAGCTTGGATAATCAGTCGGTAAAAAGTATGAATACTTATTTTGAGTTTGATATGAGGTCATATTTATATGAAAATTTAAAGTCTTATCTATTTTCAGTAGTATACATACTAGGGTTTTATTGTTTTAGTGATTTAGCTTGTTTAGGATATTATCTAGGATAGTTTCTGAAGTTTATTACATTTTTATGTGGTTAAGAATATATTCATTACTTGAAATATATCCCATTATATGTTATTCTTGAATTGGAAATGTTTCTCATTACATATTAGGATCCTACATGCTCAAAACAAACTATACAATTTGCATAAATAATCCACTCTCTTGCTAAACTAGAAAATTGCATTGTTAGAGAACAATAGTGTTGAAAGTAAAGAGATAGATTGAACTTAGATTAAGAATGCTATTGAAAATTTTCTTGAAAATTTATTTATTTATTAAAATGTATTACATTTGTCTTGAAAGTGTCTTTTCTTATAATTTTACACATTACTTGTTATCTCTCTTTATTCAGCATTGTTATGTCTATAATTTGTATACAATTAGTTTTCTAGTCTTAGCTACCTGATTTACTAAGGTTATACCCACTAGATATATCTTCATCCTTTATACAATTAATTATGATATCCCTAACTTAGTTTACAATTCTATCTATATCTTGGTAGAAGCCAACAAACTAGATAGCCACTATAGATCTCCTGTAGCCGATAAAAGCCCTGAGCCTTCTAGCCTTCTAGTTATTTGTTTAAGTACCCTGTGTACCCCCTACTAAACACAAATAATTTAATTAAAATTATTATATATAATCCATGTTGGAGTGGGTCATAATCAAGAATCTACTTGATAGAGTTAAATGCAAGAAGAAATTACATGTGTGTAGTAGTGAAATCAAAAATGAGATAAAAGAAGTAATTAATCAAAAGTCAAAATATTTTAATATTAACATTAACATAATTAGCGATAAAAGTTTTAGGAAATTACATTATATAGGTAAAAGATAAATATGCCCTCACTTCCTCATGAATGTGGGACTTATTTCATATTGACATCAAAGAAACCTAAGCAATCTAACTAAACATGTGTAGGTAAAATCCATTAAATGGAATAAAAACCTACACTAACAGTTCCCCTTTTTCATTTATTATAAATAATACATCTAATATAATTTGATCATGCATGAAAATACACCTTAATAATAAGAAAAAAAAATAGGTTTAAGGAGCTTACACCTGAGGAATAATTATTTGCATAATCTCTTTGAAAAAGAGAGGCTAAAATAACAAGTTACACTTAGTCTTTAGAGTCCCTAACTAATGATACTTAGGTTTTCTTTTTTCCATCTTGAGCTTCACCTGAAACATCTCTCATAAAGTTCCACTTGAACCAAAGAAAGATTGATGAACTAAAAATTTAGATCAAGGTAAGTGTTCATAACCTTATATTTTTTATTTATTTATTTTAGTAGATATATTATATTATTATGTTTCACACTTATATCAGCTTATGTTTTTTAGTATATTATTTTCTTTGCATGTTTTTTTATTTATTTAAACCTTATATTTAATATATAATGACACCATTACAAAACATATATTAAATACCTCATGGTTACTATCTAATAGCACTATTTTTTCCTTTATCACTTTACTTCGCATCACTTGGTTAGCATCTAATAAAACCTTGGATCTGGTATGCCTATGCAGCTCCTTATATGCATATATCCCCCATTATATCCCTTAAAATCTCCTTTAAAAATAGTCCTTGTATATAGCATTGTATAAATTTTTGTAATGGTGTATTATATGTGCATTGAATATAGTATGGTCTTATACCTTTTTTTATGTTAAAGGATTATTATATTTTTGACCATTTTTAGCTTATGTGCTTTTGAGTTTTCAAGATAACATGGGTTAAAAAAGGATTTCATCGGATTAAGTGCTTCTTAGTTGAATTTTCTAGGTTGAATTCTAAGCTTAGGGATCCTATGAAGTTAACGGAATATTTATATGGACAATGGCATTGACCATTTAAGTTGGTTTATTTGTATACACATAAATTAGTATTTAAGTTAAAATAGTGCAATTGTGAATACCCTTTTACACACTCATCCCATGCCTTATTCCATGGAATTTTAACCAATTTTCTTCATTTTCCACATGGATGACCAATATTTATAAGCAAATGAATGATCCCATAATGTCCCTATTGTTCATGCAAAATAGTTTAGGCTCATCCATAAATAGTCCCTAACACCTAGATTAGTTTTTTGTGCTCTTAGGATAAAAATGCCCTAATAGGATAATAATGATCCTAAAGAGTGTAAAGTTACACTTCTCTTGTCCTATTTCCAAATAATGCTTAATTTGTCAAATTTATGTAATGGGTTATAAAAAAAATTAACAAGTCTTATCCGAATCAGTTCCTTATTGATCACTATAAATATACATTTTAAATCATTTAACACACAAGAGGCTTCCACATTGAAAAACACCAGAATTCTAATTGCACATTGAGATAAAATTCTGTATTTCTCCCAATTATGATTACATATAACCCTAATAGACCTGAGCTAAAGTCTAAATACACTTCCAAGGTCATAAGTCATGGTTGAATCACTTAATCATACTAATATTACACCAATATCTAAAATTTTGCACTAGTATTTCACATACATTATTGTAGCATGGGAGAACTACATGGAGTTTGATTCCTCTTAGGAGTATTGGTATCTAGTTAGTATTCAACACAATGGGTGTTGAGGTCAAAGAGAAATTCAACTGCTAACCTCTTATTACCCCATGATTGTATTTATCCTCTTCATCTATTGAGTTTGTTACATCCTAATTCCTCACCAAGAAAACTTACTTGACTATCCATGGATATTTATAGTTGACAAATTTGATTTGGTATCTTTAAATAAACTTTGAGATATATTATTTTATGATAAAGTTGGATATTGTTTTGGTTACATGATTACATTTATATAAGTAATTTGTAGCGCATATATTTATATTATGATCATTGATTTGTTATTTCAGCTATATTTTATGATGAACGTATATCATGATGTTATGATCTACTAGTTGTTTGTTGTGAGGTTGACATAGGAGAACTCATCTCTTAGATAATAATATAGGGAGAGTATCATCAAATAAAGTGATGTAGATGGACCTAATGGGGGATGAAATAGAAACCAACTAAAACCCTACACACACAAAAAATAGCTAGCACATATTAGATGCATAGTAAAATGGTTAGCATGGTGTGTTTAATATTGCTTGCATTAGATAGTTTTTGCTCATAGTTTATTAGCATATTTTAATGGTTTTCATGAACTCATTTTGTGTGATTGTGTGTGTGACCATTAAATGTTATTTAAAACATGATTTTCATAATTAGATTAAATTTGAGGCTATGGACTTATGAATTTATCATTACACCATTTTGACATCTAAGATGCCACTTTAATTGGTGAATAGATATTAATTATTGTAATTATCAATAAATTATTAAAATATGATCATTTATGTTTTAAGAGGAAAAAATGGGAAAAAGTAAAAATAATTAAGTAAATTATATATTTGAGAAAATATATAATTAGGAAAAAAAATCTTGTAAAGCAAAAAGAAAGTTTTGAAATTAAAAAAAAGAAATAAAATTAGATAAATGATTGGATTGATTTTATAATTAAGAAATAAGGCAAAAATTAGAAACAACACATTTATATTTTTTTTTAAAGGGAGAATTAAAAAAAATTAAATATGTTATAAAAAAGATAAGATTTAAAAGAAAATCATTCTAAGTTGACAATTTTGGGATGGAGGATAAACTATATATATATATATATATATATATATATATATATATATATATATATATATATATATATATATATATATATATATATATATATATATATAAAGAGCTACTGTAAAAAAATGTTGCAGAAAGGAAGAGAGGAATGGTAGTGCCACACGAAGGAAGAGGGTAAGTGGTGTATTAAATTTATTTGGGCTTGAAATATTAGTCAGATATATATAAACAAAAATCTAGAGATGGCCAATTATGTATTATTCATGAGAGAGAGAGAGACTTGAAATTTATTACCTTTTATTGATTCTTAAATTCTATTGATGGGATGACTTCATTTAATCCATAAAAACTATGTTTAGATGAACTATTATTTGTCTATAGATACCAATTACATACACATAGTGTATGGTGCACCACTATTCCATAGGTCATGTAAGTAAATGAATAAATATTGAATATATTTATATAAACATATAGCTAGAGAAAACATGATTGCTCAGAATGCTATTGTTTATAATCTTAGGGAATTTAGATTCAAAATTATTCAAGTATAAATGCTAATATAGATGATTAATTAGTAGAATATTATGTGAGAAAGATAGTATAGGATAATGATATATCCTATTCCTTGGTTGCAATATACAGACCTTGGATTGTAGTGCACAAATTTGGACTAAACATAGCAATCTATACCACTATAATGGTATTAAATTAGTATGTAGTGGTATAACTTAGTAATTTGTCTTAATATATGAAAAAAACTCTTATGATTAATTATTAGAATGTTGTGTGAGAAAAATAACATAGGAGAATGATATATCATATTCCTTGGTTGCAGTATACAGACCTTGGATTGTAGTGCACAAATTTGGACTAAACATAGCAATCTATATCACTATAATGGTATTACATTAGTATGTAGTGGTATAACTTATTAATTTGTCTTAATATATGAATAAACCTCTTATGAATATTAAAATGTTGATTTAACTGGTTTATGTGAGTAAATTGATAAAACACTACAATGTTTTATATTAACACTATATGTAGCTATTTAATTCTGAAATAAATATATATGTGTGTGTGTGTGTGTGTGTGTGTGTGTGTGTATGTGTGTGTATGTGTGTGTGTGTATATATATATATATATATATATATATATGTATATATATATATATATATATGTATATATATATATGTATATATATATATATATATATGTATATATATATATGTATATATATATATATATATGTATATATATATATGTATATATATATATATATATATGTATATATATATATATATATATATATATATGTATATATATATGTATATATATATAGGATCCAGAAAAAATAATACAACGAACTATTCATTTATTCGGCAATGACTTATTACATTTATAAATCCATGAGCTCGCGTAGCTCTTCCCCCAATTAAATTGATGAGTTAGATAAAGTCATTGTGGCATATTTCAACTTACATCTATGAATTCAAATAATACATCCATGAGATAAATACTAATTAATAGTAATTGAAATTATATGTATATATTCAAGGGATAATCCGTGAGATCAATAGATAGAATTTGTAGGTGGTAGAATATATTTGTACATTATGTGTATATAAATGGGATAATTAATATTAATTGAAATTTATGTATATATTTAGGAGATAATCCATGAGATCAATACACAAAATTTACATCTTGTTTTTCTTTGTTTTTTTAATTATACCTAGCTAAGTTTAATATATTGGTCTATAGTGACTTTATTAACTATGTATTAACATTTAACAATTTCAACTGTGTATTTGTGTATTAAATATTAATTTTATTATATCAGATCTAAACTATATTAATATTTGTATACTTCTTTAATAGAATATAGAGCTAATTATATGGATCACTTAAGATAAATATTATATATGTATATTAAATCTTTATACCAACCAAATACGTATACAAATTTAATATAATAATTAGATTACTATGTTAGTATTAACATATCAGATTATTTTATATATATTAGTGATATATAGTGTATATAGAGTAGTGACATACACTAATATAATTATCCATTATATATACCATCCAATTAGTAATATCCATAAAAATATATATGCCTATAGTGTATTTCATGAGAAAATAGATATTATATAAAGATAATAATATCCATATATGAAGATATTTTGTATGCATTTCCTATGTTGTATAGTCATATGTATGTTCCCAAACATATTTATTTTCATGATAGAAAATATAATGGTAGTTAAATAAGTGATGAGTAATGGCGAATAATTGATCTGTGATGGAATGGATCTAGATAATTTATTGAGGATGTATTTAAACTTTATAATATTGTGATTGTGTCTGAGTACTCTTACATACAGATTAAGTATCACTATAAATTTTATTAGAGAGGAATATCAATTAATGTGAGATCAATTTAAGGTAAATATATATCCATAGATCTTGATGTTATATATATTTTTATTTGAATATGTCCATATTAGCAAATTGATGAGCAAAAGATATATATTTTAATTTGTGTTAGATAAATTGATGAGTATTGAATATAAGCAATCAATAGATTGATATGTGGTTATATATCTTGTTAATCTTAATCACATGATGATCGTGATCTAGGATAGAGGTACATGATTATGGATGTACATGGTTATAGTGAGGTGATTAGTATTATATAGTTTATCAGTATATTTTTATAAACATTATTGATAATGAAAAAGTTGATAGAATAAAACCTGTAGCAACATATATAGATGAGATACATGGACTGATGTAGAGAATAAACACATAAAGTAACTTTGTGAATGCCTTATATGGTGGAATTGAATTAGATGGTGTTTTCTTCTATATTAAGAAATAACAGTAAATAAAAAGGATGGAATATTGATAAAGAGAAGCATATTGACTTTAGTACTTAGTTATATCTTGATGACTCATGGATGTAATGATTGTGAAAATATTATAAAAACCTTGACTAGTGTCATAAATTAGTGTTAGTAAATATATAAATAGTATTGAAAGCTTATGTGTAGTACATGTAGTGAGTATATAAATATGTAAAAGTGTTTAGACATATATAGTATATAATAGTACATCATGAAATGAGCCTGGGATTTATGTTTCTTCCTATTTCTAGTATGGATTTTAAACATAGGGTATACCAAGGAAGTATAATCCCATGCTTTCTTAATTATTAATTATCAATCATTTAATTCTTGAAATTATAACATTGGTTGTTCATAATTGTGTGGTTGTGCTCATGAACAATGAAATATGATATTATGGTATGTCATAGAGTGTTCTATGTTTGAAAATGATAGTCTAAATGTATGTTATACCTGAGTGGTACAAACTATAATTGTTATGTTTTGATACATTCATACATTTGACAAACTAAATATATGTGTGTTGGTTATTACTATGAATAGCATGTTTCATGATAGTTATTAGGACCTTATTTATGAGTGCATATAACCCCTGAGAGTATAGTGAATGCTAGGATAAAATATTATGTGTTTCATGGGAAATGAGAATTAATTTGTTATATCTAGTTTCTTGATTAGAATCTTATGTTTCCATGTATTTATGACTACTTTATTATGACTAATTGTGGATAATTAGTAGTTATGTCTTAGAACACTAGACTATGATATTATAGATCATCATAGAGTGTAGTATATTTGGAAAATACTTATAGTAATTAAAAAATGTAGTTAAACATCTATTTTACTCAGATGGTATAAACTATAGTCATTATTTCTCTTATGAGATAGATAATAATGTGATATTCATTCATACATTTGATGGAATAAATGTATGTTGTTAGATTATCCTATGATTATCATGTTATGTGATATGATTTCTAGTAGTATGTAAATTGTATGAATATTTAAGTTATATTATGTTAACCAATCTCACATTACTAATACTGAGTAAGTAGTGAGATGGACTTCATTGGATTACTAACATCATAATGCCAAATAAAGGCAATTCAATCAAGTGGTGTGTATGAATTTTGACTAATATATAGATCAATATTATTTATTATTTGAAAACTTTGGCCAAAGTAATGTATAGTGAGACATTGTCATTTCATGAGCATGATTTACATGTTTGTGTGATATCTTGTAATAGAATGTGTTTTTATGATACGTTTAGTTCTAGAAATAATACAACACACATGTACTAGCTTGCCTTTCTAGATTCTCGTGCCATCAATATATACTCATATATGAAGGGAGGGACATTCTATGATGGGATTAGTATACGGGATCATTGGTACATGTTTGGTATGTAAAATTCCTTGGATGATGTTATCCCTCCCCATAGTAGTATTATTTTTGAGATGACACTTGAGACTTCCACAGATACTAGAGTTCAAAAAACTATGCTCCAAAGAGCCATGCATCTTATATATGTAAATTGTATTATATTATACTTATTATTGAAACATTATCATGAATATTTTTAATTAATTATGTATTATACATTGACAACAGTGGTTGTAGGTATGTATCAGTCATGGATGGTTGTTTATAATTACTTTCTATATTTGTATTATGATGTGTTTCTTATGATGATATTGATCAAAGATGTATGATTTAGTATGTTCTATTTATATTTATCTCACTTAGATTTTATATGATCATTGGTTAGATTCTCATGGTGTAATCTATTTATAGTATATGAGTTTAAATTTAAAAATATCATGTATTTCTAGGGAGATCCCAGTGGGGATGTTACAGAGTTAGGGTTTTAAATGATTAATAAGATACATAGTGGTTTTTTGAAGGATTTCAAGTTCCTTCATAGTCCACATAACACGTGGGTGAAGGTGAACATGTCACAAAAAAATTAAAGCTTTATCACCCATAGGATACTGATGCTCCCTAATGATAACAACACATTGCTCTCATGTCTCATTACAATGCTTATGTCTAGAGACCCTACATAAACTCATTTCATATCCATAATCAGTCAACACAAACTTATATTTAGTTTTATTCCTTGATAAAATTCTATTTTCTAGTTTTTTAACTAATTTATATTTCTTTGGCACCTTTCTTATTTAGCATATTTCTAAATTTAGTAAGTTCTAAATCATTTTGTGTCATTTATTGCATATTTATAACATTTTAATTTTACATATTAATTTATTTTGTCTAATAAAATAGTTTATTAATTATATAAAATTTGATAAAACATATTTGTGAACCCATTTTATTATCGAACAAACCTAGATCTTAGATTCTAACCCTAGGTCCTTCCTTCCAAATGTTATCCTTTTAGCATTTCAAATAAAATATTGAATTTTATCTTATGTTGGAATATTTGGTAGCATTGATTTTCATGTATCCTCTTGTTTTAATTTTATTTTTTTGGAAAAATTAAAATAAATAACAAGGAATCTATTTCCCCTCATTTGGTTGATGTATTTATATGCATTCCTTATAATTACAATCAAGAATAGATAGATTATAAATATTGTGTGCTAGACCTAAATGATGAACATGTTTTTTTTATGATGATGATGATGATGATGATGATGATGATGATGATGATGATGATGATGATGATGATGATGATGATATTTTCATTATGGTTATGATGAATATTTTTAAAGTGGTGATCAAAATGTCAAGGAAACTAGTGTAGATGCATGCTCTTCCCCTACTCCATCCATTGTATCTTTACCAAACCAAGTGAAATAAATTATTAATATAATTCCAAATGAGCCTATTATTGATGATTCTTTATTTTATGAAACTCCTATGTTTTCAAAAACTTTTTCTAAATATCTTTTCAAAATTGTACAATATGAAGCTAAAAATGTTAAAATTTCGTAACATAAGGAAAGTGACATTGGTGCATCTCAACATCCTAGTTATAAATATATTCCTTTCTCATATATTAATGATGTCCCTAAAGTATAAAGTGACAATGCATCTTCTATTCCCTTCTCTTTTGAAATCAAATCTTAATGTACTGATGCTTTGAACAAGGTATACAATATTTCTCATTCTTTTACCTTTTCTTCAAAAAATAATGTTTCAATTTCCAATGGTGTTAATGCAAGTGATGATGCTTTGAAAAAATTATAAAATGTAACTCTTTTTCCTTTATTTACCTTCTCTTCAAAAAATAATGTTACAATTTCAAGTTTTGACAATGAAATTAAATGTTGCATTCATTTTACATGGGATAAGGTCTTAAATGAAATTTCAAGTAAAATGTGATTATTTATAAAATTTATTATACAAGTGAAAAATATTATGATCATGATGAAAATTGGAATTATGATGATTATTATTCACATATTGATGAGGAAAATATTTCTACTACATCTAGTATTATTTCCTCTTTATCCACTCCCCATGTTGATAATGATTGTATGTTACATGAAAAATCAAATGATAGTGCGCTTAGTGATACTATTATGTTAAATCTTAATTTTTTTCAAAGTTTTCTTTCAAAATATGAACTATGTGAGTGTACAAAATCTAGTGATGAAAATAATAGTGATATATTTTATATTTTGATAAAATGTTATATGCCTTTGTAGACTAATGATATATTAAATACCAATGAATATACTAAACCTCAAGGTTTTGATATCTAATATCCCTCTAACCATGTCCATGTTATCACTATACTAAGAGGTAATGTATCCCAAAACATAGTTTTAAGTTAACTACCTAAGGTTTGTGCTTGTAAAGCCCTTAAAGATCAACTAGTCACTATGATACAGATCATAGAAGAGTTGAAAAATCAAAATAATTATTTTAGTTCAAATATCATATCATTAGATAATTAGTTCACATTTCCAAAATAATTATAATATGCTAGCATTAATCACACATTTTTATCTTCATCTAGAAATTATGTCCCTATAAAGACTTCATATCAAATGGGAACCTATAATATATATATATATATATATATATATATATATATATGTATATATATATATATATATATATGTATATATATATATATATATATATGTATATATATATATATATATGTATATATATATATATATATATATATATGTATATATATATATATATATATATAATAAGCGATTCAAAAAGTATGAAAAAAGATAATAAGAATTCAAGTGATATTCTAATGGAAATGCTTAAAAATAATTTAATCAAAGTACCTCCTATACATCCTCTAAGGAGATCAAAATACTATTATGCATATCATACAATGAATGGAAGTAATATAGATAGTTGTTTGGCTTTGATGAATAAAATACTAATTATTATTGGAAGTGGTGATCTTATAGCACATACATCACTAAAGCAACCCATAGTGAAAAAAATACAAATAAAACAAGTGGAAAAATCAAAATTATTAAAAATATAATAAATAAAAGAAGCATGGATACCAAAGAATAATTCAGAGGAAGAAAAGATTAAAATGGGAAAAAATAGAGAAAACAAGAGTACAAAAATATCAAGATGAAAAAGCAACATTACAAAATTCAAAAAATGAAAAAGGGAAATGACAAAAGGAATGTATCAAAAAGGCCGTGTAAAAAAAAGAGAAATAACCGAAGCTACAAAAATAGGTTCAATCTAAGCAAGAAAGTATTTTTCATAATGGGCTCCTAACAAAAGAGGTTAAAACTAAATAGATACATACAAAATCCAATGTTACAACCGTGGTTCCAAAGGAGTCAACTCAAAATTTCTCATAATTTATAGGGCCTTTGATTCTTAACCCTCTCATTGATGTCAAACAATGTATCAATGTTGTGATCAGTAACACTATTGAAATGAATGTTTGTAGCATGACACTTTTAAAATTTCTTGGATATGATGAGGAACACTTGAGTAAGACTATTATATCTAAACCATTTATAAAATCCATTGAGTTACCTTTTATAGTTGGTCTAAAAACATGTTTAATTGTATTTCACATATGTCCAAGTTTGGCCCAATATATCGTTTAATTAGGAATATCATGGATGAAAGTAATGGCGGGAAAAATGGGTAAAGATCATAACCATGTCACATTTGAACAAAAAGTTTCATGATTACAATTTCAAGAGAAGATGGAATTTATTTAAAGTAAGAGAAACAAACATAAATCATGTCTTTATCTAGTATACAAAAAATACAAGTAATGAATAACAATAAAGGAAAATGATATAAAACATATTGTATAAAATAAATTAGACGAGCTAATACCATAATATGAGGCAATTAGTTTTACATATCCAGATACTTCCCAATTACATGATACTCTTAATTTTCTATAGGTCAACATTATTTTACTTGATACAAGATATATTAATGGTAAGGCTCTTAATTGAGCCATCAATTAGTATCCTTCTTTCTATTTCTCAGTTCATATATGCAAAAAATATAAAAAAGTAAATATTCTAAAAAATTCAAACAACAGGACCTATGCATGTTTATGTTTAGTTCATTTATGTCGATTAATTTGTATATTAGTTATTCAATGCTTATTTATATCCAAGTTCATGTCATATATGCCTAATAAGTGTACATGAGTGAATGCAAAGCATACAATTTTCCATTTATAAAACCAATTGCAAGTTATTTCACTATCTTAGACTCTAAATCTACAAAACATACAAGAGCATCATATTCAAACAAGAGCACTCTACATAGTTATCCTATTCCACTAGAACTATCTTAGTGATCATAGGCTATCAATTCTTAGATTAAATAAAGACACATGTATTTTATATCCTTTCTATACATCAACAAGCTCACTAGAGGCATCTTATACATAGGTTTTATCCTTCTTTGGTTATCCCTTATTATTCATATCTCAATTATTTATATTGCATAACACATTTTGATATTGCTCACTTACATATACATTGAAATATTATTGGTTACCTAAGTTACTAAATATACTAGCATTAAAAATTGATTTTGTTGATCAATTACATGTATTCATGCATGTTTTTCATGTTTACTTTCTTGCTTCGTGTCTTGTGTGTATTCTTTATCTTATCTTGTAGACATATGAACATGTCCTTGTGTATGGCTCAAATCCTTCATTTTATGTTTATATTCATTTGCATGAAATTTTAACATGTCCTTTGTATGTGGCCCCTTTGATTTCTATTGTGTGTTTTTTGTATACTCTTTGTTTGTGTGTGTCATGGAAATGACACTTATTCACTCAATTTGATCAAATTTTAGATGCCATAATGGATAGTATGTATATTCCCAACATTTTTATGCCATGATAGATATCATTCATCCCCCCTTAATTTTATTTATTTCATAATTTCAATACTCAATCAGATTACTTATCTATGTTATTCACTGTCAACATTTATGTAGATAATGTTACTATATATGCTTGTTTATGCATGCATATTACATTACAAATATTTGCACAGTTTACATATGATGATGCCATGATCCTCCATGTTATCATTACTACTCATATTTGCATATTTTCATAACATCTCTTGCATAAATTTTTATATTGAGTTAAGTTATTGTGCAGGCTTAACAACTCACCTTAAAAGAGGGGTATACATAGTGGCTTGTCTTAGAGACTAAGTCCATAAAATTCAAGATATAGGAATAATGTTGTAAGTATTACATTATTTAAAAATTTACATAATCATAAATCACCCAAAGAGTTACTTTAGACTAGATAACTCCATTTGGACAAGGGTGCACCCTATTGTTATCCAAAATAGTGTGTTGTACTAATAGGTAGAAAGCAGTCCCTTTCATAAATTCTCAAAATATTAAGCAATGCATTAAATTTATTAATATATACATATTCATAGTTAATATAAATATACTGAATATTTTTTTAGTTTTGTGAAATCATGTACAACATGTGTTCTAGGTTGGAACACAAGTTATTACTCATAATTTTAGTTGATATTACTCAATATCAAAATCCATATACATAAGATATAAGATTTGGGGCATGTGCACAACATATGATTACCTTCTTGCTTAGTTTTTGTATCAATTTCAAAGGTGACATGACAATCCATGTCATTATCATGTTAGTTTAGGCTCTTTCCCACTATGTGGTTTTACCTACATGATCTAATTAACTTGCTTAGGCTAATAATAGGTCATTAAGGAAATGTACTTTAAGTCATTTTCTAATTATGAGTTGAGTTAATTATCTTTTTGGGTTACCTAATTCCTTATTATATAATGTACCTTCATATGTAATTTTTGGCTAATAATGATTCTAATACAATTTTCGGTTATGAAGACAAGCTTCTTTCATTTTAGTTATTTTTCAAGATTTCATTACTCCATATAGCTTCAAATTTGGGCATTCAATCCTATCCAAACCGATCCTTGATTTTGGATCACTCGAATGTGGTATTAGAGAATTTATGGTAGTTGAATGCCATAGCCTATATTGTGAGATCTAGCATTCTAGTTTGTTCAATATTTTTTTATTGAATTTAGTTTTCAAGGTTTTGGTGGGGTTTATAGAAACTCTAAGCAAATCCATACCTCTAGATTCTCCAAATAAAATATGGATAGAACTAGTGAATTTAAAAAGTGCCAAAATCCTAGGAACATTTATAAACATGGCCTATTATTATGAAAGAGAATTTTTTGACCATTTTGGATGGTTTGAAGGCCATTTTTGAATTTTACAAAATATGTACATCTAGTGACTTTAAGTAAAAACCATTTCTAGGTTTTTTTGGATTTGTCAAAAAACTAGGTCATTCCTTGCTATTTTTTTAAAAATTCATACCAAATTTATATATCAAAGGATTTTTCATCTTCTATAAAATTTATAACCCTAAAGGCACTTTTGTAGGTTTTTTCCCCTTAGTGAAATTTCCACCCTGAATAGACAATTTGGTAGTTGGCAAACTTTTTTTGGTTGCAAAATAAGTCTGAGCAAACATTTTGGTGGTTTTAGGTAAATATGTCAGATCCTAATCCTCCTACAAGCAAGCCTAGTAGACTCCAATGACACTACTTGCAAACCCCTACACTCTAATGACCTTGATGGAAACCATAACATAACTTGAAACCATTTTTTTCAAGCATAATGGAACCTAACAACCTTGCTTGCATGCATAACATAACCCAATACCCCTACATACATGCACAACAAAACTTGACACCCCTGCCTACATGCATAACAAAACCTAACACCCCATAGACCATAATAATTTTGCATGCACAATAGGTGTAATCCAACCTCTATCTAAGCAGACATCAATTTATGCCACCTTCTTTGCATATTTGCTTCTAACAATGGCCAAGAGGATGTCACACTTGAGCTAGTGACTTACAACACTATTCATTGACTAATTGGAGGTAAATTTAGAGTGATGTCACTCCCCCAATTGCATCATAGTGTTAAGTGACATCATGAAGGGGGATCACTCATCCTATCCCTAATCCCTTGGTCACAACCAACCCAAGGGGGATTAACTTTTCTTCACAAAGTTTGGCCAAAAAAATTGCACACCCAAATTTATGCAAAGTGGAGAATTATTTTTACGAGCACTAAACATTCAAAATCACATAAATTTTAGCCTATAACTCTATTTTATATGTCATTTATTTTTAAAGTGTGATTTTTTTCAATTTATATGCATTAGTAATATTTTCATGCCTTGTAAAATTAAACCTCTATAGATTCAAGGGGGTTTCACATCATATTATTTTAACATACTCACTTTAACGCTCACTTCTTTTCTACACTATGAATCAAAGTGAAGTTCCACTTCTTACATTGTTTAACTATCATGATTGGAAATTCAAAGTTTAAATCCTCTTGAGGAAAAAGGGTTTACACTGAATCATGATGGGTACAAAAAATGAATTTACACTCGATGTAGTGAAAGTGAAGTGGTTTAATAGAATTGATGAATCCTATGGTCTAGTGTGTCTGTCTATGTCTCCTAACCTACTCTTTAATATTGAATATGCAACTACTCCTAATGAAGTTTAGATCACATTGTAAAAACTATTTGGGAAGTGGGACATAATGAGAGGTTATGATTTGGAGAATGAGCTCATTAGTCTAATCCCAAGTGATTTTGATACTATATAGGAATTATTCACAAAGTTTAAATCACCCAAGTTGTAGTTGAAACTATGTGACATTAACAAAAAAAATGATCAGTTAATTCTTTCCATCTTTGTAAAATTAAGATCTGACCATTTTGTCTTCATTTTTACATTTCATGCCACCAAGCATTCCCTTAGAGCTATATGGACCATGCCATCCATGGATGAATTTAATATTGACTTAACTTAGGAGAAATACAAGCTTATTTAAATAGACAAACTTAAGTGATATAAATTTCATGCCTTAATTGTGAGTCATGACAAAAAGAAGGCTTCTATTAGTAAGGAAAATAAATATCAAAAGAAATACTCAGAGCAAATAAAGGGTCAAAAATCTGATGCTAATCCAAAGCATCAAAAGAGTCCTCTTAAGATGGTAAACCCTGTAGACACCGAAATCGTGTCTAACCCTTGGTCATCCTCCCCCTTGGTCCATTCCTAACCCATTCCTAAACCATGCACTTACTAATTTAAAAATAATAATTTATTATTAATATCCTCCCCTTTGACACATCACCTATAACACCTCGTCTGACACCTCACCTTGGACTATTTCCCACCCTATGACTCACCCAAGACCTATTCCTACTTCTTTCCAACCGCCTAACCAACTCTCGTGCATATTTAGCCCAACCTTCGACAATTCTCCAATGGATAGTGTACTTGGCGGATGGAGAATGGGCTTGGTGGCTCTTTTACTCATTCTCCACCCACTGACGTCGGTCAAATGTCGGCCGACGCCGGCGGAATCGCCGACGTCGATTTTACTTAAACTAAATTTCCAACCTTTGATAGGGCTAATCAGAAATCGTTAATCTCTGGAGATAATCACGAATCTCAAAACTTCTTCCAGCGAAATAAAGTTCTCGTGTGCTCTTGCTTTCCAGTGCTCTAGCTTCTTGTTTTCTTACAGGGATCAGCATTCTTGACAGCATTTTCTAGGCACTGAGGTCTTGCATCAGACATTCTGCACAGGGATTGCCTGATATCTCCATCACTAGTGGCAACGGAAACACAGCTTCTGCATCATTTGCCAACTCGTGTCACAGCTAAGTATTTTTACTATTTTTATTTCAGTGTCATTTCAAATATATTATCATTCTATCTATTGTCTATTCCAAGCATCCTTGCCCCAACCTTCTCTATTCTTCCCGGAGAGGCTAAAAAGCCTTCTCTCACCTCTTATTCCCTTTTCTTTGCCTCTGACACCCGTTTAGTCTCTCTTTAGACAAACACCCTCTGTCCAATCAACTCAGTACAAGCTATCAGAGACCTACAGACCATCTTAAGACCAATCTAATCACCCTGACTAAATTGCTTCACGGAAAGGCTAAAAGGTCTTTTTCCTGCCCCTTACCCCTTTTCCTGACAACATACCCTCTGCCTTAGTTCTTATTAAAGATTCTATCTGCTGTTTTACTATCCTGCACAGACTCTCAGACCCAGACCCAACCAAGCCCAAAACTCTGTCTCAGACCCGTCCTCAGACCAAAATCCTGTCCAGAACTCATCCACAGACTACTGCCCTGACTGACGCCGGTCACTTCCCCAACCGACGTTGGAGACTAACCGACCTTGGCAGCATTGACAACCGACGCCGGTAGGACCACCAACGCCAGCGACTGTGACTAGGCCGACAGCAACATTCAGGTAAGCATTTACTTCCACTTTTCATTCTGTCTTTATCATTTTTAGTCTTTTATCTTTCTGTCATTTATCAGACATATTTTATTAATCAGTGGGTTGACATCTCTCAAGATTTTGCTTTTGGGATCAAGCTTTTGGTTGGCAACCCACCATCTCCTTATCTAACGCCTTCTTTGTCTTAGTCTCTTTCTTTTGCAAGTGTCATCCTCCACAACCAAAGAGGAGTTCTCACTTCGTCTGGATAAACGATGTGCATGACTACATCTAGGTACATCAAGCCTTGACCATTCTTCTTAGTTTCTTAATTCTCTCTTTGAATGTAGAAAGTGAAAAAATAACATAGAAATATTATGGTTTTGACAGAAAAAGGGGCATGTTTTAAGATTGTTGTTTTGAAAAAGAAGAACTATGACAGAGACCGATGTCAGTTAAAAAACTGATGTCGGTGAGAAAGATGGCCAACGTCGGTCAGATAACCGATGCTGGAGATAAAAGGTGGCTGATGTTAGTGGTAAAACCGATGCCGGTGACTGTGATTTCCAGAAACTGAAAAGACACAATTTTTTGAAACCTGACCCTTTCTTGCCTTGAATGGTTTTGACACGTAGTCAAACCAAGGCTCTTCTTGACCATGCGAGGCAACAACCGCTTCTGCCTTCACCATCCATAACCAGTCCTATAATGGAGTTCCACTCAGAGACTGAAAGAACTCCTACTCATCCAACCTCGCCCCAGACTCCTATTATCCTAGAAGGGGACCAAGATTTTGCACGATTCTTGGACCTCAACATCAAAGGCCTGCGACACTATCTCGCACATAGCCAAACGCGAGACTCCCTAGGCAACCCAATCTATGGGAAGCCGACTTCCTTAGTCAAGACAATGATCACATCAACAGTATCTACAACTCAACCTATAGACAATCAAGCCAACACCTCGACTAATAACCTAACCATGTCCTACCTTCAAAATTTAGCCTCTCCTTCTAGACCTACCTCCATAGGGGTTTTGATACCCCCTCAACCTCAAACTACTCAACCAAATCCTACACCTTTCCAAAACCTAGTGGTCTCTATCCCCCTACTCTTGCACCTATCAACACAAGAGTAACTATCTACCCTTCAACAAGTCTGGCTACTCCTCAACCATCTTTGACAGCCCCTATCCAACTTATGCCTACCAACCCCATAACACAAGTGCCCTTGGCTTCAACTTTCACCCCGATAACTAGCTACCCATATGTTGTGTCTACACAAATGCAACCAACCACGTCATATGCCCCTCTCAATATCTTTCAAGCACCTTATAATCTAGGGGGCACTCCACCTGCCAATCCGTCAGTAGATATCATCAAAATGCTGATGGACAAGATGTCTAGCCTAGAGACCTCTATTTCTGGCTCACGCAATGCTCTCTCATATGAGCAAATTTACAATGAGCCCATTCATCCTTCTGTCCCGATCAGGCCATACCCCAGTCAATGGGAGCTTCCTAAGTTTTCTCGCTTTCAAAGCAAGGAAGACCCACAATAGCACTTACGAGAATTTAGACATGCCTGCTACCTTATTGCTCATCATGACGCATTGCTTTTACACACATTTCCTATGTCTGTCTTTGGTGCTGCGCTTGATTGGTACAGCTCTCTTGCCAGCCATTCCCTCTTCACATTTACACAGCTGGCCCAGCTCTTTCTTGATCACTTTTCCATCAACATCACCAAGAAGGTCTCGATCATGGACCTCTATTCTATCTGCCAATTCGAGGACGAATCCATTGCTGGCTTTGTTGCTCGCTAGAGAGGCCTCATCAATCAACTCTCTTTTTCCTTACCTCAACCCAAACTTATTGAACTTTTCTCCCAAGCCTGCGCCAAACATATTTCTTCCACCTTACGAGTTCAGACCTTCCGCACCTTCGACGAAGCCTTCACAATGGCCCACAAACTTAAATTATGTGCCATCGAGGAGAATAAAGTCAAGTTACAGAGCAAGAATCCCAACTCTAAGATCAATGACTCCTCTTCTTCTAAACCTTCATCATCCAATCCTAATTCTAAAGCTTCAGCTAACGCTATGGTTGTTAGACCTTCGTCCTCTTCAACCAATCAGCCTGAGCCATCCACATCTCAGAGTGCCACCCACCAATTCCAACAGAGATACATACAATAACAGTATACTCCTCTCAGAGAATCATACATGCCTGTGCTAGAAAAACTTGTTAGACAGGGGGTTCTCAATCTCCCCCAGATCTGACCACCTCCACAATTTGACCCCTCACATGCCATCCCTGCGTGGTATAGGGAAAATGACTTTTGCAATTACCACTGTGTCAAAGGTCATGACATGGGTAATTGTAAGACCTTTAAAAACATAATCCAAGACATGCTTGAAAAGGGTGACCTCATCATAGACAATCCCAATGCACCTCCTAATCAGGGCATCGACATCTTCAAGCAACCATTCCCCAATCATCCACCAACCCAAAACAATGTCCAAACCTTGATTGACAACACTCATGAACACAACATTAAAATAGTCAATACAGTCTCGCCCTTCATCCTCGACCAACCTCAAGAGGTTAGTCCATCTATCAGTCCATCATGTGTAGACGAACCTCTTTCCCTGGTTAGTTTTCCATCAACCTCTCTCATCTTGGAGGACGCCTCAACCTTACCGGCACCACCGGTCTCACCATCCTCCTTCCTGCTACCTATGGAGGCCCCGACCCTTCCTACTCCTCGACTGCAAGTGGAGGGCACCATCATCCCTGCCCTTTACCCCCTTGAGGAGCCACATTATCTAGTTCCTTCTCCACCATGAGAAGAACCTGACTCTCCATCCTCTTTGACCAATGACAATCCAGTTATGACTCCCACACATCTTGAGTCCGAGACTACTGCTACACCCATCTCATCTTCGACCCCACAACCGTCAACATCTTCTCAAGAAACCAAACCTCATCTAACATCTTCTCAACCATTTTCTCGACTAGTGGAGAAAATCAAACTTCTCCCTTCAAGGAAAGTGAAGCATCATGGATTGTGGGAATGTCTTAAAGCTCTTCAACATCCCCGTGCCATCTCATCTCATGTTGCCAATCCTCCTAAGGCAGAATCTCCCAAGACTCTCAACAAAGACTAGACTCCCGCTTTTAAACCTCATCTAACACCATCTAAACTAATCAAGTCACTCGGCATTCACCCTATCTCTACCCTCACTTACCTGCAAGTGAAGGTGGACTTAGACTAGACCTCGACAAATAGTAGTCTTCCAACCAAGTCGAAGAAGACTGCCAGACCACAGAAGCGAACCCCTCCTCCACCGTCAACATTACCCTCCATTTTAGGCCCTCATCCTTCTACCCTAATTGGAGTGCTCCCTACTCTGACCCTTAACCAAAACAAATTACCTCCATTACTTCCTTTGCCAAACACAAGTCTACCCCCTCTCAAAAATTTGGCACCTCTCACGAAGAAAGTGTCGTCTTCACATGTGGCCGCACCACCAACCCAAAAGGTGGTACGGAAACCTTCCTCAACACCTCCCAAGCAAAAGTCACCAGTGCTTCATGCATCAACAAGCACGGACCCCTTAATAGGATCATATGCTTTGATATTATGCCAAATTTTGCAGACTTCCAGCATAACCCTTCTACCCATTAGGCCTTTCCAACCTCTCGGGTCCAAGCCTTCCTGGTTTGATGATACGAAGATTTGCTTATACCATCGTACGCCAGGACACAATACCGAGACTTGCTGTTCCCTCAAGGCCGTCATTCACCGCTATATGGAGAAGGACATTCTTCTCCTTGAGGACACTCTTGACCGACCCTCGACACCTTTCCATCCAACCTCTTCAACCACATCAACATCTCACCAGCAGACCCTTCCACCTTCTTCACTTCCTATCTTTGAAATCAATGCTATCCACATAAACACTAGGTAACAAAAGGATAAGGCAAAAGAAAAAGATGCCATTCCTTGGACCTACCCTTTCATCAAGCCACCTCAACTGCCCAAGCCTAAAATTTCTATCCTTGGTGCATCTCAGCCTTTTTCTTCTTCCTCTATCAGGCTGATTCATGACTCCATGTTGAAATAGCTTCACCAGATGCCTGTGAAGATGTCCCTTTATGACCTCATCCAAACCTCGCCTCAGCATCGTCAAGCCCTCATCAAAGCTTTACAAGAAGTGGAGGTCCAACCTGAAGACCCTCAACCACTAGCTGCCCTAGTCCATTATTTATCCCCTATCGCCTCTATCACTTTCAGTGATTCTGAAATTCCTACCACTACCTTGGAAGATCAGGACACTGCTCTTTTCATCATAGCCTACGTTGACCAGACACGTATTAAGTGCATTATGATTGATGGAGGTACCAGCATTAATATCATTTCTACCCATGCCTTTGATCAATTGGCTCTTCTCGAGAATTGCGTATCGAAGACCGACGCAATCCTTAGATCCTTTAATGACACCACTGCTAACATTATTGGCACTGTTGTCCTCCATATTCACGTTGGCCCACGCACAATCCCAGAGCTCTTCTACATCATTGAGGGAGAATTCCATTATAACATGCTATTAGGACGACCTTGGATCCGTGCCATGGCTTGCATCCCTTCAACACTTCACCGTTGTGTCAAATTTGAACATGACAGACAAGTCCATGTCATTCCTACCGACCCATCCCCTTTCAAGACTTGTAACACAACCTATCGCCCAAATGATGTTCTTATTCCTATCAAGCCATCAACCCCAGCACCGCCTCCATCTTCGGAAGCTTCAACTAGTTTGCAAATAGCGGTTGCCATCACATCACCCTCTCAAGCGATAGCCAAAAACCCCATGGACGATATCTTCCAAAAACTTTCACTTGGAGAATATCGCTTGCTAACCCTAGACATGTTCCAAACTCTGCAAGAGTATGGATGCCTTCACCACAGCCCCAACTACGACCATCAAATCAGGATGATCATGCCTTATGGTCCTCCTCAGCTCCAAACCAACCTCATCTATGGGGGGCTAGATCAAGCTCCTACTGATGGGAACCCTCTCTCTTCAGCTCAACCATTCATATGAGACTTCTCGTTTCTTGGCAACCCTGCCTTTACACACACTTACCTTTATAGGTGTGCATGGAAGGGTTTTGGTTTTGGGCGCTATGAGCAGGGCTCCCATCAGCCCATCAAGACACTCAATGATGACAATGCCAAGAAATGGTATGGCCTGGGATATCACGACCCCACCGAGGCTTCTACAAACCTTTGCCATGAACCCACCATCGACCAATCTCATCCAGACTCGCCTATTCTTCCATCCTCCCCTATGGAGTCGGTGGTTTCCATCCCTCCTAGTTTTTTTTTGCATAAACACCATCCGCCTGGAACCCCTAACCTATCAACTTAACGGGGTTTTTAAGTCTCTCCCTCTCGTTTATCCCAATATGATAGACGATGAATCGACAACCATCAACACTATCCACTGCATAGACAACGATGCCATTCTTACCTATATGGGTGCCGATGACTCTTTTATTTAGTGTTCCCTCCCTTCTAAAACACAGGTTATGTTAAATGAATTGACCATTGACATTAACCTTCCATCTTCTGATGTTCCTCACATCTTAAAGATTGGTCAGTCTTTGGATGCCCAGGAGCAGATTGACTATACCACATTTCTTTCAGACAATAGCAAGGCCTTTGCTTGGACCTACGGTGACATGCCTGGAATTGACCCTAACATTGTCATCCATAACATCATCACAAACCCAGAGGCTAAACCTATTAGGCAAAAGCTTCGCAAAATGCATCCTCGTGTTGCACTTCTTGTCAAAGAGGAGCTTCAACATCTTCTCTCTGTCTCTTTCATCTAACCCATTGACTATCTGCAGTGGGTATCAAACATCGTACCTATTACCAAAGTAACTGGGGGGATCCAAATCTGTACAGACTATCGTGACCTCAACTTGGCATGTCCCAAAGATGACTTTCCTCTTCCAAACATTGACCAACTTGTTGATCTCACAGCCGGTCATGAGATGTTATCACTCATGGACAGGTTTTCAGGGTATAACCAGATCCTAATTACACCAGAAGATCAGCACAAGACTACCTTCATCACCCCATGGGGGACTTTTTGCTATCGAGTCATGCCTTTTGGCCTCAAAAACACAAGCGCCACTTATCAACGTGCCATGACTTACATTTTTCACGATCTCCTCCATAAAATCATGGAGGACTATGTAGATGACCTGCTTGGCAAGTCTAAGCTTCGTCGCGACCATTTGACTATCCTCAAGATCATTTTCTCTTGCCTTCTATAGTATAATGTCCACCTTAATCCCAAGAAATGCATCTTTGGGGTCCTCTCAGGCAAACTCCTCAGCTTCATCGTTTCCTTTCGTGGCATCGAGATAGATCCTACCAAGATCCGCGCTATCCTCAAAATGCCACCTCCGACTAATCTCAAGTAGCTTCATAGTCTGCAAGGGAAGCTCCAGTCCATCCATTGCTTCATTTTGCAAATTTTTGACCGCTGCCAACCTTTTCATCATCTCCTCAAGAAGGACGTCTCCTTTAAATGGGATGAGGACTGTCAAGAGGCATTTGAAGCCCTTAAAAGATATTTGGTCTCTCCACTAGTCCTCATTCCACCTAAAGACGACCAACCCTTCTACCTCTACATCTCAGCAACCAACCATTCGTTAGGTGCCATGATCGCGCACCGAGACGAGCAACACCGTGAGCAAGCGGTCTACTACATAAGCCAAACACTTGTCGACTATGAAACTCGGTATACTCATACCGAGAAACTCTATTTGGCATTAGTCTTTGCCACTACCAAGCTTCGTCACTATCTTCTCAATCACAAAACCTTTGTCATCACTCACACTGACCCTCTTAAATACATGCATTCCAAGCCATATCAAAACCAACGTATGGCTCGTTGGCTCATGCTTCTTGCTGAGTTTGACTTGGAATTTGTCCAGCAAAAATATATAAAGGGGCAAACAATCTCTGACCAACTAGCAGATGCCCCTCTTCCCGACAATCAACCTTATCAGTGCGAGTTTCTCGATGAATCTATCGCCACTCTCTCGATTGATGACACATTCTACCAAATGACAATGTTCTTCGATGGCTCCAAATGTCAACTCAGTGGAGGTGCGAGGGTCATCCTCATCCCACATGAGGGTGAGCCCATGCCCCTGTCTTTCAAACTAGACTTTGAATGTACCAATAATATGGCCGAATACGAAGCCTTAATTTTGGGACTTCAAATTGCCCTTTCTTTAAGCATCAAGACTATCAACATCTTCAGCGACTCACAACTTGTCATCAATCAAATCAATGGCTCATATCTTTATAAAAACAAAATTTTACAAAGGTACAAGCACTGTGTTGACACCCTTCTAGCATCTTTCGACCATCACTTATTGCAGACTATTCCTCGATCTACGAATAAGTTTGCTGACACCATGGCTTCCCTCGCCTCGCATATTCCTTCTTCATCATCCTCATCAAGAATTTATGTCATGGTATATCGCATGTCGTTGCCTTCATACATTTCCACTGACATCAACCTCATCCACACCATAGACTCTAGTTCACAAAATGTATGGTATAAACAACTTGTGGACTACTTGGCTCATTCTATCATTCCTCCCAACCTCTCTAGCAATGCATGGCGGGCTTTCATCAAGCACACCGCTTGCTATACCATGCTAGGGGGCCTTCTCTATAAAAGAGGTTTTGACAGCCTTCTTCTTCACTGTTTAAACTCCACTGAAGCCTCTCATGCTGTTAAACAAGCCCATGACAGGATTTATGGTGAACACTTCAGTGGTAACTCAGTTGCCAAGCACATCCTTCGCCTGGGTTATTATTGGCCCACTCTTCATCAAGACTGTAGCGATTATGTTCGACATTGCATCAAGTGTCAGCAGCATGCTAACTTGCTTCATCTCCCTAGCCACACCTTACAAGTTGCTCAAGATTTCTAGCCTTTTTCACAATGGGGCTTAGATCTCATCAGCGAGATTAACCCTCATTCGTCTCTTCGTCATCAGTCCATCATCACCGCCACTGAATATTTCACTAAATGGGTGGAAGCTATTCCTCTCATCTCCACAAAATCCGACAAGATTGTCGACTTCATCAACACCCATATTATATGTCATTTCGGTGTACCTCACAAAATCATCACCAATAACGGAAAATCATTTAAAAACAAAACTGTCTAGAAACTTTGTGACTCCTTTGGCATTAAGCTCAGCTTCTCTTCGCCTTACTACCCATAAGCAAATGGGCAAGCTGAGGCTTCTAAAAAAATCTTAACTAAAATTCTCATGAAGGTGGTCAACGACACAGGAAGGGACTGGCACATTCATGTTCTCTTCACTTTATGGGCCTACCGCACTAGCATCCAAACCTCTACAAGTGCTACCCCTTTCTCTCTAGTGTACAGAACAGAGGCTGTCCTACCTCTCAAAGTACAGATCTCATCTCTTCACATTTCTCTACATGACATTCTTTCTAACAATGACTTTCATCAAGATCGATTAGCTCAACTTGAGTTACTCGATGAACGTCATCTTGCTGCCCTCAACCATCTCCATGTCTATCAAAATTGCATCAAATGAGCCTATAACAACAATTTGAGAGAACGCGATTTCAATATCGGAGACCTCATCCTCAAAGAGAACCAACATGTGACCAATATGGAATGGAGTAAATGCGGTAAATTTGCTCCTAATTGGCGCAGACCTTATATCATCACGCATAAGTATGGATCAGGGACTTATCATCTGTCTTCTCTTGAAGGCCGACCAGAACCTGAGCCCCTAAATGCCTTGCATCTATGACCATTCTACTATTAGTTGAGTACTCATCCACTTGACATTTAACTTGAGCTCGTCCCTTGAGCAATCCCTATCCTTTTAATCCTCAATCCTTTCTACCCTTTTTCCCTTAACCGATCCTCTATAACCCTTTTATGACGTAGGGATGCTTTGTCCTAATAAAAGGAAGCCCTTGACCTTATACAGTCTTGTCCATGACTCAACATTCTGTCAAAAATAAATCAAGATGTTAAAATATCCAAGGTCACAAAATCAAATCAAATCAAAAAGTAGACTGCTCCCTTAAAGGATAGATGTACTATCATTATTGTAGCTAATAGACTGCTCCCTCGAAGGATAGCTATTCAAAAGCCCTTAAACATATATAAAGCAAAATATAGACCACTCCCTCGAAGGATGGATATGACTAAATCTTGCTACAAATAGCACTTTCTTAGAAGCTTCCCGCATCGATCAGCTTCACAAATGACCACCAAGCAAAGTGACATCTCTATGTGGACTTCCTGCATTGATCAGTCCGCTCTAAAAAAAAAAAAAAATGGGTCATGGACTTGGCTTGTAGTCGTCTCAAGGCCTCCTATAAAAAGGGGCAAAGTTATCCCTACTCTAAAAATGGGTTACCCTCTCCTCCTATCACATCACCTACTCAAGGGACTTCGAGCTCATTTTAATGTCAAAGTGATTTGATTACCTCTCTAACACAACCTATGGTCAACGATGCAATGCATAAACAGGGTTTTCGTTCTAACAACCCCTATCTATGTTGTTATTTTAGTTCTTGTCAATAAAAGAGAAATATGCTTTTCACTTCTTCTACACTTTGGTCACATTCAACTTCATCACTTGTCAAACCAAACCAACCCAAACATTTTCAGACCACCAACATGACATTATGACATCATACATCATCATAGACCATTCACATAGTTTTTATGGACAACAATACACATAGGGACTATCGACCAGACACAATTTATGTTAAGCATAAACCATTACTTGCTGAAGCATAAATAGACCCAATTTATTTTTAGCATACATCCATCATGAATATGGAAAATGGCTAGAGATGAAAGACCTCTCGACCAATGTTGCAAAATATACCATCACACAATATGGAAAAGGCTGCAACATCATCTTATCCTCATCATTTCAACACATGACCAAAATCAATCACTTCGACCCTCTTCCTCCCTCTTGGGAGAACTACATTGGCCTGAGGCCCTTCCAACAGGGGCTATGTAGGTAGCACTCAGTTGACATGGGGTCTTCTGAGGTTAGCTCGGCCATTCATTCCTTCATCCACCCGCCTCACCCACCAGACCTTGGAGATCATGACCATCTCCTCTGACCGCGACCACTTCCAAGACGACTTCACCTTGGTTATTTTTGCATGCATGCTACCCCACGACTAGTTAGCAAAATTGTGCGCAGACTATTTTTAACCCTCACAAGTATAGGATCGCAAGCTGGTTGATCCGCATTACTTGTGACATTTTCATGTTTTTGGGAGCACTTCCTGAGCCTGGGATACCTGGAACACGATGACCATTTAGAGCTTCAGCTTAGATTGAATAACCCAATTAGCAAATGACTAAATGCTGGGGCCCAATTATTTCAATTTTGGCACTCCTTGACCTTCGACCTACGAACAATTTGACTTGACCATCTCGTGAAGTGGTATGTACGCAATTACAACAATTGCAGCATTCATACTCACCATCTTTGTCCACTCTTTGTCACATCAGCACTCGATTCCAAGTTCCCTTCCCTCGACTCCTACTTTGAGGGGGAATACAACATTCATAATCGGGGCAAACAACCCTCATGTTTTTGTCTTGCAGTTCACTTGAACAACCAACAAGACGAAATCAACCTTATCCCACACCTGGGGCAATCAACTCCTATTTTTGTCTTGCAGTTCATCTAGAGCAACCAACAAGACAAAAAGGGGCAAATGTAGACACTGAAATCGTGTCTAACCCTTGGTCATCCTCCCCCTTGGTCCATTCCTAACCCATTCCTAAACCATGCACTTACTAATTTAAAAATAATAATTTATTATTAATATCCTCCCCTTTGACACATCACCTATAACACCTCGTCTGACACCTTGCCTTGGACTATTTCCCACCCTATGACTCACCCAAGACCTATTCTTACTTCTTTCTAACTGCCTAACCAACTCTCATGTGTATTTAGCCCAACATTTGACAATTCTCCAACAGATAGTGTACTTGGCGGATGGAGAATGGGCGTGGTGGCTCTTTTACTCGTTCTCCACCCGCCGACGTCGATCAAATGTCGGCTGACACTGGTAGGATCGCCGATGTCGGTTTTACTTAAACTAAATTTCCAACCTTTGACGGGGCTAATCAAAAATCATTAATCTCTGGAGCTAATCACGAATCTCAAAACTTCTTCCCGCGAAACAAAGTTCTCGTGTGCTCTTACTTTCCAGTGCTCTGGCTTCTTGTTTTCTTGTAGGGATCAGCATTCTTGACAGCATTTTCTAGGCACCGAGGTCTTGCATCAGACATTCTACATAGGGATTGCCTGATATCTCCATCACCAGCGGTAATAGAAACACAGCTTCTACATCATTTGCCAACTCGTGTCACAGCTAAGTATTTGTATTGTTTTTATTTCAGTGTCATTTCAAATATATTAGCATTCTGTCTACTGTCTATTCCAAGCATCCTTGCCCCAACCTTCTTTGTTCTTCCCAGAGAGGCTAAAAAGCCTTCTCTCACCTCTTATTCCCTTTTCTTTGCCTCTGACACCCATTTAGTCTCTCTTTAGAAAAACACCCTCTGTCCAATCAACTCAGCACAAGCTATCAGAGACCTACAGACCATCTTAAGACCAATCTAATCACCCTGACTAAATTGCTTCATGGAAAGGCTAAAAGGTCTTTTTCTTGTCCCTTACCCCTTTTCCTGACAACATACCCTCTGCCTTAGTTCTTATTAAAGATTCTATCTATTGTTTTACTATCCTACACAAAATCTCAGACCCAGACCCAACCAAGCCCAAAACTCTGTCTCAGACCCGTCCTCAGACCAAAATCCTATCCAGAACTCATCCACAGACTACTTCCCTGACCGACGCCGGTCACTTCCCCAACCGACGTTGGCAGACTAACTGACCTCGGCAGCATTGACAACCGATGCCGGTAGGACCACCGACGTCGGCGACTGTGACTAGGCCGATAGCAACATTTAGGTAAGCATTTGCTTCCACTTTTCATTCTGTCTTTATCATTTTTAGTCTTTTATCTTTTTGTCATTTATTAGACATCTTTTATTAATCAGTGGGTTGACATCTCTCAAGCTTTTGCTTCTGGGATCAAGCTTTTGCTTGGCAACCCACCATCTCCTTATCTAATGCCTTCTTTGTCTTAGTCTCTTTCTTTTGTAGGTGTCATCCTCCACAACCAAAGAGGAGTTCTCACTTCGTCTGGATAAATGGTGCGCATGACTACATCTAGGTACATCAAGCCTTGACCATTCTTCTTAGTTTCTTAATTCTCTCTTTGAATGTAGAAAGTGAAAAAATAGCATAGAAACAAACCCCAAAAATAACAACTCACATGTGCATATTGTAATAAATTTTGGAATGATGAAACCAAATGCATAAAAAAGTAGATTAACTAACTAATAAAGATACTTGAGAAGCACAATATAAATGTAGTTGATTTAGCTAATCAAAGTTTATTAGCACATGATTCTTCTAAGGCTAAAGATAGAATAAAGTGCAAAGTACCTTTTGCAATTGCATCTCATCCCTCTACATGGGTAACTGATTATGGCACCTTATACCACATGGATTCTGTTGACCATTTTTTGGTCTAACAGTCCAAAAATCAATCCCCTTCTTCCTCTGTTGTTTTAGGCCAATTCATTTTTGATTTTGCACAAGTCCAGGAATTTCTACGGACTCTGCAAGTCTATTTATATAGACTCAATAGGGTTTGATTTTCTATGGACTCTATAGAGCTTAGGTTTCTACAGAATTAACAGTGGATTTTTCTATGAACTCTGCAGGTGTAATCTTTTGACAGATGAAGAACCAATTCAGAGAGTGCAAGGTTTTACAAAGCTTCTTCAGACTCTTGTCTGAAGAAATTCATAATGAAAGAGGGCTAAAATGGTTTAGAAGACACTTTTCCTTAAGGTTGGAAGAGTGGTTCAATGACATAATCTTTCTAAGAGTTAGAACCTTTGAACCATTGAACCAGTTCAACACCTTTGGTTCATCGCTTGGTTCAATCAGTGAGTTCAATCACTTGGTTCAATTGCCTTGGTTTAATCAGCGAGTTCAATGCTTGGTTCAATCGGTGAGTTCAATCACTTGGTTCAATACTTGGTTCAATTGCCTTGGTTTAATTGGCTTAGTTTAATCAATCAGATCATCAGCTTGGTTCAATGTGTTTGGTTCAATGCCTTCGGTTCATCGCTTGGTTCAATCAACGAGTTCAACACTTGGTTTAATTGCCTTGGTTCAACACTTAGTTCAAAGGCTCGACACATAGTTTTAAACCATTGAACCGATTCAATGGATTGGTTTAATAGTTGGTTCAAGTGAATGGTTCAAAGGCTCGGTTCAAGCGAATGGCGTGCAGTGTTGAACTGTTAAACCGTTGAACCATTGAACCTTTTTTGGTTTAATGGGTTGGTTTAAGGTGGGGTCCCAAAGTTGAAGGGTAGGTTCCCTTGCAGAGGGTAGTTCTAGGTTCAAGTGCCCTTGTAGAGGGCAGGGAATGCTTCAAAGAGGCCATAAGGAAGCAGTTCAGACCTTTCAAAATTTTGTTAAGGCAAAGTCCCGAATTCCTTTGGACTTTTTATCTGAAGGATTTCCTTCAGATAAAAAGTCCAAAGAAATTTGGGGAGACCTCGAGCCAAAGGCCCGAAGGGATTTTTTCTGAAGGCAAAGTCGAAGTAGCTAAATTTTTAGACTTTTTGTCTGCGGGAAAGAGCCCAAAGCAAAAAACCCACAGAAAGGGCTGAAGAGACAAAAGGCTGCCTAAGGGCAGGTGCCCTTATGGGGGGCTATCATCTAGCCAAATGAAGGTCTTTTCTTTAGAGCCAAAGGGACACTTCCCCTTCAGGAGGGTCTGAAACAAAGAAAAAGCCATAGAAAATACCTAAAGGGATTTTCCAAGGACGGTGACATCTCGAAAGCCGTCAATTTTAAGGAGATGGATTAGCCATTAGTTTTCAAACTATGATGGGCCCGAGAACATAAAATTTTAAACCAAGAAAGCCAGAGTGTGGAAGGTGCCAAGTGGCAAGCATGGAGGACTTTGAAATGATTTTCTAAGAGCAGTGGAACATACCACACATTCCCTACAAGGCTTGATAGAAGATGATAAGAGGCAAACATCTGCGGTCCCTCTCTTGTCCCATAGGGAAAGGTGGTGGGCCTCGATGAATTGTTAAATAGAGTCCACCATGCATTGGCATCCACATTTCAAAGTGCCTTATGGGTTTCAAGGAGATAGGCATGCAGACGTCAAAATTTGCAGGAATGAAGAACCATTGGTTTTCAAACAAATGGTGTGAACTCGAAGGAATTCAAAGACTAAGTCTGGAGAGCCAAAGAACTAGCAAAGGTAACTTGAGAGACAAAGAGGTATAAATTGAGAAGGTAGTCCAGATGGCAAAAAGGAGGTGAGTTGTATCTGTAGTTGAAATAATGTCCACCAATTGATTACCTAGAGGCGTGAATAGGCAATGAACGGTGTAACCCATCTTCCCCATTCTGCATTAATGAGCAAGCAAGCTATGAAATTCCTTAAAGGAGTAGTCTTTTGCAAACAAATGATGCAGTCCATAATTTCACCTTGAAGTAATGGGCTGACACAACATTACCTTTGAGCGGCTTTCCTCTTCCCAATGCCTAGAGTGCACATGGGTCATCTGTAAAAGGGGTGCCAAAAGGCCTCCTTCCTTCCTCTATATATGGTAGACTTTTCATTTGGAAAAAATATCTTTTTCACATTTTGTAAGGCGAAGCCCTGGCAGATTTTCACTTGAAATCAATAAACACATTTTTACCTCTATTCTGGTTAGATGTCTCTGTGTGTATCTAAGTGTCAATCTATGTTTAGTCATTGCTTCTTAATGCTTCCATAGGCTTAACACCAACACACTTGGTGTCTATGAGGTGCCATTTCTATAAGTGATAAGGAGAGATATATTTGAAAGTGCAGAGACAGAAGAAGCTACTATATAGTGTGTATTTATACAACACCTTTGGTGAGCCTCTTTTTTCTGTGTGTTCCATTAAAGCCTCCTTGTTAAGCTTCCTGTACCCTGGTCCTTTTTATATTTTGAAGTGTACATATGTGTTTGTCTAGCTTCGAGTGTGAGTGTGAGTAGGTCGAATCATTTGGTGCATCACTTCTTTTAGAGTAGTTTTTGTTTTCTTGTAATCCTTCTCCCTTTTCACCCCCCATTATATATCTATATACATGTATTAACACTTATTGGAACAACTCAGATGCATCAAAGGGAGCTAGTCCTTACATAGAGACTCTCCCCTCTAGCTTCGCTAGTCCCACAAGTGAGAGGGGAGTTTCCATTGTTGCATGTGGAAGGCAAGAGCGTGGCCTCCTGCCCCAGGTGCAATCCACTATGTCAACAATTTTTGGCACACCTGGTGGGACTCAATTTTTACACTAAGTAAAGTTTTAGGATTGATGCTAGTCCTGTTATAGCAAGTCAACTATTTTCAACATCTGGAAACTCCACTAGTAAGAATTTCATTTCCTAATCAAAGACCAGTCTAACTTCTTATGCCTAAAGTCACCACATGGTCTGCTTTTAAGGGTGTTCCTTTCGACTTCATTGAGTTGCCTTTGAACTCAGCAAAAAGACTGAGGTTTGAGAGGACCCATCCTTATTTAAAAAACCACCTTCCTAGACCTATTGTAAGGAACACATACACAGCAGGGCCGTAGTTACATCCCGTCATAGCTATGGCCCTTCCCTTTGTGACTTTTCATGGTCAGAGCCCATTGAATCTCCAATGTTATGACCTAATTCCAAGAGTAGCCCTCAAAAGTGTGCCTTCTTTTGATGGAGAGAGGCCCATCACAATCATCAAACACATCAAAAATATTGCTAACCTCTGCAATATTCACAATGTCACTAAGGAAAATATTGTAATTAGATTTCTGGCATTGTCTCTCAAGGGTAAAGCTCTTAACTGGTATGGGACTTTGACTATAAATTCAATTAGTTCCTAAAATGAATTTGGCACTCACTTGACAGACCATTTTGGAGAAAAGAGTGACCACCTCTCGCTTGCCGAACAACTGACTACCATGAAGAGATCCCCACATGAATACATGCAGGACTTCAATGCTCATTTTTAGAAGACATGGGATAAAATCCCCATTCTGGTAAGATCGACTGCTAGCTATGCTTTATTGTATTATTTAAGAGCATTGAATAGTGATATCACTATTATGATACAATACATGGGAGGACATGTGCTGCCTACCACCTATGACATAGCCATAGCAGTTAAAAATTGCTTAGTGCAGGCTAGGAAGATAGCTCCTAGACCCCATATGCCATTATCCCCTGAAATGCTAACTCCAATTCAAACCATTTCTCCCACATTAGCTCCTCTATCTAGCATAGAGAAACTAGATGCTGCTCCATCTAATGAGCTTCATGAAGTTAAGAGTTTGTTGCAAAGTATGTCAAATGAACTTGTGGCTCTCAAAAGCTAGCAAGCTCAAAGCAACAGACCAAACCAAAGATACCCGTAGTATGGCCAAGATCCTAGACCCTCTTTCCAAAATTACAATCAAGGATAGGGTCAGCTTACTCAGACCATGCTTTTTCAAGGCTACAACCCAGGTGCCCCTTTATCATCTAATGTCATGGTGCCTGTTCAAAATAATCTGGTGTAGGAATAGCCAAGTTGTTCAACCATGGGATATGGTCAAAAGCAAGCTATTTATACAAATGAGATGATGGGTTATTACCCAAATGTGCAAGAAAATTAGGTAGCTACCCATTCCCAAGTCTTCGAGGCTCCAATGTAACCCAGTACAAGTAGTAGTCAGGCCCAGCCTGATTCTACCCTCAGGAATCATCTAGAAGGAGAATTCTATTTAGTTAATTATGTGGGTGTTGTAGACAATTAGGCTGATTGTGTTACAGCTAACACAAGATTCAAAAGGAGAGCAATGGAAGAAACTCAAGCTACTACCCAAGTGTCAACAACACCTTCTTTATTACATGCAAATCAAAAAGTCCCAAGTTCTAGACCGTTGGTTGTACCTTTAGCTCCTTAGCCTGCACCTCAGGTTGTACATAATTCCAAATAAATTTTGGAGGGAAACCCTTGAGTCAATGTGGTTGACCAGATGAAGATGCTACACATGAACATCTCCTTGTGGGATTTACTATCAATATCAGGATAGAAAGACATGCTGCAAAAGGAATTACATGAGCTAAATGAACGAGCTGTCCCAATAAAAGCTGATAACATTTTGATGATGAATGGATAGCATTCTACCTTAGGTCAAATCCAAAAAGAAGAAAAGGTTTCTCCATTTTATGTGTCCTTGGTCATAGGAGATTTCTTGGTGCATAATTGCATCATTGATAGCAGAGAAAGCACCTCGGTGATGCCCAAATGCATAGCCGACAAGCTGGGCTTGAAATATGAAGAAATGACTGAGGGAGTCTTGTAGCTGGATGGAACTCTAGCAAAGACAATTAGGGTGGTAAGAGGTTTGAGCTTGATGCTGCATGCTTGCCTAACTTTCTCAGTTCCTCATGATGTGGTAGTGGTAGATGTCCCTCCCTACTTTGCCATTTGCTTATCCATGGATTTTATATCCAAGATAGGCAGCTACTTAGCAGCAAATTGGTCTTACTTGGTTTTTAGAACCAAGTATGGGACTAAAGTCAAGATTGAATCTGAACCACTCCATAGAGATCATCTGGAACCTTACTCGCTAAAGGTAACAAATGTCAGCTATGCCATCATTAACCAGGAAGAGTTCTAAGTAGACCAATCTCCATCCTCTGCCCTTGAAGGAGTTGTAGACCTGCTCTTAGATGAATGGGGAAGTGACAACTTTGAGCATGATCCCTAAAAATTCACAGAGGAGGTGGGCCTTAGAATTTATTGCATGCATGAAGAGGGTACTTTTGTACCAAATCTGATAATCTGATGAAGGCTAGCTAGGAAATTTTAGGTCTGTGGCAGTTGTTCTTTGATGGTTCAAGGAATAAGTTGGGAGCTGGTGGTGGAGCAGTGTTGGTCTCTCCTTCAAAAGAGAGGTATTTTTTAGCCTTTCAGTTCTAATTTTCTTGCACATGCAATGTTTTAGAATATGAATCCCTCATCCACATCTTGGAGTGGGTGAGGAAAAGAGGAATCAAAGAGCTGCAAGTGTTTGGTGACAGCGAGCTAATTGTCAACCAGGTAAGAGGCCAGAATTTGATGAAGAATTCTCTACTAAAGTCCTACAAACATAGGGTATGGGACTTAGTGGAAAATTTCTTCACTTTTAATATTACCTCCATTCCTAGAGAATGGAACAAGCAAGTAGACAGGCTAGCAGTAGTTGGTGCCTAGTTCGATATTGCTCAGGAAATAGGGCAAGACCATAGCTCACGTCACTTGAAAGTAGTGATCCAGCCTTTTGTACTTGACAACATCACCAACTGGTAGGTTTTCAACAGTGATCAACAAATAGCACTTTTCCTGCAAGAAGAAGTGAAATTCACTGCAAAAATCTAGGCAAGAGACCTAGATTCAAGGACAAGCTGCTTGCACTTGGAAAAGTGTGTACAAGCTAAGAAAGGTAGGCCTTCATCTTGTTGTGCCAAGAATTTGTCGATGTCTTTGCTTGGGAGTATAGTGATTTGAAGGGTTTTAACCCGAGCTTGGCCCAGCATACCATCAAACTAGAAGAAGGTGCCAAACCAATCGAGTAGAAGTAGAGACCTATCAACCCAATGATTGAGCCTCTCATGTGCAAGGAGCTCACCAAATTGATTGAGTATAGGATAATATTTCCAATCAAACACTCTTCTTGGTTGGCCAATCTTGTTCCTATCTAGAAAAAGAATGGAGAGATCAGACTGTGCATCAATTTTAGAGACCTCAATAGAGTCTCTTTGAAAGACCATTATCCTCTCCCAAGCATGGAGTAGATCCTTCAAATGGTGATAGGTAGCGAGCATTTCTCCCTCCTACATGGGTATTCAGGATACAACCAAATTTTGGTGTAAGACTATGACTAGCACAAAATAGCCTTCATAACCAAGTGGGTAACATTTGCTTATAGTAAAATGCCTTTCAAACTATCTAATGCTGGTGCCAATTTCCAACGAGCTATGGACATGGCCTTTCAAGCCCTGATGAATAAGACTGTGCTGGTATATCTTGACGATGTGATAGTTTTCTCCAAAGAATCGAGCCAACACATGAAACACCTCAAGCAAATCTTTGAGAGGTGTAGAGAGTTTGGTATATCTCTCAATCCTAAGAAATTTGTGTTTGTTATCCATGAGGGGAAGCTCCTTGGTCATATTATTTCTTCAGAGGGTCTAGTTATTGATCCAGAAAGAGTTCGCTCCATCCTGGAGCTATCCTTACCCAAGCACAAGAAAGGCCTGCAAAGCTTCTTTGATAAGATAGATTTCATACAAAGATTTATCCCAAATTTTTTGGAGATGGTCAAGCCATTGACCTCTATGATGAGGAAGGGTGAGGAGTTCACATGGACAGCACAGAGAAAATACAGTTTTGAAGAAATCAAGTAGGCCATAGCCTGGGCTCCTACTTTGATCAGCCCTGACTTCACCAAAGATTTCAACCTCTACACCTTTAGCAATGAAGAGGTAATCTTGGCCATGCTTACCCAAGTAATTGATGATAACCTTGAGCAGCCAATTGCATTTTTTAGCCAAGGCCTAGAAGGTTTTGAAGTTAGATACACATATGTGGAAAAGAAAGTCTTGGTGGTCATACGGAGCCTGAATAAATTCAGACACATGCTATCCAATATTAGAATCCACCTCATGGTTCCACATCTCGACATCAAGGATTTCTTGGTCAACCAAGATCTAAATGAGAAGAGAGCAGGGTGGATCACAAAGGTGATGGAATATGACGTAGGTATCAAGATCACCAAACTGGTAAGAGGGAGAGGCCTGTGTGAACACCTCGCTGCAGACTTTAAGTAGCAAAAGAAGGATAGTCTGCTAATCCATGATGCAACTACAATAGAAGAACCAGATATCATGATGGATTGGACATCAGACATGAGGCATTTCCTTCTCACTGGTGAGTGCCTGCACTCACTTGACAGGACCAAGAGAAGGTATTTCAGACTCCAGTGTCTCCCTTATGCCCTGATTGATGGAGTGTTGTTCGAGAAGGATCTCTCAGGAGTATTTTTGAGATGCTTAGACTCAATTCAGGCTGACAAGGTGTTGTCTAAGTTCTATGATGGACCAACTAGTAGTCATTTTGCTCCTAGGGCTACTATAGTAAGAATAATGAGAGCTAGCTATTTCTGGCCTACTCTTTTTAGGGACACCCATTCCTGGGTAAGCAAGTGCCAAAAGTGCGCACTCTTTGATTGGAAGTAATGGTTGGCTACCATACCTTTATAGCCTATTCAGGTGGAGTATCCATTCATGTAATGGGGCTTGGACTTCATAAGGATGATTAGTCCTCCCTCTAGTGCTGGACACAAGTCGGTCCTAACTGCCATAGATTATTTCACAAGATGGGTAAAGGCTATTGCTCTGAAGGAGGCAAATGAAAGTGCGGTCCTAGATTTTTATGAGGACCTAGTGGCGAGGTTTGGGGTTCCAATAACCATAATCTTAGATAATGCGTTATCTTTTTTGGGAACCAAAACAAGTGAATGGGCACTGAGGTATGGTATATATCTCAGCACTTCATCTAATTACTACCCGCAGGGGAATGGACTAGCTGAGTCTACAAATAAGAACCTGATCAGGATCATCAAGTAGACCATGGAGGAAAATTAGTGGACTTGGCATGACAAATTGAAAATAGCCTCGTGGGTAGATAGGGTCACCCCAAAGAGGGAAATTGGCAACTTGCCATACACGCTCATCTACGGAAGGGAAGCTAAGCTCCCCATTTCACTCGAGTTGCTAGCCTTGGATCTCACTCACTGGCTGCAATTAGAAGAAGGAAATAACATGGAGGTTAGGCTATGTGAGCTAATGGAACTCCAAGAGACAAGGGACCAAGCTATGGCTTCTATGACCAGTCGCCAATAGTAAGTGAAGAGACACTTCGACAAGAAATCTTCATCAAAAGGTTTCTCTGAAGGAGACATTGTCTTGAAATGGGATGAAGACCGAGCTAAACGTGGAAAGCATGAAAAGTTTGATGCCCTATGGAGTGGCCCATACGTAATCACTGATTGTAAGCAACATAATGCATTCAAACTCTCCAGGTTGGATGGTGAAGAACTTTATATCCCAGTTAATGGGATACATCTTAAGCATTACCACTGAGCCCCTTCTCCATCATGTATATATTTTCCCTTGCTTTTCTCCTATTTTCCCTAATTGCTTTCTACACATGTTAGTAGTTTCCTTAGCTTTGTGTGTGTTTTCATTTCCTTTTGAGGTAAATCTTCATGATTGGTTCTAGAATTATCAGAGTTATTGCTGATCTTTAAGTTATAATCTGACCCCGTGCCCAATGGATTTTGAGGCAACCAGCTTCTAAGCATAGCAGGGATGCTTCCCTTGGGAGTCATTAATTTGTTGACCATTTTTTGGTCTAACAGGCCAAAAATTGGTCCCCTTTTTCCTCTACTATTTTAGGCCAATTCATTTTTTATTTTGCACAAGTCCAGGAATTTCTACGGACTCTACAGGTCTATTTATATGGACTCATTAGGGTTTGATTTTCTATGGACTCTACAGAGCTTGGGTTTCTACAGACTCAGTAGTGGGTTTTTTTATGAACTCTATAGGTGTAATCTTTTGATAGATGAAGAACCAATTTAGAGAGTATAAGGTTTTTCAAAGCTTCTTCAGACTCTTGTCTGAAGAAATTCATAAGGAAAGAGGGCTAAAATGGTTCAGAAGACACTTTTCCTTAAGGTTGGAAGAGTGGTTCAATGACATAATATGTCTAAGAGTTAGCACCTTTGAACCGTTGAATCGATTCAATGCCTTCGGTTCATTACTTGGTTCAATCGGTGAGTTCAATCGCTTGGTTCAATTGCCTTGGTTCAATCGATGAGTTCAATGTTTGGTTCAACCGGCGAGTTCAATCGCTTGGTTCAACACTTGGTTCAATTGCCTTGGTTCAATCAACTTAGTTCAATCAATTAGTTCATCATGTTGGTTCAATACGTTTGGTTCAATGCCTTTGGTTCATCACTTGGTTCAATCGGTGGGTTCAACACTTGGTTCAATTGCCTTGGTTCAATGCTCAATTTAAAGGCTCGGCATGTAGTGTTGAATTGTTGAACCAATTTAACAGTTGGTTCAAGCGAATGGTTTAAAGGCTCAGTTCAAGTGAATGGCACGTAGTGTTGAACCATTGAATCGTTGAATCATTGAGCCTTTTTTGGTTCAATGGGTTGGTTCAAGGGGGCATCCCAAAGCTGAAGGGAAGGTGACCTTATGGAGGGTAGTTCTAGGTTCAAGAGCCCTTGCGGAGGGCAAGGAACGCTTCAAAGAGGCCACAAGGAAGCGGTTTGGACCTTTCAAAATTTTGTTAAGGCAAAGTTCCAAATTCCTTCAGAATTTTTGTCTGAAGGATTTCCTTCTAACAAAAAGTCTGAAGAAATTTGGGGAAACTGTGAGCCAAAGGCCCGAAGGCATTTTTTCTGAAGGCAAAATCGAAGCAGCCAATTCTACAAACTTTTTGTCCTTGGGAAAGAGCCTAAAGCAAAAACCCACAGAAAGGGCTGAAGAGACAAAAGGCTGCCCAAGGGCAGGTGCCTTTGCGGGGGGATGTCGGTCGGCCAAATGAATGGCTTTTCTTCAAATTCAAAGGGACACTTCCCCTTCGGGAGGATCTGAAACAAAGAAAAAGCCACAAAAAAGACTTGAAGGGATTTGCCAAGGATGGTGACATCTTGAAAGCCATCAATTTTAAGGAGATGGATTAGCCATTGGTTTTCAAACTATGATGGGCTCAAGAACATCAAATTTTACACCAAGAAAGCTAGAGCATAGAAGGCACCAAGTGGTAATCGTAGAGGACTTTGAAATGATTTTCTAGGAGAAGTAGAACATGCCATGCATCTCCTGCAAGGCTCAGTGGAGCTGACAAGTGTCAGACATCTGTGGTCCCTCTCTTGTCCCATGGAGAAAGGTGGTGGGCCCTGACAAACTATTAAAGAGAGTGGAAGCCACCATGCATTAGCATCCACATTTCAAAGTGCCTTATGGGTTTTAAGGTGATGGGTGCGTAGACATCAAACTTTGCAGGAATGAAGAACTGTTGGTTTTCAAACAAATGGCATGAACCTAAAGGAATTCAAAGACTAAGTCTGGAGAGATAAAGAACTAGCAAAGGTAAGCTGAGAGATGAAGGGGTAGAAATTAAGAAGGCGGTTCAGATGGCAAAAAGGAGGTGAGTTGTATCTGTAGTTGAAACAGTGTCTGCTAATTGATTACCTATAGGCATGAACAGGTGATGAATAGTGAAACTCATCTTCCCCATTCTACATTAATGAGGAGGCAAGCCATGAAATACCTTAAAGGATTAGTCTTTTTTTAGACAAATGGTGTGGCCCATAATTTCACCTTGAAGCACGGGGCCGACACAACATTACCTTTGAGCGGCTTTCCTCTTCCCAATGCCTAGAGTGCACATGGGTCATTTGTAAAAGGGGTGCCAAAAGGCCTCCTTCCTTCCTCTATCTATGGTAGACTTGTCATGTGGAAAAGGATCTTTTTCACATTTTGCAAGGTGAAGCCCTGGCAAATTTTCACCTAAAATCAATAAATGCATTTTTACCTCTATTTTGGTTAGATATCTGTGTGTGTATCTGAGTGTCAGTTTATGTTTAGTCATTACTTATTAATGCTTCCATAGGCATAAAACCAACACACCTGGTGTCTATGAAGTACCATTTTTGTAGGTGATAAAGAGAGCTGTATTTGAAAGTGCAGAGACATAAGAAGCTACTATACAGTGTGCATTTCTACAGCACCTTTGATGAGTCTCTATTTTCTATGTGTTCCATTAAAGCCTCCCTGTTAAGCTTCCTATACCCTGGTCTTTTTGCTAGTTTGAAGTGTATGTATGTGTTTGTCTGGCTTTGAGTGTGAGTGTGAGTAGGTCAAATCATTTGGCGCATCACCTCTTTTAGAGTAGTTTTGTTTTCCTGTAATCCTTCTCCCTTTTCACCCCCCCATTATATATCTATATACCTATATTAGCACTTATTGGAACAACTCAGATGCATCAAAGGGAGCTAGCCCTTACCTAAAGACTCTCCCCTCTAGCTTCACTAGTCCCACAGGTGAGAGGGGAGTTTCCATTGTTGCGTGTGGAAGGAAGGAGCTCGGCCTCCTGCCCTGGGTGCAATCCACTACGTCAACAAATTCATCATAGGACCTTTTCTCATCCTTGGATCCTTGTTTTGTGCCTTCCATCTTGTTGGGTGATGATACTTCTATGTAAGTTATTGGGAGAGGATCTATTGAAGTGAATGATAGAATAATTTAGGATGATCTATGTGTTCCCTCATTTTCCACCAATTTCGTATGTGTTTATCAAATCACTCACATTAGTTCAAGAAAGAGAGTTGAGGTCACATGTAATTTATTAGTTATCAGGGAAGTAGATAGTGAATCCATTATTGCATTTGAGAAATTAGATCACTAATCATGATTTTATACTTTATCACATTTTACTCCCGATCAACCCTTTACTACATTGCTTACTCATTCAGATAGGATGAGTAAATTATGGCATGAGTGATTTGACCATCTCAACTATCACTACCTATATCAACTCAATCATTATGACATGGTTTCAGGGTTATCACATGTTCATTTTTTTATGTAATTTACCAAGATTGCATACTTGTTAAGCATCTTGAGTATATGTATGACAAAGGAAAATCATTGAGAGCTACACAAATATTGGATTTAGTTCATAGTGATAATGTTCTACCATTTCTAATTCCTTCATTCAAAAGGACTAAATACATGCTTACTTTCATCAATGAATTTTCAAGATATACTTGGGTGTAATTTCTTAAGTATAAATATGAGGTATTTGATCACTTTAAGGACTTCATGGTGCTTTTATAAAAATAGTCAGGTAAATCCATCATTTTTTTGTGAATTGATAATGGTGGTGAGTTTGTATGTTATTATTTTGAATAATTTTGCACTTCATAAGGGATTGAACTACAATGAACACTTCCATGTATTCCTTAGTGTAATGTTTTTTAGATTTCAATAACAATGATAGGAATGGTAAAAAAATTCCAATAATCAAAGATCTGAAGAGTTAACAACAAAAAACATCACATGACGTTGCAAAAAAATGAGATGTAAAACAAGACAACTTAGATGATATTAAAAAAAGATTGTATCTATTAATCTCAAGGTGATATTACAATGTTGAAATCCTTAACTTCTCTCTCTATTATGATACAACTTACCCTTATATTTATAATAGTTGAGGATTTGTGAGACAAGTATATTTTTCCATGCAAAATTAGCTAGTTGCCAAATGAATAGTGCTACCATATGCACAAATCCATACCTACCTTATACACTATTATCAACATTCAAACCTAACGTGTTGAGTACATAATTACACATGTGGGTTTGCAATTTTATACCACATATGATTCTAACTAACCTAGGTTAAGCATCCTTGGTTAATTCCCAAGTTACATAGGATAATCTCAAGTTACTCTTAACCCTAATTATTTACTCTAACACCCTCCTTTAAGATTAACTTGGGGAGAAAGAGAGAAAAAACTCTAAAAATGAGTTCCAAAAACAAGCCTAATGAGATACCCATGTACATTAAAAATTAATAAGATATATGTTCTCATGAGCTTCCCCCCCAAGAACAACTTCTAAAACCCTAAAAATACCATACAACTCAAGATAACAAGGTGAATCAAAAGGCTTCATAAAGATGTCAGTAATTTGTTGTTGAGTCAGAATGTAATCCAATGTAAGAACTCCATTATAAATATTTTGATGAATGAATTACATATGTACCTCAATGTGTTTGGTTCATTGATGCTTAACAGGATTGAAATATATGTGAATTGCATTGTGGTTATCACACCAAATTAAAATAGGTGAATCTTGCATGAATCTAAACTTTGTCAATAACTAACAAAGCCAAAGAACCTACTGACTTGATGTAAGTGTTACCTTATACTCAGCCTCTATAGATGAAAGTTCAATAACATGTTTCTTCTTGCACAACCAAGCAATAAATGAAGAACCAAGACAAAATATGTAGCCAAAAGTAGAACACTTTCTGTCAAGATAACCTGGTCAATATAAATCATTATACTTAACCAACTGAGTATAACCCTTGGTGTATTACAATCTAAATTTATTAGTGCCTCATAGATATCATAAAATCCTCTTGTCTTCCTACCAATGACTATCATGAGCATCATATACAAACCTATATACAATCCTAAATGTAAATATAAAGTGACGGTGAGTATGGGTTAACTATATAAGACAACCAACCATCTTCCTATACAATGTAAGATCAAAAAGTTGAGTAGTGTAGGTAGAAGTGAGATTCACTCCAAGCTAAAAAGGATAAGGACTTAACTTGTAATCATCCATGTTAAAACACTAAAGAATATCAGGGGTATATTTCTATTGATTCTAATAAATCTTTGTATTTGACTATGAAATACGTAAACTAAGGAAGAAGTACAAAAGATCAAGATATATCATATTAAATTTTACATAAAGTTCCCATTTAATAGCCTAAATTTGAGAAAATGAGTCTCCTATAAGAATTAGATTGCCAACATACAAGACCAGTATAACAATTTCCTCCCTAATACATTAAATATACATTGTGAGATCTGAGTGGTAGTGAACAAATCCAATAGAGAGAATAAAAGAATCCATATTCTCATACTAAGCCTAAGGGGCCTATTTGAGATCATAAAAATTACCTTAAAAGTTTATAAATAAGAGTATAATCACGAATAAACCTAGTAGACTACTCCATATAGATTTCTTCATGCAAGTCTCTGTATAAGAAGGCACTATTAATGTCCATCTGATATACTATCCAACCCTATGATTAAGTTAGATAAAGTATAAGATGTATAGAATCCATCTTAGAAATAGGTGAAAAAATCTTAAAGTAGTTAACACCTTTGACATTCAAGAAACCTTTTGCTATAAGATGGGCCTTATACTTGTTAGAGACCCATCAATTGCATACTTGGTGTGGTAAATTTACTTGAACCTAACCAAATTTATTCATTTAAGAAGAGTGACCATATACCAATTTTGATTCTTCATCAAATATGAATACTCATTTGTCATTGCATCATCTCAATCATGTATCCTATGAGAATGTAAAAAAGATTATGGATCCCTAGAGAATGCCTAAAATAAGAGTCTAGTAACTATATAATGTGCATGATAATTTCAAGTGTGTGGAAAATCCTATTTGAAAGGTGCCACCTTAGAAAATATAGTGCATGCCTACTTAGACATACTGGCAACATCAATGTGATTAGGATCCTCAACCTCTATAACCTCCTTAGGGACCTCTTAAACTAGCTCCTCAGATAATTAGTCCTTAAGAAGAGGTGATGAATGATCGAAAGAAGAAGACATGGAAGAAGAGGAAGAAGAATGAGATGTGAAGTGCTTATAAAACTGTACATGTGTTTGAAAATAAACATCATAAGTATTAAGATCTAAAAGGAGATAAGTTCTCATGTCCTCACAATACCCTACAAAAATCAAAGGTTTATTCTTCTGATCCAATGATTTCCTTTTATTCTTTGGTACAAATTCCCAAGAAAGGCTCCCAAAGACTCAAATAAATGAGATATCAGGCTTAGTTCTAGACCAAGCCTCCTTCAAAATCAAATTCTCAAGTGCTCTGTGTGGTGTATAATTCTAAATGTAATTTGCACAATTATCTACCTCTACCCAATAAATAGGAGGTAAATCTCATGAATGCATCATGCAGTTATCCATCTTATTTAAATTTTCTCTTCCATTTTGTTAAGATAATTTTCAATGGATTATGAGAAATAGAATGTTGGTGAATAATACCATGATACCAAAAAAATAGATAACTCTCGATTGAAGTACTCCCCCCATTATCTGTATGAAGATTTTTTATGCAACTAGAAGATTGTTTCTCAACCAAAGCCTTAAAGAATTTGAAGTGAGTAAAGACATCACTCTTGTACTTGAGAAAATAAAACCAATCACACCTAGATAAATTATCAATAAAGGTAAGTGCATACTTAGCTCTATTGAAAGGAGTAGGAAATACCATCAAATCACTATGCACAAGCTCAAGAGGTGAAGAATCTCTCTTGGACACACCATTAGGAAATGAATGTGGGTGTTGTTTCTCTAATACACAACTAGGGTAAGCTCCATCAAGACATGAAATTGTAGGAAGACCCTCTACCATACTGTGAGTGCTCAACTCCTTCAAATATTTATAATTAAGATGTCCAAATCTCTCATGCGAAAGCCTACTCTTAAAATCTACATGAGAAACAAAACACATCTATAGAGGAGGATTATCATCAAAACCCTCAAAATAATAGATTCAAGAACTATGATTAACAACACCCTATGCAATAAGTATGTAAGCTCTAACAAAGCTCAAACTTCAGCATCTTGCAGTGTGAAAGTCATTGTTTTGCCTTAACCAGAATGACAAATATGACACATTGAAATTAGATTGGTGGTTATGTTTGGAAAATATAATGCATCATTGATGAATCAAAAATCAATATGTATGTCACCCTTTCCCTTAATATAAATAAAGGAAGAATCTCCAACCTCAATATTGGAAGTAGAATTGAAACCACGAGATACAAATAACTCCTTAGAAGAAGTCATGTGGTGTGAAGCACTAGAATTTATAACCCAAATATATAAAATAGGTGAACATTATCTCCCAGCAACATTAAGTGTTTTCCCATACTTATGATATGGAGATGGAGTGGGGATAGAAATCTTGTGTTTTTTTATGGCATCCTGTAGGACATGCATTCTCTTAAAACACTTAGACTCTTCATGACCAATCCTCCCATAATAATATCAAGATAGGTTAGAATTATTCTTGGATTTGTAAGATGATTTGGGTTTATATGTGTTAATTTTGAGATTAGGTGAATTTTGAGATGAGGAGTGTGTAGACACCGAAATCGTGTCGACTCCCCTGGTCATTCCCTGTTTTATTCTTCTTCACCTATTTAACCCTTGTCGACCACTTTTTCCACTAGCCTTGACCCTGGCAGCATGTAAAAATGAGCACAGAGCTAAAGCTAGACTCTATTCCCATTATGCATCTATCGACGATGGTCGTTACCCGGCCGACGTTGCCGACGTCGGTCACTTATCGGCCGACGTCGGCAATCCTACCGACGTCGGTCACCTTACCGTTACCCGTTTTTAGTTATCATTCAGTTCCCAATCGGTTTCCCAATCGGTTATCAAACCGTCTCTCGAACTGTCCCTTGCCTTCATCAGCGTCTGCCGATTAATCCCGAAGGCTAATCAATCAATCGATCCTGAACTCTGACATTCACAGACTCTTGCAACCAATCAGCTCTGACGATCAACCAACTCCAGCATTCAACCAATCCACATTCGCTTCAATCAGCTTACGGCAACGCTTTGACAACTTCAATCATGGCTTTTATCATGTCTTCTGACAGGTAAGTATTTCCTCTGTTTGTTTTTATTTCTTTCTAGTTATTATTTGTTTGTTATTTCTATTTCTATCACCCCGGATCTTCAGACCATAGACCTAAACCCTGAGTCCCTTCTTTACATCTCTGCCCATTATCCAAATCTATAACTCTATCCAGACTCGACTAAAACTCCTAGACCCTATCCAAACTTGACCTTACTTTAACTAGACCCTGTCCAGACCCTGTCCCGATCCTGACCAAGACCCTATCCCGACCCTACCAGACCTTCTGCAACTCGCCCAGACTCTGTCCAAAACTTGCCCCGACCGACGCTGGTCACTACCCCGACCGACACCGGCACTTTAACCGGCGTCGGCACTTTCCCTAACCGATGCCGGCACTACAGAGACAGACATTAGTGACTGTACAAAATAGTTTACTTCATTATCAGGTATGCATTTTATTTTCTATCCTTTATTTCTATCATTTTATCTTTCATTATATCTACTTCAGTCCAATATTCTACTTTTTTATCAGTGGGTTGATATCCTTCTAGGAAGTCTTCGTACTTTCAAGATCGGGCGTTCGCCTGACAGCCCACCATATCTTTGACTAACATTTTTCCGTGTTTTAGTCTCTTTCCTTCTCAGGTGTCATTCCTCCACAGCCAAAGAGGAGAATCTTCCAACGTCTGATTTCGGTGCGCATGACTTTATCAGGTATCTTCTAGCCTTGACCATTTCTTTTAGTTTCTTATTTCTTCTTTGAATTTAGAAAGCAATTTAGCATAGAAACATTCTGGCACGCCCGGTGGGACCCTAGGGCCTTCCTTGGGTTCTTTCTTTCGTTCACATAGGTGCATTAGGTTCCTTCCTTTTCGCCTCCTTTCGTCTCTTCTTAAACGACATCATAAGCAGGACTAAAAAGAACTTTTCTTTTCTTTCTTGCACTTCTAGACTAGATAAAACTCATATTCTTCGACTCTTTCTCCATTTGTCTTCATACGAACAAAGATTTCGACTTGGGCATTAAAACACTTTGCATTCATTTCTGTTTGCCTGCATCTTTTAGACCACACATAGTAATTAAACCGCATATTGAATTAATCTAGATCACTTGATGTTACATGACTAAACCACTTGCACAAAACAAACATTTTAACTTACTTGAGATAAGGCCTGACTGGGATTTCATCCCCCAGTGGATACCTTACCCGTCCCGGCGATCTTACTTGGATTTCATCACCAAGGGGAAAGCCAACTCTGTTCTCTGGCAGAGTCTAAACTATAGTGGAAGTATATTTTGGCTAAGCGAAACCAGCTAACCACTGGAATCGTGAAGTGAGGGGAGCTTGCTCCTTAGCACCAGGCCTATACGGAAGCTAACACAGACTTCTTGAGCACCATAAGAAAACCCGAAACCATCCATAGACTGCTTCTTCTAGGACCTGACTCAAAAGCCAATCTTCCCAAACACACATTCTAAGGCATAAGCCACTATAATCCTAATAATTTACTCCTAGGGTTTTAAGATCTGATTGTGTTCTTCACCTTTTTAGTTCTTATCTACTTGTTTGAGCTTGTGAGGACATTCCTTTCTTGCCTTGAATGGTTTTGACACGCAGTCAAACCAAGGCTCTTCTTGACCACGCTAGACATCAACCACTTTCGCCTACCCCGTCTATAACCAATCCTATAATGGAGTTCTACTCAGAGACCGAAACAATTCCTATTAGATCATCTCCGACCCAGACGCCTATCATCCCAGAGGGGGACCAAGATTTTTCAAGATTCTTGGACCTCAATGCCGCAGCCCTCCAAAACTATCTCGCGAGAAACCCAACGCGAGACCTTTCGGGTGAAGTGGCGATGATGTCAACATCGTCCGCTACCCAGCCTTTCACCTCAACTGTTAACCTGACCATGGCCAATACACAAAATTTGGCCTCCTCGTCTATTTTTAGACCAACCTCCATCGGGGTTTCATTACCCCCTCAACCACACACAATTCAAACAAGTTCTACATCATACCAGAACTTGATTGTCTCAACCCCACACACTCTTGCGCCTATATATGCAGGAGTGCCTACTTCCTCTTTTGCCAATACCATCATGCAACCACCTTTGGTGGTATCTAGTCAGCCTATGCCTTCTACCTTCATGACCCAACCACCCTTAGCCTCTACTTCTGCCCCTGCGACTAGTCATTCATACGTTGCGCCCTTATTGGTACAACCGACTACGTCGTATGCCTCTTCTAGCCTCTTTCAAGTGCCTTACAACCTAGGGGCCGCTCCGTTCGCCAATCTGTTAGCTGATGTCATCAAGATGCTGATGGATAAAATGTCCAGTCTCGAAGCTTCTATCTCTGGTTCAAGTAATGTCTCTTCATATGACCAGATTTACAATGAACCCATCCATCCTTCTGTCCCTATCCGACCATACCCCAACCATTGGGAGCTTCTTAAATTTACTCACTTTCAGAGTAAGGAAGACCCACAATAGCATCTACGGGCATTCAAACATGCCTGTTACCTTATCGCCCACGATGATGCATTACTTCTACGCACGTTTCCTATGTCTCTTTTTGGCCCTGCCCTTGACTGGTATAACTCTCTCACCAGACATTCTATCTTTTCATTCATTCAACTTGCCCAACTATTTGTTGACCATTTTTCAATCAATATCACTAAACAAGTCTCGATCACAGACCTTTACTCCATTAGGCAATTTGACGACGAATCTATAGTTGATTTTGTCGCCCATTGGAGAGGCTTGATTAACCAGCTCTCCTTCTCCTTGCCTCAACCCGAGCTCATTGAGCTCTTTTCCCGAGCATGTGCCAATCACATCTCGTCCACCTTGCGGGTTCAAACATTCCACACTTTTGACGAGGCCTTCACCATGGCCCAAAAACTTGAACTCCACGCCATTGAAGAAGATAAGGTCAAATTGCGTAACACCAACACAAGAACCAATGACCATTCTTCTTCCAGACCTTCTTCTGCCCACTCTCAATCCAAGGGGTCGGCAAATACTGTCATCTTTAGACCATCATCTTCAACAATAACCAACTGACCAGTATCTTCAACATTAGACTACATCAATAAACATTTTCAACGTCAATCCATACAGCGTCAATTCACTCCAATTGGGGAGTCATATGCCTCTGTCTTGGATAAACTCATCAAGCAGGGGGTCCTCAATCTCCCTTCAATCTGACCACATCAATTCGACCCCTCAACACCTATCCCTACATGGTACAGGGAGAATCACTTTTGTAACTATCACCGTGTCAAAGGCCATGACACGGATCACTGTCAAACTTTCAAAAACATCGTCCAGGACATGCTAGACAAGGGGGATCTTATCTTGGACAACCCAAATGCACCGCCCAACCAAAACCTCGACATCCTCAAGAAACCCTTTCCTAATCACCCGCCTACTCAAGACAACGTCCAAACCATGATCAATGACCCTCAAGACCATGATATACACATAGTTGACACTATCTTTTCTCTTATCCCTGACCAATCTCTTTCACAGGTGGAAGACCTTTCTTCCCCTATACCTCCTCATGGTGAAGAACTTTCTTCTCCTACTTGTCCTCCATCAACTTCTCCTATATTGGAGGATGCTTTGACCACATCAACACCAGCTACCTCGCCTTCATCCTTCTTATCATCCATAGATGATCATATCTTTTTGACTCCCCAACCACACACAGAAGCCATGACTACTCCGGCGCTCTTTCCACTTAAAGAGCCCACATCTTTAATCCCTTCTCCATTGAGAGAAAAACTATCCTCATCTAGGTCCAAACCCGCGTAGGCATCCATCATGCCCAAAGAGATTAAACCTCTTGGTGTTCGCCCCACATCTAATCTCGCCTCGCACAATGGTGGCCCTCAACTCAAACCAAAGAAGGCTACTAAACCACACCGGAGGCCTCCTCCCCCACCTTTGTCATTACCTTCAATTTTAGGCCCACATCCGTCCACTTTACTTGGAGTGCTTCCCACTCCCATACTTCACAGAGGCAAGTCACCTCCATTACTCCCTCAACCCGTTAGACTTATACCTCCTCCAAACCATCGACCAATGTCTCTTATGCCCCTCAAACCAAAGTCATCAACCCTTACTGCAACAAGACACTTAGACCCATTAGTAGGTTCTTATGCTTTGCTGTTACGGCAATTATTGCAGTCCTCTCATATCTATCTCCCGCCGCTTAGACCATATCAATCTCTCAGACCAAAACCCCCCTGGTTCGATGACACTTAGGTTTGTGCGTATCATCTCACACCTAGGCACGACATGGAGCATTGTTGTGCCCTCAAGGTCACCATTCGCCAATGTCTGGGGAATGACACCTTTCTTCTCGACCACATCATCAATAAACCTTCAATACCGCCCCACTCATCAACTCTCGGATCAAGGTCATCTTGGTTCGACAACTCTAAATTCTACCACTATCATCACACTCCGGGACATGACACCGAGCATTGTTGCACTCTTAAAGCTGTCATTTGTCAATAATGGAGAAAGGATTCCCTTCTCATCAAGGATCCTCTTGACCACCCCTCCGACAAATCATCAACATTGACCCGTGCTTCTCCAACCTCATCACCTAAATTAGAATCTCCACGCCAGACTATAGTCCCTTTGCTGCCTTTAACCCCCTTATTCGACATCAACACAGTCCATCTGACCACTAAACCTCAATTGACCTTAACCAATCCATCAAAAATTCTCCCTAGCCGCTGGGGGAATTCAACCTTCATCCAAACTTTGACCAATTTTTCAACACAGTCTCGACCACATATCAATCACTCTTTCAACTTAACCTCAACCAGACTAGCAACCAAACATTTAACTCGACCTCAACCAAACATTCGACCCAACCAAAAACCAAATACCAACCAATCAACCCTCGACCAACCATTGACCAACTATCAAATGACCAAATCTCAACCAAACATTGACCAATCTTTTTATCAAAATATTCAACTAGTCTCAACCAATCAACAATCATATCAACCAACTTCACAATCAACACCTGACCAATCTGGAAAGAGTAAACAGGGCAAGTTTGCTCCTAATTGGCTCAGACCTTTTATTATCACGCACAAGTATGGATCAGGGACTTATCGTCTATCTTCTCTTGATGGACAAACAGAACCTGAGCCTCTTAATGCATTGCATCTGTGACCGTTCTACTGCTAGTCGAGTACTCGTCCACTTGACACTTAACTTGAGCTCATCCCTTGAGCAATCCCCATCCTCTCAGTCCTAATTCCTTTTAACCCTATTCCTCTTAACAATTCCTATAATCCTTTTATGCTGTATGGATGCTTTGTCCTAATAAAAGGGAGCCCTTGACCTTCTATAATCTTGTCCATGACTCACATTTCTATAAAAACAAATCAAGATGTCACAATATCCATGGTCACTATATCAATATCAAAATCAAAAGGCAGACTGCTCCCTCGAAGGACAGTTGTACTATCATTGCTGTAATTAATAGACTGCTCCCTCGAAAGACAGCTATTCAAAAGCCCTTATATTAAACAAAGATCTAGACCACTCCCTCGAAGGATGGCTATGACTAATCTGGCAATAAACAACACTATTTTAGAAGCTTCTCACATTGATCAGCTTCAAAACTGACCACCAAACAAATGACATCTCCATGCAGGCTTCCCGCATTGATCAGTCTGTGCCCAAAAAAAAAAAAAAAAAAAACAACGAGTCATGGACTTAACTTATAGTTGTCTCAGGGTCTCCTATAAAAAGGGCAAAGTTATCTCTGCTCTTAAAACGGGTTACCCTTTTTCCTCCTCCTATCACCTGCTCAAGGGACTTCGAGCTCACTTTAATGTCAAAGTGATTCGATTACCGCTCTAACATAACTATGGTCAATGACGTCACGCATGAATGGAGCTCTTGGTTCTCATAACCCCTATCTATGCTATCTTTTTGGTCCTTGTCAATGAAAGAGCACTATGCTTTTCACTTCTTCTGCACTTTGGTCACATTCACCTTCATCACTTGTCAATCGACTCGACTCAACTCTCTTTTCAGACCACTCCCATAGCCTATTCACCCTAGTTTCTATAGACACCAATACACATGGAAACTATTGACCCGCTGCAATTTATGTTCAGCATAAACCAATACTTGCTGAAGCATAAATAGACCTCAATTCATTTTTAGCATCCATCCATCACGAATATGGAATATTGCTAGGAATGAAGGACCTCTCGACCAATGTTGCAGAATACACCATTTGGAAAAGGCTGCAACATCTCTTCTCCTCATCATTTCATCATAACCAAGACCAATCTATTGACCATTTTGACCACCTATCTACTACTCAGACCCTTTGTCTGAACTACATTGGTCTGAGGCCCTATGACTAGGGCTATGTAGGCAGCACTCAGATGACACGACCATCTTCAGGGGTTAGCTCGACCATTCTCGTTTGTTCGTCTCTCTAATGGACAAACCTTCTTTCCTTCTTTTAACCATAACCTTGCCCTTGACCATGACCAATGCTATCCCTTTGTCCCTCCCTCCCTTCTTGGGAGAACTACATTGGCCTGAGGCCCTATGACCAGGGCTATGTAGGCAGCACTCAGTTGACCTGGAGTCTTCTGAGGTTAGCTCGGCCACATCCTTTCGTCCATTCCTCCCCTCGACCACCAACCATTGGAGATCATGCCTATCTCCTCCAACCTCGACCACTTCCAAGACAATGTTGCCTTGGTTGTTTTTGCATGTATGCTACCTCATGACTGGTTAGCAGAATTGTGCGCAGACCTTTTTAGACCCTCACAAGTATAGGATCGCAAGCCGGTTGATCCACACTACTTGTGACTTTTTCATGTTTCTAGGAGCACTTCCTGAGCCTGGGATACCTAGAACGCGATGACCCATTTGGAGCTTCAGCTTCGATTGAATAACCTGATCAGCAAATGACTAAATGCTGGGGCCCAGTTATTTCAATTTTGGCACTCCTTGACCCTTGACCTACGACACTTTGACCTAACCATCTCGTGCAGTGGTATGCATGCAATCATGCCTTTTGCAGCGTTCACCCTCACCCCTTTTTCATCCACTCTTTGTCAAATTAGCACTCGATTCTCGGTTCCCTTCCCTCGACTCCTGATTTGAGGGGGTATACCTCATCCATAATCAGGGCAATCTGCTTCCTATTTTTGTCTTGCAGTTCATTCGAACAACCAACAAGACGAAATCAACCTTATCCCTCACCTGGGACAATCACTCCTATTTTTGTCTTGCAGTTCGTCCAAAACAACCAACAAGACAAAAAGGGGCAAATGTAGACACCGAAATCGTGTCGACTCCCCTGGTCATTCCCCATTTTATTCTTCTTCGCCTATTTAACCCTTGTCGACCACTTTTTCCACTAGCCTTGACCCTGGCAGCATGTAAAAATGAGCACAGAGCTAAAGCTAGACTCTATTCCCATTATGCATCTGCCGACGACGGTCGTTACCCGGCCGACGTTGCCGACGTCGGTCACTTATCGGTCGACGTCGACAATCCTGCCGACGTCGGTCACCTTACCGTTACCCATTTTCAGTTATCATTTGGTTCCTAATCGATTTTCTGATCGGTTATCAAACCGTCTCTCGAACCGTCTCTCGAACCATCCCTTGCCTTCATCAGCGTCCACCGATCAATCCCGAAGGCTAATCAATCAATCGATCCTGAACTCTGACATTCACAAACTCTTGCAACCAATCAGCTCTGACGATCAACCAACTCCAGCATTCGACCAATCTGCATTCACTTCGATCAACTTACGGCAACGCTTTGACAACTTCAATCATGGCTTTTATCATGTCTTCTGACAGGTAAGTATTTCCTCTGTTTGTTTTTATTTCTTTCTAGTTATTATTTGTTTGTTATTTCTATTTCTATCACCCTGAATCTTCAGACCGTAGACCTGAACCCTGAGTCCCTTCTTTACATCTCTGCCCATTATCCAAATCTATAACTCTATCTAGACTCGACTAAAACTCCCAGACCCTGTCCAAACTTGACCTTACTTTAACTAGACCCTGTCCAGACCCTGTCCCGATCCTGACCAAGACCCTATCCTGACCCTACCAGACCTTCTGCAACTCGCCTAGACTCTGTCCAGAACTTGCCCCGACCGACGCCGGTCACTACCCCGACTGACACCAGCACTTTAACCGACGTCGGCACTTTCCCTAACCAACGCCGGCACTACAGAGACTGACATCGGCGACTGCACAGAATAGTTTACTTCATTATCAGGTACGCATTTTATTTTTTGTCCTTTATTTCTGTCATTTTATCTTTCATTATATCTACTTCAGTCCAATATTTTGCTTTTTTATCAGTGGGTTGATATCCTTCTACGAAGTCTTCATACTTCTGGGATCAGGCGTTCGCCTGACAGCCCACCATATCTTTGACTAACGTTTTTTCATGTTTCAGTCTCTTTCCTTCTCAGGTGTCATTCCTCCACAGCCAAAGAGGAGAATCTTCCAACATCTGATTTTGGTGCACACGACTTTATCAGGTATCTTCTAGCCTTGACCATTTCTTTTAGTTTCTTATTTCTTCTTTGAATGTAGAAAGCAATTTAGCATAGAAACAGAGTGTTTTTTTCTTACTCTTTATTTTTCCTTTGCTTTTAGGATGTGATGTGGCTAATGCTTTTTGAGAGGTAGAAGACTGAAGGTGAGATAATTTGGATTCCTTCTTAGTAATTTTCTCATATAATAACTCTATATCTATCATTTTTAATGTGGCACCTAAGGCATCCATGCTAGATAAAAAGGTATAATCAAATATTTGTAATGGACCCCTCAACTTGGACAAAATCAAGTACATACACTCTTCATTTTTCTTAACTCATCCACTCCCCTTAAATTATGCCAAAAAATGATTAAAATTAGTGAGGTAGTATACAATAGAGGTAAAGTCATCTAAATTAAGTGAAGTAAACTCCACTTTAAGGTGCATATCTCTCATATGATCTACTTTTCCAAATAAACCCTTTAGCTTAGCCCACATTTTGAATAGAGTATCACACACATCCAAATGAAATAATAAATTATAATTCACATAAGTTTGTATCAAACCCATACACTCATCAAACATACATTGGTGTTGAAACTCTTCAGATTCTCATGTGAATTTGGTTGAATTTCATTCATTAGGGACCATAATCCTTTATGTTTAATGATTATTTCCATTCTAGGTCTCCATATATAGTAATTGTGTGTAGTCAAAGGCTCACAATGATCAATACCATAAGTATAAGTCATGATATTAAATCACAAAAGAGCATAAAAATCATAAAAATATGCATAAATCAGCACCAAGACAATACCCCCTCCCCAAAAGATTGTATTAAAGACCCCCCTCCCAATTTCGGCACTTTATAAAATTAGTGAATTTTTACAAAGTAATGACACTAATAGATAGATAATTGAAAACCATACACTTTTGAAAAAAATATAACTTAATTATGAGTTACAGTTTAAAAGTTATAGGCTTTATAAATTATGGATTCTCATAAATGGGTCAAAAACATTAAAAATTACACTATAAACTGACTTTTGTGACCAAAATGGAAATAAAGGTAGGCTTCCACCCACTCGTTAGAATTATAATTTTTTTGTAGACAATATCAAGCCCACCAAAGTGAAAAAAAAAACTTTCCTGGTGTTTATGGGCTCAAACCACTTTTCAAAGTAAAAAACACTTGGTTTATATCAAAGCCACATTTTTAAGGGGAAAATTTCTAGAATAGTAGATTAAAATAACCATAAATTTCTTAATGCTCATCAAAATTTAAAATTATACAATGTTTTGGAAATATGTGAGAGAAGAGCTCATAACCTAAAAATATTTTTATAAAATTCCTTATGAGTAAAGATACATTGATCAAAACATATTGCATTTTGGTAAAAATTAAAAATAGATTTCCAAGAGATCACCATGAAATATCTCTCTACTAGATCCTTCTCTTACAATGATGGTCTCCAAATAGGGACACCACCTCTCCACTAAGGATGCCTATCTGAGTTAAAAGGGGAAAGGATGCCACTTTAGACTTTCCAATGCCCCTCTAACATCATCCTCCTTGTACAAAGGAAAGAACATAATATTTTTAATGCTATAATCTTCAAACCACAATGCAACCTATGCAAATGGTGAATGACATGTTGATGATGACTTAAGGATGGTAGAATAAGGACAAAAAATCTTGTAAACAAATAAAATTATTTGAAAACTTGTAAGCTAATAGATGGTTGCAAAACCTCAAAGCTCTAATACCATGTTAGGAATGGTAAAAACATTCCAATAAGCCAAGATCTGAAGAATTTGTAACAAAAAACATCACATAAAGTTGCAAAAAAATGAGATGTAAAATAAGACAACTCAAATGATATTCATAAAAGAGATTCTATCTATTGCGCTCAAGGAACTATTACAATATTGAAATCCTTAGCTTCTCTCTATTATGCTTCACCGTACCCTTGTATTTATAATATTTGAAGGTAGGTGAGAGAAGTACATTTGGAAATATGAAACTAGCTATTGCTAAATGAATAGTTCTATCATGTGCATAAATTTATACCTACCTTGTGCACTATTATTAACATTAAAACCTAACTTATTGACTACATAATTAGACATGTGGGTATGAAATTTTATACCACACGTGAGTCTAACTGACCTAGGTTAAGCATTCTTGGTAAATACCCAAGTTACATAGGTTAATCCCAATTTACTCTTAACCCCAAGTATATACTCTAACAATAAGGTCCTTGAAGGAAATGGCCAACTGTATGCTTCATTATAAATCTCTTCCACCTTAGTATTGGGCCAAGGCCATAAACTATGCTTGTTATATCTAGAACCAAGTTATTCATAAAGTATTGAATGGAGTCACTCCTTTTAAATCTTAGAATAGTCAAAACCCCACAATAAAGCACTTATGATTGTTTGGATCTCTTGTCATCATCTGTATTCTAAATAAGAAATATAAGGTAATGGAACCTCAAAAGTAGCCTTGCATCTTCATGGGATATCTTGAGGGTGTTAAGGGATACAAGATTTTCCATCCCACCACTCATGAGTTGTTTATTGAGAGAATAATTTTTTTTCAAGAGGGTCCTACATACTATGCACATGACACTCCTCCCTCTTCCCTAGATGCATTGGGATTTGATGGTTATTTTGATGATTCAGATCTACCTCAACATCTTCCTAATGGTCCAAATTATTATTCTAGTTTTTATGATGAGATTAGTGATGAGGGTTCACCTCCTCCTTATCCTATAATATCTTTAAAGGATGAGGAATCTCTTCCTAGCTCTCTAACATCTCATTCTTTTTGGGCTAGACAGACACTTCAAAGTGATGTCCATTGGGTTAGACATATATTAGACACTAGGAAAACACATCCACAATTATATAATTCCCCACATGATTTCATTGAATCTACTTATGATCCAAATTCATTTTGTATTTTATAAGGCATTCCTAAGTAGGATACTACTATGAAAGATGAGTATGGTTCCTTGCTAAGGAACAACACTTAGAATTTTATCCTTCTTCCTAAGGAAAGAAAAATTATTCAATGTAGGTGGATTTACATTAAAAAAATTGTAGCATATGCATCTGTAGAAAAGTTCAAAGCACATTTGGTGGTAAAGGTTTTTTTTTAGGTACTTGAAAGTGACTATATTGAGATGTTCACCTTAGTTGCCAAAATAAATTGAATCTGACTCACTCTTGTCATTATTGAAGCATATCATTGGTATGTTCATCATATTAATGTAAAGAGTGTCTTTCTTCATGGTGACATCAAATATAAAATATAAATGGAACAACCGTAAGGATTTGTGGAAGATTCATTCTTAGTTTGCAAGATTTAAAAATTTGTCTATGGCGTCAAACAAGCCCTTTGAGCTTGGTATAATAAGAACTCCTTTATTCTTTTGTTTGGGTTCACCACATGCCATTCTATTCTAAATGTATACATTTTTTAGTAGGATGATTCATTTTTTATTTTAGTTCTCTATGTGGATGAACTATTGATCATAAGGATTTATCCATCCACCATTGTAGCAGTAAAAATTGCTTTGTCTAACAGGTTCTCAATGACTAACTTGGGATTATTGCATTACTTCCTTAGGATTGAAATTTCTCAATTTAAATCCAATATCACTATTTAAAAATTCAAGTATGCTCTTGATTTGCTTACATGGTTTAAAATGGTTGACTGTAAGATAAATACAACTCCCTTTCTATCTGGTGCTAAGCTTGAGGTTAATTGCCTATCTCTTTTGGTTGATGTTACCTTATATAAATAACTTATTAGTAGTATAATCTACCTTATGAACACTAGACCTGACATCTCATATGCAGTGGGCATGGTCTCTACATTTATGTAGGAACCATATGAGCTACACTACAAAGTAGCTAAGTATATTCTCCACTACATTAGGGTACTCATAGTTTTAGGATTCACTGTGGAGTAGACATCGATGTTGACTTGATTGGTTATATAGATTTAGATTGGGTTGGTGATATTTAGAATCATAATTAGAATTTTATTGCTTTATCTTATACTAAGGTAGAATATATATGAGTTATTAATATTTCCACTAAGTCTATATGTATTTAGGTGATTGTTATTGAATTCAGTATCTAGTTTTGATGATCAATTATCATCTTTTGTGACAAATAAAACATAATCCAAATATTTAGGAATCTAGTCCTCCATCAATAGACTAAGCATATCAATATTCACATGAATTTCATTTGTGATATTATCCAAGAGCAATTCAATAATCTCTACTACATCTAGATAATGGATCAAATTTCTAATATATTCACCAAACCCTTCATTGAGATCAAGTATCTTCATTTGTGTAATCTTCTTAGAGTTTAAAAAAGTTCATCTTCCTCCTTTGGGGTTACTTTCTATGTACATGGGTACCTCATCAAGGATTTGTGTTGGGACCCAATTCTATTACACACCTAAGATATGCTTAAGGGGAGGTGTTAGTGTAGGATTTTTCTCACTATGCATTTTACTTGAATGATCTAATTAGTTTGCTTAAGTTAATAATAGGTCATTAAGGGAAATGTACTTTGAGTCATTTTTTAATTGTGAGTTTAGTTAATTACCTTTTTGGGTGACCAAATTTCTCACTATATAATGTACCTTCCTATGTACTTTCTGGCCAATAATGATGCTAATACAACTTTTGGTTGTGAAGACAAGTTTCTTATGTTTGAGTTATTTTTAAAGATTTCACTACTCCATATAATTTAAGCTTTTTACATTTGATCTTGTCTATATTGACCCTTGATTGTGGCTCACTGTGACATATACATGTTTTATACACCAAACCCTAGTCATACTTATCATTTTGACCATTTTTCACTATTTTTATATTAGTTTCAAACTATAAATGAACCTTATTCCATATGCAGTAGTTTTTTCACCTTTTTGCACTAAAACAATCTATTATATTTCATACATGGATCCCTAAACTACTTCACCACTTTGGGTATGAAATTATGGAGTTAAGCACACCTTTAGTTCTAAATAACACTTAGATTTAAAATAGGAATGAGGCATGCATATCCTATTCCAAATTATTCAATGAAAATGAAATTTCCAAAGGTCTTACCCTCTACAGTCACCATTTTAACCATTTTTCACACTTAGCTCATGCCTTCTCTAGGAAATTTTAACCATTTTCCACATGGATTACTCATCCCTATATGCAAACCAATGATCCCATAATGTCCATATTATTAATTTAAAATAGTTTAGGATCATCCATAGATTGTTCCTCACACCTAAATAAGTTGTAGATTAGTTATTTGTCCTCTTAGTATAATAGCACCCTAATTGGACAACATCACTCCTTGGGAGTGTCTAGTTCCAATGCTCTTTTCCTCCCATCAAATTACTATTAATTTATCAAATTTAAATTCATGTAATGGGTCATCCCAAAATTTTAGGAAGCCTCATCTGAATGTATTATTTATCGATCACTATAAATACATATTTTAAGTCATTTTTCACACAAGAGGATTCCACATTGAAAAGCACCAAAATTCTAATTTCACATTGAGATTAAATTCCTTATTTCTCACAATTTAGATTATATACATCCCTATTATCCTTGAGCTAAATTATTAATACACTTTTAAGGTGATAATTCATGATTGAAGCACTTAATCACACTAGGATTGCACCAACATCTAGAATTTTGCACCATTCTTTCACACACACCACGATAGCATGGGAGAACTACATGGAGGTTGATTCATTTTTAGATTATTGGTATGTAGGTAGTTATCAACATAGGGGGTGTTGAGATAAATCAAAACTTCAACTATTATTCCATTTTTATCCCATAATTAAATTTACCCTCTTGATCTATTTAAGTAGGGTTTTAAGTGAAGAGTAAGATACATAGTGATTTTCATAAAGGATATGAGGCTCCTACATAGTCCATAAAACACACACGTGAGGGAAAACCTATCACAAAAAAATAAGAGTTTCATCACATAGAGGACACCAACACTCCCTACGGACAATAGTGTACAACTCTCTTATCCAATTACAATGTTCATGTCTAGAGACCCTACAAAACCCTATTTCATATCCACAATAAATTAATATAATCTTCCATTTTATTTTAGTCCATGATACAGTTCTGCATTCTAGTTTTATAACTAGGTTATATTTCTTTGGCCTTATTTATAATATTTCCAAATTTATTAAGTTACAAATTAGTCTGTGTATTCATATATGTAGCATTATGATTTTATACAATAGTTTATCTTATCTAATAAATTAGTTTCTTAATTCACTAAAATTTGATGAAACACTATCCAACAGTGTCAATCATGTTCTTCTCCATGGGATTAGTGATCCTAGGGAGGTATTTAGTTAGAAGAGACACCTATATGGATCTTGGAAAGCTTGAGGAGACACTAAGTTTATCATAGATTGAAAATCCTTCAATCTAGGGAATTTTAGGTACAACAACATGTTAATGTCCAATTGAAGACTTTGGGATCAAAAAACATAAGGAAGTTAGAAATTTATTGGGTCAGTAGAGCTCAGTGGACTAAGTGCCACAAATCCAAGTGGAGGGGTTCTACAAAGTGGACAAAGAGTGTTACGGTTAAAAGTAATTGAGATCAATAGAATGTGTGCCACCAATATAGGAGGTTTAAAGTATACATAAGGCCCAAAAATATAGAATAATACTTAAGCTTAGGGAGCCTAGGTGGTTTATCTAGCTTGGAAAATTAGGAGTGACTTGACCACTATCCAACAGTGTCAATCATGTTCTTCTCCATGGGATCAATAATCTTAGGGAAGTATTTAGTTAGAAGAGACACTTATATGGATCTTGGAAAGATTGAATAGACACTAAGTTTATCACATATTGAAAATCCTTCAATCTAGGGAATTTTAGGTACAACAAGGTGTTAATGTCTAATTGAAGACCTTGGGCTCAAAAAACATAAGGAAGTTGGAAATTTATTGGGTCAGAAGAGCTCAGTGGACTAAGTGCCACAAATCCAAGTGGAGGGGTTCTACAAGGTGGACAAAGAGTGATAGGGTTAAAATTAATTGAGATAAATAGAATTTGTGCCACCAATATAAGAGGTTTAAATTATACAATAAGATAAATAGGGCCCAAAAATATGGAATAATACTTAAGCTCACAGAGCCTAGCTGGTTTATCTAGCTTGGAAAATTAAAGAGGAGTGACTTGAATATATTTAAAAGGAATATGTTAGATATAGGCTTGTGGAGGCCAAGAAGACTTGAAAGGTTTATCTAGTTATGATGATGACACAAGAAGACCATACAATTTGTTCCCCCTCTTGGGTACTACTTAAGATGATGATACAAAGGGATCATACAATCTTTGCCCCCTCCATGGCCATGGAGGTTGGGTCATTATAATCAATTTAGATGTAAATATTCCCTCTAAAATCTTAGGTAAACCCACTTAAGTTTGAAACCTACAATACCCAAAATAATAAAATAATTTAGTAATCCTCTTGAAAATCCTTGGAGGCTTGAGGAGAAACAAAGCAAAAAATTTAAAAGAGACTAAAACTAGATAACCATAGCATTATGTGGAGCCATGGATACTTTTGTAAAGACTTGATAAGCTAAGGGAGAGTTGGGATAGAAGTTCATGGGTTTTTCCTTCCTCCCTTCCCCTTATATTCCCTCTCATATCCTTATGTTTACTTGGGGACCCATAGGTTAGGAGAGACATTTTTTTGGGTTCATGCATAGTTTTATGGATAAGTTAAGGTTTGATATATTTTGATGGTGTATGTTGTTATAATATAATATTGGAGATATAATCCTCCAAATTTTTAAGGGATTATAACTTTTAACTTAAGTAAACTTTAAAGTCTCTAATTAAGCCTTAATCTAGTAATTAGTATGTGCACTGTATTATTATAAAGTGAGTTTGAGAAAATGGTGATGTCACTTAAGTGACATCCCAAGGAGAATAATTTTTGACTTGAGGCCTTATTATTAACATTAAATTAAATCTTGTGGCACTTAATTGAATTAAAATTAGATAAATTAATAAAGATAAATCTTGAACCTTGTAAACTAAACCTCCTTATAACCTAGTGACTTACTAATGTAATTATTACCTTGGCCAACACTATTTCACATGTGAAATTATATGTTGTTTGCCTTATAACTTATTATGCTAAGATGAACTTATGATAACTTTAAAAATTAAAAATAACATTATTTTGGCTTGTTTTCTCATGTGAAAAATATGGGCATAAACTTAGTCTTTCTAATAATTTTTTCAAGTCATGTAAATTATTTTCTCTTTTATTTTATTTACTTAATATGTCATCTAAATAATATTCTAAGATGTTATACATATAATCATGAAATATGTGTTTCATCACCCTTTAATAGGTAGCACATGCATTCTTGAGTCCAAAATCCATAACCATGTATGAAAATGTGCCCCAATGTGTGATAGAAACATTTTTACGTTGGCCATTAGGATTGATTTTGATTTTATTATATCCAAAAATTACATACATAAAGGAAATAATTATAAGTCTCATAGAAAAATCAATAATCATATCAATATTTGATAGTTTAAAATCACCCTTGTGGATCACCTTGTTTATATCTATAAAATCAATATCTATCTTGATTCCCTTCGTTATTTTTCTAAAAAGTAAAATTTCAGAATACACTTTCAATAATTAATATGTCTAATAAAACCATATCAATCAGTTTTTACAATTCTTCCTCTAAAAAGGACACCTTAGAATGCATCTTTATAATATTTTGTCTTACAACCTTTACATTGAAGTTTACAACAAATTTTTGCTCCTCAATAGAATTAGAAACACTAGTCATATAATTATAAGACTAAGTAAAAATTCATTGATATTATATCAATAATTTTGTCTATTATTTCCATTCTTCAAGATTAAAAAGGCTCTAACTTCATAAATTTAGGTGTGTTATTAGGTATAATGTTAATAATGAGTATATCCTCATTAAATATAGTTGATATATCTTCCACATAAATTTTAATAGGTAAAGTTCCCAAACTACCCAAATCCACTTTATCATCACTATATGAGGTTTATCCTTCATCAAAATATGCATGCTAACTCAAAATAATGATGTAGGAACATATATGTATGAATTAAAATCTTGAATCAGCTTAGAATATGTGTAGTGTGTCATGTGGAATCTGACTTGTCAGGGTTCCTAGAAGACTTTGAACTTTAAAAAAATCCAAGGATAAAAAAGAGTCAATTTAAAATAGCAAACAAGTTTCAAGCTGAGTGTTTCTTATATGGTGATGAAACCATTAGTGTTTTCAAGAGGAAGTTTCAAAAATGTTAATTTCATTAACCAATAACTTTTTAATCACCAATCTACATTAATTATCATTTCACCCACATAGGTTGCATAAATAGAGTAATAATATATAATTATTAGTTTTCTCATCTTGGGCATTTCAATAATATTTGGGGTGTTTGAAGAGGCATAGATAGAAGTAGAGAAAAGGGATTTAATGTTCTACAGAAAAATAAAATATAGATAAAGGTCTCAATAAATTATATAACATAAGACCACCCACTAAATCTCTCCTATTTATTTATTTTAAATCATCTTACTTAAGATGAATAAAAACATTGATTTTTATCATTTCGTGATATTACCAAATAGGTCACTAAATGTAGTGATTAACCACACTTGAGTTAAGTCAAATTCACAAATAATAATGCAACTTGTGTGATGAAATCATCCTTGATATTTGATTCATTCTCACCCCTACAAATTATGAAATATTTTTATATTCTCTGCCCTTATGCCCAGACAATATTTGAAAAATGGATAAGATCCTTGAAATTATATTCCCTCTATCCCATAAAATATTATGAAAATTTAAATGTGGAAAATTATTGAAAATTTCATACTCCATTTATAAAAAAAAATCATAGAAACCAATGATATAACATGTACCATTGATCTGAATGGAATGCATCTTGATTGTTGATTTTTTATGAAACATTCTTCATGGATTCATGAGTTAAACCAATGAGCATAATTCAAATATTCAATGTAATAAAAAACAACTATATTATGGATACACGAATGTGTGTTGGCCCTTGATCTCTAATTACTATAATAATAATTATTGATGTATCGATTAGGTTAATGAACATTGTCTTTATTTGATCCTTCCCCAGATTAAAGAGTGCACATGTTATGAATTGATGATATAACATGGGAAATTGATATGGAAAATTAGTGAATGTTTACCATTTATTTAGTGTGAAAACATTGAATTGAGAATCATCCTTTGTGGTAGTGAATTTTTATGACGGTGCCATGATTTTTGTGGGATAACTCAATTTTTTTTTAGGGGAAACATTAGTTTTCATGGGTAGTCTATGTTTTTTTGGATTTCATATACCTCAATTTTTTAGGACACCTTGAGTTAAAAAATGATAGGCTTATTAAAATTTAAGCATTTGTGGATCTTTCACATCCACATAAATCCTAGGATATTATGGTTGTGAAAGCTTTGAAAATGATTTTGCATGGGATACCTTGAATTTTTTGAGGTGTACCTCAAATTTTTAAAAGTAAAATGTTATTTTTCAACAAGGAATAAGCATAGTTAATTTTTCAAAATTTTAAAAATTTTAATGCTAAAATTTTTGTTTTGTCATTTACAATTAAAATAAAAAATTAAAATAACAATTGTGATGAAATCTTCATGAGGACTCCATTTTTGGTAACTTAAAGGTTTAAAATATGTTTTTTGACCCTTATATATGTAGTGGTAAATTTGGATCAAATACAAAAGTGTTAGATCAACTTTGAAACAACATAAAATTAATATTTCCCAAAACATGGCTAAATATCAATCACAACCAAGTTGTATTACAATGGGCCTAGACTAGTCATTTGGGTGGAGGCTCAAATTTTAATGGGCATCCTTTGTTATCATAATGCAAATGCATAAAAAATATGTTTTTTGGCACCCAAGTATCAAACACTTTTTTGGGGGTATTTTTGGTGGGGGTACTTTACTTGGAGCTTCCTGAAAATACATAGAAATACTTGTAAAAAATTACATTGTAGTGGGGCCTAAGTATCAACAAAAATGTGTAACATAAATTATTTGTCTTTTAAAAATGCATCCTACATAGAAATTAATTATTTTATTATTAATTTTTGGATGTTAATTTAATGCATTCACATTGAGATCCTTTAATATCCCATAAAATGTATCACTTTTGACATGAAAAGAACAAAATTATGAGGCATGTTTGACTTTTGAAGACAACAATTGACATTATGAATATTCAAATATTAAACATAATAAAATTTTAATCAATGTTAGAATTTTTTAAACCAAGTTATCTCACATGATATTTATATTTTTAATATTTTTTCAAGATTTGATGGAAATATTTAGCATAAAATGTATTTGTCATGTTACTTAAATTACATATAATATGAAAAAGGCAAGTGGAAAATTAAAAATTCAATCCTATAGCAAATAAGAAAATAGATACAAAAGGAATATACTTGGAATAATTGATAATTAGGTTTATGATGACTAATAATTTAGGAGAGTGTCTTCATGCTAGTATAACCTTATGAAAGACTAAGAAAAATAGAATTTAATATCTAGTTTGGGATCACCTACAATGTATCTTTATTCTTATTTAATATTTTATTAGCTCCTAGAACTACACCATTTATATTAGTATTGTAAAATTGAATAAAATAACAAAGGAATGTGTTTCCCTCTGTCTTTAAAAAGGTGACGTGTGTTCCAATTTTCCTGTTGGATAACATATCCTTCATTAGACCTCTTGTCTAGGACTTGCACCATTTAGTATTAAAGGTTTTTTTTAAAGTCTAAATTATAATTTTTCACCTATAATACCTAATATAGTGATCATAAATTATGGTATTAGGTTTTGATTGACTTAACCCGTTAATATGCCTCCTAGGAGAGTAGATGGAAGAGGTAGATTAAGACCTGCCAATGTGGAAAGAAGACTAGATGAGGTTGTGTACATGATAAAAGTTATGAAATAAAGATTAGATGTTGTTAACTAAGATCGAATAAGAGGTTTTATACCCAGAGATGATGTGTGTAATTTTGAAAAAGAGAAAAGATCATAAGAATAAGGAAAACATGAGAATGCTAATGAACAATTAGATTTGGATGAAGATAGGCTAATTAGAGCTATATTAATGATTGAAAAAGAAATAAATACGGAATTTTCAAGATTATTAATAAATTTGAATCCAAAATAATTGATGCATTGGCTTATGTATATTCAATAATACTTCAAACTTTATGAGGTGGTTGACCCAAAGAGAGTGAATGTGGCTCAAACCAAACTAAAATGCCATGGAGCCCTATGGTGGAAAGAGGTAGAAAATAAGATGAGTAGAAGAAGTAAAAAAATATTTCCCACTCATATAGAATGATTTACAGTTTAAACATAAAATATATACTTACATATTTATTTGTAATCTAATGATATCTTAGTGTAAATTACTACACCAAGGAGTTCTAAAAAATAATCATACAGTCTAGTGACCATGATGTAGATGAAAACAAGGTTGTAATATATATATGGGATGAAAATAAACATTAAATATGAGTTAATTAGGGTCAAATTATAAAAAATGTAAGATATTTTCAATTTTCATTTAAATTTGAAGAGAAGTTTTCAAGAAGGCAACAAAAAACAACAAGAGGTAAAGGAAAAATTTCAAGGTGACAAGGTCAATAAAATGTTGGAAATGGATGACATATACATGAGGTAGAAGATAGTAATTATCAAAATAAAATTCATGCAACAAGAGGAAGACCATATCCTTAAATAAGAAAATATAAATGTGGTATAAGAAGAATAAGAGGATTTTCAACACATGCTTAATTTGTGGATATGGTGGTCACTAAGATTATGAGTGCCCACAAGAAAAAAGAAAAGAAAAATGATGCCAAAAATTATATTGTACAAGTGGAATAAGAATCTATAGTAACAGTCAATCATGCAGAAGAGCCATAACATGGATAATATTTTATGATGAAAAGTGTATTTATATAACCCCAAGAAGAAGGAGAATGAACTGGTACAAAGGAAGAATATTTTTTTAACCATTTAAAAATATGGATGTAAGTGTTTTAAAGTAATTATTTATGATGGTAGTGAAAAACATTTGGTGTCAAATAAAATGATAAATAATCTTTGGTTAAAAATAAAAATATGCCTAAATTTTTACAAGGTGTCATGCTAGCCAAAATGGCATCAAATTCTAGTAAATGAACAATGTTGGGTCACTTTTAAGTGTGGGTATTTTAAATATGAAGTTATGTGTGATATTTTATCATGGATGTGTTTCATGTGTTCTTAGGTATACCTTGTAAATTTTATCATATATTCATAGATGGTGATAGAGTCAATAATTACACACTTTGAAACATGTAAATAAGTATACCTTGAGCCCATTCAAGGAAAAATAGGAGGAAGTGAAAATATTCATAAATATTTGATTATTTTTAGAAAACAATTTTAAAAAGTATAAAAGAGGGAGAAATCATGCATGTCATTAATTTCTAAACCTATGCAAATTGGGACAATGGACAAGGAAAGTGAGATACCAAGTGAAGTGAAGGATTTGTTGGATTAGTATGTATTAATTAATTCCAATTATGTACCAGATAGCTTTCCACATGTGGGGATCATTTTCCATCACATGGATTTAGTTTTCAAATCTAGTTTTCCAAAAAAGGAAGCTTATATATTTACACCCGCATAGAATGAATAGGTGAATAGGTAAGAGTAAAAACTATTGGAAAATGGTCTTATAGGATAAAGCTTGAGAAAATGTATAGTTTCATCATTTTTTCACCTAATAAAGGTATAGAATGTGGTGTATGTGCATGGATTATAGAGCCATAAAAAATATAGCAATCAAGTACACATTTTAATTTCCTCAAAGGGATTACTTGATGGACTATTTGAGTGGATGAAACTCCCTCAAAAATTTATATGAAGAGTTTGTATCATCAAATCATTATTCAAGAGGGTGAAAAATGAAAGACCAATTTAAAATAAATGAAGGTTTATATGAGTGGTTGGTTATGCTATTTGGTTTTTAAAATGCACCAAGTACATTTATGAGATTCATGAATGAAGTATTAAAACTGTATATTGGTAAGTTTTTAATTCTGTATTTAGATGATAATATGATTTTTAGTAAAAATATATATTTAAATCATTTTAGATAAGCATTCCAAATATTAAAAATAATATAATTTTTTTATAAGTATGAAAAAGTGCATTTTTATGAAGACCAAATTTGTTTATTTTGATTTTTTTATCTTAAAGGACAGATAAAGGATGGATCCAAAAAAGGTGAAATGTATTTTGGAGTGGCTAACACAAAAAATAATGTTTTAATCTAAGACTTTTCATGGGTTATTTTAGAAACCTAATTTTTTCACAAAACCATTATTCCTATGTTTTATTCCCAATTCAACTTATTTGGAAAAATTGTATATTTTAACCCATTTCTAGGATGGCCCCAACCCCACATAATTTTTTATTTGGTCCATGTATCCTAAAATAATTTTAGTGTTTATCCAAAAGGAATTAGTTTATACATATAGAGTGTATTTTATCCATTATCTAACCTTGCCTCAAAAACAAATCTTGACTTATCTCCTAGGCAAACCCATACTTATACGGGCCTATCCAAGACAAGCTTGTACTCATAAAAGTTTATCTCTTTTATATTTTTGGGTCCATATCTTTGTTACTATTTATCATGATAATTAACCCTTCCCATTTGTATTTTCAAAAATTGACTGACAAACTATAGTCATCTTAAATCATCTTATAAATACACAATCTTACCAATCCATTTGGGTAATCTAGAATCTAATGAGTTAGGAAAGAGGAGGAGAGAATTCAACACCCCAACACACCAAGGTTCAATCCTAGTGCCAAGGTTCACCATTAAATTTTTCCTTAATTGAATCAAATCCCACACACTTATGACATTTATGTAACTTAGTCTCACTACAAAATCCCTTGTGCCAAAGGAGGGTAATTAGAATTTAGTAGTTACATTGATCACTTATAGGGGAAAAGAGGTTCAAACCCTTATTATATATATTATATTCACACACCACAATAGCTACATGTATATTTTATTCTAATAATGTGAGATACATATTTTGCAATGTTAATAAGATGGTTTTTTGACTCCATGAATTTTTTTATTTTGGAGTGTGTAATCTAGGTTAAAGTGAGGATTTAGCCACACAAGATAGTATTCCCTTCACATCTACAAATTGAAATTATGTATGTAATTTGGAGCACATATCACACAAACACAAAAAAAATCTAGAGTGTGAAACCTTACAAAATCACACCCAACAACATCATGATGTAGTCAACGATATAGGGACAAAACTGAAGTAGTTTGGCTTATTGTGACTAAGCTTGTCTAGAGTAATATTGTACATATATAGGTCTATATAATATTATGGAACATGTATATAAATTTAGGATCAGTAAAGTACATTCAACTAATCAAAATATAAATTCATAATTGCATAACAATCAAGGTGTGATTGTTTCTTAACCTCTTTATCAATTTATTGTTTTGATTTAGATTACATTTTCAACACTTCAAATTATTTTAATTAGTTAGCCTCTTAGATAGATTTTAATTATATATTTCAATTATGCATACATAGACTTATTTAATTAGGCATCTTTTTATACCCATTTTGTTTAAAAAATAGAATTAGATTATATAGTTAGTTATTTTCTATGAAAAACTCATTAGAAAATTCAACATGATTTGTGCACCCATCATGAAAAAAATGAGAGGCAATAGAATAGAATTCAAGTGGATAATTTATGCTGAGAAAATATTTTTTATTTTGAAGAAAAAAGTAACTAAACAATTAGTGTTAGGATTGTCAAATTTAAACAAGGTGTTACATGTTGATTTTGATGCTAGTGGGACAATGATAGGTGTTCTTTTGAGTAAAGAGGGAAAACCCATTGTATATTTTAGTGATCTATTAAATTATGCTAAGTATAAATATTTAGTTTATGATCAATATTTTTATGTAGTTTTGTAAGCTCCAAAAGAGTTTATTTTGCACATAGATCACCAATAGTTTTTTTTATAAGCATGCAATGCAATTTGAATCAAAGGCATTTGAAATGGGTTGAATTTATTCAAAGATATTCTTTCATATTGAAGAAAAAAGTTGTAAAATATAATATATTTTTTGATGCATTAAGTAAAATATGTTTCTTATTGACTCAAAAGATAGTAGAGGTGATTAGAATTGATTCTATATAGTAATTTTAATAAGAAGATGTTGATTTTATATATGCATGGATAACGTGAAAAGATAATGTGAGTATGGATATGAATCCATGAATATAATATTTTATACATGAAGGGTTAATTTTTAGAGGACAATATTTTTGTATACATCATGATTCAATGAGGGAAATTTTGATAAAAGAGAATAACAGTGGAGGATTGGTTGGTCATTTGGAATTATTAAGATATTGGTAAAACTAAGTGAGATATTTTATTTACAAAGAATACATATAAATGTGAATAATTTTGTGAATTTTTTCATAATATTTTAATATTATAAGGGTAAAAATAAACATGTTGGATTGTACAAGCCATTACCAATACTAGAAATATTGTGTGATGACATTATCATGGACTTCATGCTCAAGTATTTCCACAGACACAAAATGTTAATGAATTTGTATTTATTTTTATTGATATATTTTTTTAAATGATACTCTTAATTTCATGTAATAATACTAGTGATGCCACAAATATTTTTAATTTTTAAAAATAAGTGTTGAGGTTATATGGATTGCCCAAAATTATAGATTCATTCTTATTTGATGCTAATAATTTCGGTCTATAAAATTTATATGGGAATATATTCTAGATCTAATTTAATACACATTATATGGGGAATGAAAAAATAATGAATAATATATTATCCATTCTCTATTAAAATGGTTAAAATGTTGTATGGGAGACATAAAGTTTGGTGGTCATTCTTGGAGGAATTTTTTGTAAGAAGTTGGGCATCAAGTTGAGTTTTAGTTATGTTGATGTGGGTTTTAGGAACACCATAGAGTGATGGGATAAAATTCATTTTATTTTAGGACTATTAAGGGTAATATAGAACATGATTTATAATATTTGATTCTCATACCTAGTCTACTTATAATAGTTTTGTGGAGCGATATAACATTACCACACTAAGTGGAGTATTTCTTGTACCTCACCCTAAAATATTATTTATATGGGAAAAAATATGAATTTATTTTCCTAATTATATTTATAAAATAAGTGTGATAATGATAAAATAAAATAAAAAGGGGGAAAATGGTAGGGTATAAAAAAATCTTCTTCAGCACTTCAAAGAAATGTCTCTCACTAGGAATGATCATCTTCTAAATTAGATTTTAACTTCACCAATGGTTACCTAGTTTAGCATGAACTCAAACTAAAATGAACATGGTAAAGATTTTAAGGAAAAATTAATTTATTATACCATTTTCATAACTAACTTCACCAATGTTTACCTAGTTTAGCATGCACTCAAACTAAAATGAACATGGTAGAGATTTTAAGGAAAAAATACTTTATTATACCATTTTCATAACATTTATTAGATAAGATATATTATTATAGGTAATTTTTGGATAGTATACATTCTTCCACAAGGATCAATTTGAAATAAATCTAATTATGAAAATAATTCAAATTAGTTAATCATTAAAATTGCCTTGATTTACACAAGAAATTGAAATTCATACATGTTCACAATAATATTAAAACATTTACCATGATAATAATGAAATTTGAGAAAATAGAAACATTACAAATTTCACAAACATTCCAAGAGGTCTTGAAGATATTAATGTATTTATTAAAATATTCCTCCTAAAGTTCACAATAAAGAGTAAATAAGAATATGGGAAACATCCCCATCACAAAAGATAAAATTTAATCAAAATCAATAAAATCCTCCCCATAAAAAATTAGAACCCACTATATACTAAATCACTAAGCTTAACTAGAAAATATGCCTCAAATATTCCCTAACACATGATTTGAGATTAGTCCCCACGCTTCCTAGGTCATCATGGCTTGGAATTGACTAACCACTTTTGGCCTTATTTTACATGAAAATTCTGGGTGATCAACTATGAATCATGATAAATTAGATCCATGTCATTGATAAATATTCCATACATAATATATCCTTGAGCCACAAGTGTTGCATAATTGTCCAAAAGAGTTTTCAAATTTGTTTTAACTACATTGAATTTTTCAACAATTTGTGTAGTGTGTGTTATAAAACTGACAACTTGTTGGGCCACTTCCTGGTTAACCTTGGTTATATTAAACCTAATTTTTATCATGAAATTATTTATGTGTGCCTTAAATTCTAAAATAATGATGATTTTTTTTGTTTTCAGTGAACAATGCCACTCTATTAACTTTACCAAAATAGGATAATATTTTTATTTTTCACTCATTTATAGGCACTAGTATAGAATTCATATCTCTTAGCCAATACTCTAGGCATGTTTTCATGTTTAAATAAAATTATTGGAAAATAATCACATCAAATAATGTCATGATTTTAATCTCTAGGATAAGGTTCTTTTTCAGCACCATAACCATATTATTTAGTTTGTTTTCAATATGCACAATTATGGCCAAATATTTTTTTACTCTTTGATTCATCAAATCACTTCTCTTTGGGACCTCACAAAGTTCATTCAATGAATCCAATATAGAATTTAGAGCATCCTCAATTCTACCTATCATGTCATTGAGGAAGGTAGTCTTAGTCTAGTTTTCAATATTTTTAACCTTTTCATCCATTCCCTTAACTATTTATCATACTCATGGTATTTGGTTTTCACTGTAAATTTCCAATCCTTTAAAATTTATTTTAAACACTAGGGATTATTATTTCTATTATTAGTTAAATAAAGTATTTTTTCTTCAGTATGTAATAATACAAGGTTCCCATCTTTAGCAAATGTTTGTACAGTTTCCCTCTTCATCTTGCTAGTGGATTCTTCAAATATCAATTTGGCCTTAAGGATCTCCATGGTATATCATATCAGGTCATTGGGCCTTACAATCTTACAATTCATCAATCCAATCACCTTGAATAGATTTCCCCTATTGAGCAATGGCCATATAAGTGGAAAGTGTTGGAACATTTTGTGGGGTGGATGAAAAGGGATCAAATTATGGTAATGGGCTAGGAATTGTCATGAATATGGGTGGCGGTGAAACATGAATTACTATGGGGAACTTGCCCATGGGAATGGTCATAAACGGTGTTAAATATGATTGAATTTTCTATTTTCTCATGTGACTAGATGGAGGAATGGCATTGGGGGAATTAGGAAACATAGTAAATGAGGCTATTGGTTAAGTATAGAAATTCAATATTTGGGGTATAGACATAACAGATACCGCTATGGTACTAAATACAAGTTAATTAATTGAAACATTAGTCAATGATGGAGGAAAAGGAGTTACACTTGGGATATTTGACCCACTATCAATTCTATAAAGAGATGGGTTCTCAATTATTTCACTTGGGATAAAAGGTATATCATACCCTATCTACTATAAACATGAGAAAATATTGGTGAATCCATTAAATTAGGTATATGTGTAGATGGTTTTACTAGTATTATTGTGTGGATAACAAGGGGGATAGCCACTAAAGTGATTTCCATTGGGGATAAACTAGATGGTGGTGGAGAAATAAGAGTAGGTTTTAATGAAATAGGGGATGTAAATAAGGATCCCCTTACCTAAATAGTGGTGATCATTCCTAATGATGATGATGGTGAAGGATCAAGAGGGAAACCTTGCAACACCCTTCCTTAAAGCTTAGAATATTTCTTTGGTGTCTCATATAGTGGCAAGTGCACATCCAATCTCTCATCCTATAGTTTTTATGCTTGATATGCTTGATCCAAACGTATTCTCCTACTAGATAATTCTAACTTGGATATGAACTCTACATCATTTATTATATTTAAATGAAAATTATCATCATCATGGTGCTCATAGTTGTATGTTAAATTTAACCTAGACATCATAGTGTTCACGTTCTTCCTCACATTTCCCTAAGGGTCTCATTACCTATATTTTTGGTGTGGTAGGTTGAATTATGATTTGTGCATTACCAAATCCTATATTATAGGAAAATTATTGAATTCCTTATTGCCAATCTGAAGAGGCAAATGAGGATAAGTCTTTTTTTGTCTAAACCTACAAAGTCTAACCATACCTTCAACAAATTTTAAATAAATTTCCTATTATACCAACCTATTAGGCACATGATATGGAAATTTTAATGCATAAAAAATGACTCCCTCAATACTTATAACTATAAAATATTCATAATAACAATATACCCCCATATAAATAATGGATTCCTCATAACCACTAAAAATATAGGCATATTTGCCTCATTGATGGCTCTGTATAATAGGGGATGGAAACCATCATAAATTTATTTTATGTGGAATATATAATGGTTTTAATACAATATATCATAATATAAATGAACCAAAGGCTAGTAAGGTGTCCACTAAGGAAAATTTGGATGCCTAAAAGTCATAATTTTAGAGCATGCATTACTAAATATGACATCATGTAGAAGCTATATCCATTCCTAGCTCTCATTTCCTATTAATTTATGTTGTAGCATATAATTTCACCTATAATTGTAATTTAATTATCATTAATTATCATAGAGAATAAGGGCACCTAGAATTTGTTCACATGCACAATGTAATAAGCTCCATATAACTTGATCATCAATGATATTCCAATTCAAACACCTTCCCTAAATAATTTGATGGGTTATACATCCAAATCACTCTCATAAAAACTAATTTTTTGTTTCCTTATTATAGCCCTTGAGGACTTTCATAAGATCATGGCTAACCACCATTGAGAAACATCTTGATTATATGCAAAAGTGGGGTCTTGTAGATGATAGTATTTTCAAAGGTGGGGCCATATATGAAGGATACCCTAAATTTCCAATGGGAATACTAAATCAAATCATTTTAACACTATAAAATCATGAAAAAATATATATCAAAACCTTGAGTTATGCCATGGCCTTATGCAATCCTAACTTCTAAATGGAAATCATCTCATGAGCATAGTCTACCTCATCATGTGGAACATATTCAATGTACATGAGTTATTAAGCTCAATCCACTACTTTTTATATGTTATTATAGTTATTTTATCTTACAATCCCAAGCAAAAAAATTGTATCTTTAAATTATTGGGTAAATCTAAAAGAAGCAGGTGACAGTGCCATGATTAGTACTTCACATCCCTTATCTTATTGAACTATGTTGAATTATATCAATATAATGTCGTATTCACTTATCTATTATCTCTATGAATAAATAATTATGGCTTGTGATGAACATCTTAGTGTTTATATACCCTACCCTTTTGAATTAGAATCTGAAATGTGTATTATGGTTGTCATTATGTCAATCATGCACATTGATTAGGAAAGTGACATTTGGTGGCTTTGATAACTATTTTTTCCCATTGTGATTTGATTTAAATCCCTTAAATGATGTATTTATGATTTGATCATATTTGGTCCATCCATGAATCTCTATCTCAAGGGACCTATATTTTTTAGGTCTGTTAGAGTGGGTAGTTGAGTCATATGTATTTAATATGCACTGTGGGGTTAACATAGGGGATTGTTTAAATTATATGTTATCACATAAATATGTTATTATTCCATGTGTCTAAAATTTGTATTTATTTCCCATTTTATTCATCCAAAGTTTGATATATTTTTGCCACATGTCATTCAGAGATTAGATGGAGGTCATAGAGGTATTAGAGGTTCACTAAGGTTTCAATGGTCTGTGGGGTTACAAGAGGAATGATAGCTTGTAGACCCTAGTTTTCTTTTGGTCCTAGTGTGTTATGATCCCTTATTTATTATTTATTCCATGTGAAATATGGTTGTGCTACATGGCTTCATCTAACTAGTCTGAGCTCCCAACATGTCAAAAACTTTTTTACATAGTGCACAACCATGAGGAAGTTTGGGTATGACAAGTGGAAACATTAGATTTATATATGCTTCTAGAGTGTGAATTTTCTTAATAAACTTTGTGGGAATAAAAATGAAAGCTAAATTAGAACAAAAAATTACAATTTAAATGAAGAAAAGAGTAATGATAATTTGAAGGCATCGATATGTAGTGTTAGCCAAATAGTTTGAAACAAGGGCTTGGGTTTAGTTTATAATACTTAATCTCCATAGGATAAAATGGAGTGAAATATTTTGTCACTTGTCATTCACTCGATGCATATAAAAATTTAGATAAAAATCTTAATTAATAGACTAATAATTTCATAGAATACACCCATTAGATGAATTTTAAGAGAAATAAGCCCTTAAAATTCATCATTAAATAACTTCACTAAATTTTAACTTATGAATTTAAAATTATCTAGGGATTTTCCAATTCAAAAGAGAAGTGAGGGTGTGTTGGTCATAAAAATTTCAACATACCATCCAAAAATAGATGAGAAAACATAAATAGTCAATGGAAATATTGGAAATTTGTTGAGATGTTTTGTGGGAAAAAATCCCACATAATGGGATTTGATCTTAGCATAAGTTGAGTCTCCTTAAAATAATTTTTCTCACATAAGTAAAATAAATCCTCATTTTCAAATAGTGTATGGGATTATTCTAAGAGATGTTTCAGAATTATGGGACATCAATGATTTGAGTGAGAAATGTGTTGAATCTTAATATTAGGTAGAGGATATACAAGAAGTGCATAAAAAAATGAAGGAAATTTTGCAACAAAGCATCATGAGATACAAGAAAAAATTTGATATCTAGAAAAGAGAGAAAGAATTTCATATTGGGGACTTGGTGTAATTACATTTGAAGAATGAAATGGTTTTTTAGGGCAAATAAAACAAGCTCAAGTAAAATAGATTGGAAAATGTAATATTCTAAGAAATATTTTGTAAAATTTCTTTGAGATAAATATTCTATATGGGATTTAAATCTCACCCATATTCAACATAGCAAACTTGTATCCTTTCTATGATGGATAATCACTTATTATGGATAATCACTTATGATGGATAATCACTTGACGAGGATGTTAGTTTAGTTTCCCCTAATTCGTATTAGAGATAAAATTTCTTGGAAAAAAATAGATAATATTGAGGTGGTGATTGATTCCAAGATCACCAAAAGTATTAGGGACAAGAATATAATGTGAATTTAGTCAAATGTAAGGATAGATCAATGAAAGACTCCACTAGGATGAGTAAATAAAAGATTGGTCGATATAAAAATTAATTGGAGGATCTCACTCAAATTTCATGAGTAGGAGATCATGGATATTTTATCTATCATAGGGTCTATATTATAGGATAATATGGGTATGATGTGAAATATTGCATCTATAAAAAACATGTGTAGTACACAATGCATATTTTCAATGTGTTTTTAATTTTTTGGTAATGTGGAAGACAAATTTTTTAGGGTTCCTATAAGACTTATAAGTTACAACAAACTCTAAGGATCAAATAAAATTTGGTTTCAATCAAAAAACAAGGTACAAATTTAGTGTCCCATATATATTTGATTAAACTAAGAATTTATGTAGAGGGAGTTGAAAACCTACTAGTCTACATTAACCAGTGGTTTCATAACCATTGGTCTAAATTAATCGGTGGTTCATAACCACTAGACTAAATTAAGTGGTGACTTCTCTTATTTTGGTCATACAAGAAAATTAACAGCCTAAAATGATTGGTTTTTCCATTTTTGGTTTTAAAAAATAATTAGGGTGTTTGAAGAGGAATCTCCTAAGGTACATAAAAGGTAGTTTGTGTGCTAATAAATATTTAAATATAGAGAAGGTTTCAGGAAGTAGAGACCAACTGATATATAAGAAACTCAATATCTAATTTGGGATCATGTGGAATGTATCTTATTCATTTTTTTAGTTTTAATAGTATCTTAGCTTCTAGAATTGTACCACTGGTATAGATTTTGTAAAATTTAATTACACAAATAAAGAAGAGTGTTTCCATATGCATGTTATTCTTAAATAATTTTTGTGTTCTGCTTTGGTTTTTTGGATATGGTGTCCTTCATTGAACCCCCTATCCTTGACCTGTATTATATACTGTATGGTGAAATTTGTGTTTATTCCAAAAAAAATTGTTATAGCCTTATCAATTGAAAAGGTATCATTAAATTGTTTCTTATAATCTATATAAAAGTACATTAATTTAGGCTATATAACTTTTAGTTCTTTATGATTTATATTTCCATGATATTTTTAATATATGAGATCAGATATATGCATTATTTTCTCTATTTCTTGAGAATGATTCAATAGGGCTTTATTAAATTAATTTTGGAGGGATTATATTGTCTCAATAGTGGTATTATCATGATTCCAACCTCCTAAATCTCTTTTATCCACATCAAAATGTATAGTATGAATTTTTACCTCTTCTTGATCATTTGAAATATCATTATTATAACCAATTCCTTGCTTAGTTGGATGAGAAGTTGGGAGAATGGGGTTTATTGTGTGTTTCTCATTTTTTACTAATATTTTACCATTACATCCTATATTTTTTGCAAATTTAAGTTTAATTTTATATTTTTATAATGTACTTTGATTAAGACTACAATGGTTACTTAATTTTCTTATGTAACAACAATCATATTAGTGGCATGTTGCCCTTATCTTCAGTTGGTTGAATTTATGTGATTTTTGATGTTTGATTTGGCCTTCCATAGTATCTATGGGTTATATAAATAAAACTAATACAAAATACATTGTAAAACTTAATTTTGACAAATTTTCATTTATGTCATCAATTATGGGATTAAAATCCTCCGTACCTTCCTTAGTACTTATATGTTTTCTAAGCTCAAATGTTGTCAAATTTTCCATTGGAAAAAAATTATTAGGTGCATTTGTAGTTGGTTGATCCTTATTAAGATGAGGTATTATGTTATCTTAAGGCTTAACCATATTAAAAAATCTAGACAACACACCATCTAATGGACATCAAAAAATAATTCCCTCATGTAAAAATTTTGAGTATCTATGTAAATTGGAGGGTACAATATCCATGTCATGATTCGAAAGTCTCTCAAATTAAATATTGTATCTCAAATTATTAGATATAACTAGACATTTTGTTTCTATTGTTCTTAGACCAAGGGTTAAATTGAGTATGATCGCTCTAATAAATTTTCATACTTGACTATCAAACCCTTTTATGATCATATATGAGCTAGCTAGGGCCTTTCTATCAATAATTAATTTCAAGTTATATATTTCAATACAAATATTAAATCCATAATATTTATCAATAAGCACTCTTTAGATCCCTATGTTTTTAATAATAACTTGAATATGCAAGGGTGAGTGTTGGTCAAAAATATATGTTGGAGATATTTATTGATCTTTAAAATAACTTATAATAGAAGTGAAGTGAGATGGTTGATTACATCACTTGGTATTTTTTTTTTATTCTAATACCTTATAAAAAAATATTTGAGTAGACATTAGAATTGGTAAGTAATTCTATAATGACTATATTGGATTGAGTATTTTGAAATTTATCCATCATATCATAGTCTTTTGTAACATGTAATTTAAGATTGTCGGCAACTTGAGGGATTGGGAGGAAAAATTTTAGTATTCCCTCTTTGTATTTGAGGAATATTAGAGGTTCTCACCATTTCATTTTTTATCTATCCCTCCTTTGCATAGTGTAGTTCACCTCATTATAAATCATAATACATTAAATGGTATTGTAAAAAGACATTTTTACATAAGGATATATGCCTTTTTTATCATTTGTAATGGAAGGAATAAATATACATGGAATACCAAATAAATTGCATGAAACACTAATATGTGTTGGAATATATTCAAGAATTTTATAATTTTCCATGGAAGACATACTCAAATAGAGATGTTAGCATTTTATTCAAGAATAACATGATGATAAATACTAAACTAATGTTATGCCATATATATGTGTACATTTCAAATCATGGCATAATAAAATAACATCTATCATTTACATTGATGAGAATTATTTGCATGTAAATGAAAAAAGAATTATCACACTTATAAACAAATAATTATAATGAATTATATGATCAATGGCTAGGGTTTAAGAAATGAAACTATAAAATGATACATTAGGAACAAGCACATGAAAAATCACATATTTTCAATCACCCTCAAGTTTCAAATAAATTTAAATATTTAAAATTAATAATCTAGGGCTTGGGATGAAAGTTTGATATAACAAAATAACATCTATTGTTTCTATTAATCTAAATTATATGCTTATCCATGATAAAAGAATTATCATACATATAAATATAAAAAAAATCACAATGAATTAAATGATAAATGACTAGGGTTTGATAAATTCAACTCTAAAATGATACCCTATGAACAAGCACATACACAATCACATGTTTGCAATAACCCTCTGGTTCTGAATAATATGAATAATCTAGGGATTGGGATCAAGAAAATAAAGTCTCAAGAATTTTATATCTTGTATAGTTAACCCTAAAATAATTAATAATTTTAGATATAACATAATACGAGCAACATCTCATCTTAAAATAGGTGTAAGAGATTACAAGTTCATGAAAATGCAATATAGATAAATAGCTTTCAATCAAACTACAATACAAATACCCATAACATTTTACTAAGGATAATAAAATATGTAAGAAAATAATCAAAATAGATTAATTATTTATAAAACTATAGAAAATAGGTAGCATGCAAGGTTTAGATTTTTATCTTGAATATCACAAGATCTAGTTATAGTGAAAATATACATCCATATGTGGTATGAAGTTGGCTTAGAAAATTTGTGCCAAATAAAACATTGTCCAAAGCATTTTGTATACTCATTATGATACCAAAGTGTATGAACTCTCTTGATGAAGTGATATACTCAAACATTTTTGAAAATTATGTTCGTCTAGATCTATTTTCAAAAATTGTGCTCATACTTCTATGAATTCTTTATGATTAGTTGCAAAAAAAATATCCTTATTGCCTTAATTAGGTAGTGATATCTATAAAATCATAAGGAAAAAAAATATGCTTTTGGTTTTACAATGAACTAGATAATAACAAATTTAGATTTAAATTTTTCATGTCCTTAGAAAGTAACAATATTAAAAATAAAAATTGCCAATGATTAGAGAAGCTCAAATGGCTTTTAAACTAGTGTCTTGTGTTGTGTGTCTAAAAATAAACTTGTGTGATTCAATAAATAATCTAATGAATTATTTATATTCTCTATAATTCTTGAAAATTATTAATAATTTATTTATAGATTTAGACACCTAAAACTGGCCACCAATGACCTTTGATCAGGCTTCAGACCAATTTCTACCCAAAATGCACAATTTGGCCTAAAAACACTAAAATGTGCTAAATAGTTTGAACTTGTCATATAAAAGTTTTGATTTAGGCTAATGTATCCCTAAATAGGGCAATACATTTTATGTGATACTTAACTTTGATCAATTCATTTCAATTCAAAATGATGATTTCACACCTAGGTACTCTAGATTGCTCTTTTCTACAAATTTTCTTGAATGAGGCACGTGCCTTTGTTATTTTTTATTGGAAAAATCTTAAATGGGATAACAGTTCCAACACATCTCACATCACCTTTTAATTCCACTCTAGTCAAATTTTGATACAATAATATGACATTTTGACCAATTTGATTAATTGAGCACCAATTTCCAAAGAATTACACCAAAATTGATTAATCGTGTTTAAAGCTAATTAATTTGAATCAAGAGATTAAATGGGTTTTCCATGGAGGTTATTGATTATTTCATTACTTTAAATTGATTGTGAATAACTACATCACTTAATGACATCATCTATGGGGTGGCATCCACAAGCCATAATTGCAACAAATATCTGATTAAGCCCTCTCATGCCTCTTTAATGCCTCTCTATCCCAAATATTTATAGAGGTATTTATTTATTTTAGCCTCTAAAATTGAATATATTCTTGACCACACATCTTCATATTGAGATGGATGATCCAAGTTTATTCTGATCAAATGGGAAAATCTATAAATAGAAGGCCTCAAACTCATAATTTTAAGTTATCTTGGTATAAAGTTATCATGCTCAAATGGTTTCAAAATCTATATTGATATAGTGTTATTATGTCAAATTATTGAGTCAAGATTCACAAGAAAAAGATAAAAAACCAATGATTCCAAGGAGAGAAGGAGATAGCCAAGCTCCATTACCACCAAATTCTTGAGCACAAATTGAGAAATCCAATGAAGAGAGCCTTTGAAGCATCCAAGGAAGGTGATAAAGTTTGTTTTCTTGAATTTTAGTTTTACTTTATCAATGGTTTTTCCTCACTAAGCTCCCCTTAATATCTAGGCATAAGGTGTTAGTTCATTAGTGTGTTTGTTTTTGGATTTGATTTCCTATGCTAACATGATACTAATCTCCCCTTATCATATTCCTATGTTCACAAATGGCATGACCAATGGGATCACACCCCATGAATTTACTTAAATATCACCTACAGTCATACTACTAACCATTTTCACATAGAATCTTGGAATTTAAGGCCAAAGTGGGTGAAATTTTTGAGCAAAAAGATGTTTTCTAGAAGTAACAATTTTGTCACTATGGACTTATGATTTTCTCCTGTAAACCACATAATCATAACTGACATAGTCATGGTTTTATCTTTCAATCATGATTTTGCATTTTAGCTATACTTATGGACTAACAAGTTCTCTATCTATAGGTCAATTTTTAATATTGTAATATTATGACTCCCCAGTCTCAATATTAGAGTACCACAATTTTGTAAGTTATAATATCATTAGTTGTAGTCACCATTTTATGGCTAAACCACTAGCGATTAGCATAGTCATTGGGGGTTAAGTGACAAAATTGTAACTCTCAAAGTTTTGATTTTACATTGTGACTTGTGGTTTTATCTATTAGAGTAGTGATTTTTTCATTTTTTTAATCTAACCTATGAATTATGATATTGTCTTAACCAGTTTTAGTTTTACAGAGTTGCAGTTTTAGACTATCCATCTGTGGTTTTTCATTATGCAAACCTGAGAGCATATTTTTCAAAGTTACTTCTCTCATTCATAAAAGAGCTTCAAAGCTAAACAAAATTATGATAATTTTCTTTCAAGACCTATTTAGAAAGTGATCAATCCAATCTTAATTAAGTGTTTCTAAACCTCTTTTGAATGCTTAAAAATAATTAGGAATTTCCATTTGGTGCTTAAAGAAAAACTTGGATGTTTATTTGAATATTTTTTGTGGTTTTTAAAAAAAATTGCAACTTAAGGCCAAGGGGCCAAAGAACACCGCCAAATCTTTCAATTTTAATGCTTAAAATTAAATCCACTTATAAGTTTTATTTATTTATGCAAGTCATTTATCATTTGCTTAGTTAAATTTGTTTGATAAAAAATGAATTTGTGAGTGTATGCTCTCCACCAATCCCTTTTAGAGAATTTTTGGGATCAAAAGCACCATCTTCATTGCAAATTGTACCTTAGTTCAAAGGCATAAAAAACATGTTGTGAAGGATCTCCCTAAAACCCGCATGGATTAGGTGATCTAGAAAGAACCATAAAGCTTTTTTACTTAGTTTTTCATTTCACACATTTTGGCTTATGACGGGGACTTCATTACCTCCTATAAGTTTTATAGGGAAGCTTTGACCTAGGGCTTCATCTCCTGGCATCATCTTCAACCCCTCTCCATGGGGGATATATAGATTGGGATCCCCTCACTGGGATGGTGGTTTGAGAATTTAAACCATCTCCATTAGTAGAGGCTAAGCTTAGGACATATGTTCATTTTAAACATCACACTATACTAAGCAAGTGATGGATGTAGTGGTTGTGAAAGGAGTATACATTTTCAAAATAAGCCATTTGATGTGGACCCAATTGACGCGTTGCTTCTCTTATATACTAACATGAAAGTTGGTACACATGGGATCCATTTAGATGGTCAAAAAATTGTAGAGTTTTAGACAAACCCCACTTTTTGTGGAAATATTTTTGATGGGAGGTGAACTCTAAGGTCTATGCCATCATATTGTCACTTGAGAGAAGTGGGGTATAAAAACCCTATTATATAATTCAGTTTTTTTTTGGATGGACACTTAAATTACTCTCAAGTACATTTATAAAGACATACTTCAATAATATCATGCAACCTTATCAATTTTGGTCTTAGGATGATTACTTAGTTGTATTTGTCTTTGTCTTAGATTACTTGGTCTTGTTTTGGGTCAAAAACTTATTTGTTAACAAAAGCCATAACCAAACGTATTGTCCACCAAATTTATCAAACAAAGAGGCATTATGCTATCTAAGTGAAAATCATATTTTTCCTTATTCAAAATAGTTATCTTAAACATTGTGTCATGTCATCTAATTGATGCAGTTATGCTGCCCATTTGAGTCTAGACCAATTTCCAATTTTCCTTAAGTCTTCATTTGATAATTTAAATTCAAAATTAAACATTTATACATTCATAAGTTTGATGTGTTAAGTGGGTTCGCCATTTGCACTAGACTTGAGGGAACTTTAGTTTAATTTCCCATTTGGATTGAAGGTCATTTATAGACTCATTATCATTTTTCATCATTGATGAACTTAGGTCGTCGTGTGCATTGATTACATTCAAAGTTCAAAGATGAAATTTTATACTACCCTTCCTACTACCATTATTGTTCTGATACGGTGAAGTGAGTCTTGAGTTAATTTGATACAACACTTTTGCCTTAGAAATTTGTCAAAACTTTGTGTGTGTGTGTGTGTGTGTGTGTGATTTGAGTTGAGGAGCATAACATCACACTGCCCAAAACATGTCAAACCATTTTGCCTAAGAGTCTTGAGACTAAAATTTGTCACACATTTTTTTAATTTTATCATCATTACACTAATCAAATTCTTTCATAGGCCTACTTACATAGAGTCCAATTATTTTATAAATTCAAACCAATTCGAGTGTATTTTGTGAGTCTTTATCTATTGTCGTTATGTCATTTTCTTGTATCTAGATTATTGGTCAAAAGAGTATAGTTTGTGTCATTATTTTTGAGAAAATAATCTATCTCCAAGTGCCTTTTGTTTCATACTTCATACCCATTGATCAAGTTTATGTCCAAAATTCAAATTCCTAGTCTATGCTAAAGTGTTTCAAACATGTTAGAGTAAACATCTCACTTTGTTTTTAAAGTCTAACTTTTGATGCAACATTTGGACAAAATTCCTAGTACGTACCTTTGTTTGAACCAATATTTTGATGCTACGTTTGGCCAAAATACCTAGCAACCTTTATTTTTCCTAGATTGGACTCGTTTGAAACACTTTGATCCTAGAATTTGGCATTTCAATTTTTAGTCCATATACTTGACCTTTCTGTGTGAGATGTTTAATGTTAGACATTTGACATTATCTTGTTTTATCACTAGTCATTTCATAAACCTTTTTGGATATACATATCAATATTTTTGACTAAGTTAGACCAAGTTTAAACCTTTTGCCTTCTTAGACATTGATTTTTTAGATTTTATAGGACTCTATTCCTTTTTGGTGGCAAAGCATTTACTATGGATCCAAACATGTATCCCTATACTTGTAGTGGCATCATATCCAATCCATGGCTTAGTAATGTAGTTGCATAAGAAGAAATGGTTCAAGATCCCTATGCAAAAGATGTCATTTATGAGATAGATCCTTATCCATCTTATAACACTCAAATAAGGGCACAAAACCAAGACCCATTGGCTCACTATTTGGTTAACACACCTCCATACTCAGAATAGGATCAAGAGCAAATAGATCTATACTTAGCTATGGTACCTTAAGTTTAAAAACCATTTCCTCAACAACCATACTATGTTACTATGACATCCACATATGATCCTTATCTGTTTGAGCATCACTTATTAGAAATTAAGGATGATATTTTGTTCATAGGTATAGAAGTAGGGGATAAGTTTCTAGAAGACTTCCCCCATAATAATTTTTCAAGTATAGTAAGAATAGCTCACAACATACTATATAGTCAAAAGACTTATTCTAACAGCCCTCTAGCTCTAGTCCCAACAACATATCAGGACCCTAATTTTCTTATCAACAGGAAAGGCCTCATGGAGGATCACTTCATACAGATATATATGACATACCAAACTTATTTGAACCTAGCATGTAATTTCAATGATATGACCATGTCAAATAGGCCTCTTATTGATTTAGCTCCTTCAATAGGAGTTTAAATGGAATTAACTAGTCAATAAAATCAGGGTTTAGATCCATTTATGAAAAACACTTTAGTTGACAACATACTCCATAACCAAACCATCAAAGAAGTGTCTTCTGCTTCTATGCAGAACACTAAGAAAAACATAGTGGACAATGCACAAACAACATCCAATCCAAACCAAAGTAATGTTTATGTGCAAACACATAGTCTGCAAATAAATGTGCCTTTAGTTAACACCATGAGTGGTTCTCAAAATTAAGGAGTAAGAGTTCCTACATCCCAATCTCAAAAAACTACCACTAGTCTTCAAACAGTTACTTCTTATAGCACTCAACCAATAATGCTAGGTAGTCAACCTACAAGTAGTGTCATTTCATAACAAAATATAACAAATCTTACTCCTCCCAAATAGGTGATGAGTAATATTCCACAATAATAGGCATCATCTAATCAACCCACATAATAGAGGTAAAACATATTGCCACCTCAATAGGAGGCAACTAATGTTCCACCTCACCAGGTACTAATGAACATACCTCTTTCCTCATAGACTAATATGCCAATCCAAAATCAAATGATGTTTAATCAACAATGTACAAATATTAGTCAATGATAGATGTTTAATATCCAACATGCATCCACTTCCCAATAATTCATGCAAAAAAGAGGTTCCAATGTTCCTCGAGTACCTATTAGGTAACCTTTGCCTTTTGTGTAGAATATGCTACAAGTTCAAAGATAGGGTCTTGGTTCACAAGTTCTCCCTCAAAAACAAGGTTTGATTAGTTGATAACATGTCCCTATTCAACCTCAACAGGCACATTATGGCCATATTCCTCCATCCCAACCTCAAAATCCCCAAAATCAAGTCTACATACCCAACCCTAACTAGAATATTGCACAACTATAAATGGAATTTCAAAAAACACACCCTAATCAGTGCATGTGTATTCCTGGTCCATTCCCTATCCAATCTAACATACCCCAAAAAATACCTCCATCATATCTTGATCAAAGTGATCCACTTGTGACCACCCACCCTCTACCTCAAACCAATGTACCTTTTAGTTTCCTAGCCCAATAACTGAAACAATTGAAAGATTCCATTACCACCATCCAAGTTGGGAAATAGACCAAAAAGTTCAATTTTGACGACATATGTTATTATCCTTTTAACATCAATTAATTGTAGATACCATTTTCTCCAAGATAATAACCACCAAATTTTGACAAATACAAGGGGAAAGGTGACCCTAAATAACATCTAACATAGTTCTTCATTGCATGTCAGTTAGTGGCATATAACAACATATACTTGTTATTGTTCCCAAGGATTTTGGTAGGATAAGCCTTGGAGTGGTTTTTGAAGTTTCCAAAGAATTTAGTATCAAATTTTGATGATATTTTAAACAAGTTCATTCAACACTTTTCATACAATCTCAAGCATGAGATTTTATCGGTTGATTTAATGCAAGCCAAGAAAAAGGTTGGTGAAAGTTTTGCAAGTTATCTACAATTATGGAGAGCCCTTGCAAGTTTATTCATCCATAGTTTACTATATAAATAATTAGCTACTATGTTTACCAAAATTTTTCACAGTGAGATATCCTATCATTTGGAACTATAATGTGCGCATACTTTTAAAGAGATAATTGAAAAAGGTTTGTTGATCAAATGAGCCCTTATTAAAAAAGGTATCATCAATCTTAATTCATCAAATCAAAATAAAGCTACTAATCAAGGAAATGGATAGAATCAAAACCAAAACCAAGTCCAAACACAAACATCACAATCGGCATAGGCCAATAAATATGAAAAACCCAAGACATTCAATCACAATAAGAATGTTGTGGAAAATGGAGCAACTGAGTCATGACATGTCCAAATAGTGAAAACACCATCTTCTCAACCCACATAGTATATGCAAATTAATCCTAGCCCACAACCTTTTCATAAAATGCAACAAGCACAATAGCCCAGGCTCATACAACAAATGCAACATCCTTTGCCATTATAAACTCCTCTTTAAAGAAGAATAGTGACTACTCATCACATTTTTAGTGACATTGGAGAACCTATTGAATCTATATTTTGAAATATCACCTCCATTAATATAATTAGCTGGCCTATATCAAAACATTATCCTGAGGGCATTCCTTATCCTAACTATTATCGGTAGGATGAATTCTATGAATATCATTGAGTTAATAGACATAAGTTATGACACTGTGTGAAAATCAAACATTTAATTCAAAATATGTTGGAGAATAGGAAGATAAAATTGGATGGTCATTCTTCCACTTCTAATAATAACCTTGAAATCTATCAAAACTGCTTTCCACAACATAACAACTAGTAACAATAACAACAACAACCAATACAACATCAACAATAATAGTTTCAACAACCAAGGCTAAAAAAACATAATCAAATGAATCAACAATAGCAGAACCAACAACATCAACCTAATGGATAGGACCAAGGTTAGAACAATAATAACCAATAGACCTACCATGCAGTTACACATGACTACATCAGGGTTTTAGGCCATATTGTAGGAGGTCATATTTCCACTATCTCCATCAATCTAAGACCAAATTTCAGTCAATAAAGACATTTGATATATAATACTAACCAACTAACTCACAATGATAATCCTTCCTTGACCTGGGACCACATATAGACATACCATCATGTAGGGATTACTAATTTTTGACCTAGTATCAATAACTCATCCTTGCTTCATGACCATGCATAAGTGCATCAACAACTAAGACTTGTCCTATCTGGTCCCCCACTACCACAATTATTTGTTAGCAACCATGGTCCTATATCCCAACCTGATTGTACAATCACAACTCAGTAATTAAATATTACCATCCTAGGCTCCTAGCCATCGACCACTTCATCCATCATCTAACTAGCCATTCTATCTCAGAACAAGCCATTTAACATTATTCAAGAAAAGATGTTTGACATTGTGGAATAATTACAAAAGATGACAGCCCAAATATCCATTTTAGATTTGTTATGTATGTCAAAAATTGACAAAAACATCTTACATGAGTTCCTTAGCTAATCAATAGTTTCAAGTGACATATCCCTTGACAAATTTCAAGCTTTCATTGGACACCTCGCCCAGTAAGTAACATTCAACCAAAGTGATGTGTCATCCCTTGGCCTATTGCATAATAATCCATTATACATTTAAGTTTACATAAAGTGGCACAAAGTGAAACATGTCCTTATAGACAATGGATCAGGTCTAAACATAGTGTCTCTTAAGCTCATCAGGCTTCTTGGGTACAAGACAACAAATATCCAAGCAGAAATAATAATTAGTAAAGCCTATAATAATGAAGAATGAGAATCATAAGGTACCATTTATTTATCAGTTGTCTTGGGGACCTTGAATCATGATACAGTTTGCCATGTGCTATATCTTGATTTGTCATACAATATGCTTTTGGGTAGACCTTGGTTACATGAAATTTGTATAGTCCCATTAATGTTGCACCAATGTATCAAGTTATCCCATTCATGAATGGAGGTCTGTATACCAGGATATTTGCATCCATACAAGCATTGCAAACATCTAGAGGCCAATTTCAAGAGCTATAACTACCATTTTGGCATGAATCTAGTTACTAAACAAGACAATGGAAAGACAATACTCCTTGATTTACTAGAGGACAACTACATTGATCCTAATACCCTTGATTCACTTTCCCACATACTACCTCCTGAAATATTTAATCATTATACCATCTCATCTAATGGCCCAGGAGAATATTTGACCCATGACACCTTTCACATTGCAAACCTTCCACAGAACCCCAAGTCTTTTGGAAGACATAAATCCAAACCACTTCATATAGAATGGCAACCAAAGGGTAAAGGAAAAATATATAGTCCTAGACCTATCAAGTTTATACCAGCCTTTATCCTAAAACATGACCCTCTTGAAGGTGATGAATCATGGTTGTAAAATGACAAGTAAGTCAATTATTATCAAAATGCAAAATATTATATTCCTAATAGGATCATGGCAAACCAAGACTATGAAAGAGGAGGCCTAGGGCCAAATCAAAAAGGAACACTTGAGCCGATTTCTATGACTAAGTATAAAGGACCCTATGGACTTGGATTTAAACCACCTAGGGGTAGCCCCATGTACCTTAATCATGTTTCAATGCCTATGAATAGTGATGATGATCTGGATAGCAAAGAAAAGTTTGATCATATCCTTTTTGATGACCTAATTGAGACCAATATATTTGACACTCATTTTGTTTTTACCCTTAGAACAGTCATTCGTGACAACCCACTTCCATTGTATTATCCCCAAATGATAGACTGGGACCAAAAAGAATCCAATGTGCCAATTGATTATTTTCAAAATGATGAGGGTTTCTTTGATTTTCTATGCCTTAGGGATAATGATCTATTAGGGGACCAAAAATTAGGGTTCTCAATTAGATTAAATCCTGAAGCCTATTTTGGAGAACGAGTGAACACCCTTATCTAAAAGCAAATAAATAAAACATTAAGGTCCCAAAGTGAAAACCTCTTCGAGGTACTTTATAACTAGGGAAAAATTAAATAAAAAGGCCAATCTAGTTGTGAAAACTTGTTTTAGATGCCACTAGATGGAGGTGTTCAATCTTCTTCAAGGATAAATCAGGAGACCACCAACAATGAACTTGTCTATGATTTTGAGTTCAATTTTGAAGAACAACAAGATTTTGATCAAATAATTTAGGAGTTTTAAACTTTATTTATCACATGGCCATATCTCCTATTAGGGGATTTTGATTCATCATTCTTAGGATAACTCGAAGAACACATCCTAATAGAGGACTCTAACATTACTAATCAATTCAAATCATTACCCGTTATCTTTGAAGATGGTTTGACCCTTCTAGTGGAGGACCCAATAGAGGTTGACATCAGGTCCTGAGATGACCTAAAATGGATTAAATTAGGCATGTCCCTTACTAATAAGGAATGTGAAGTCCTTACAACCCTTTTGAGGGAATTTTTTGACATCTTTGCATGGACCTATTCTAATATGTTAGGTTTGGACCCCACCTTGGTTATACACCACCTTGTGGTACATCTTGATGCCAAACCGATGAAATTTTTTTTATGTAAGATACATCCTCACATTTTTTATTAGTAAATAAAGAGTTGGAAAAACTCTTAGAAGCAAGATTTATTCAGTCGATTGATGATTTAGAGTGGATATCAAAGGTTGTGCCAATCAGTAAAAAACTAGAAGGAATCAAAATCTATATTGATTTTTGTGATATAAAAAAATATTACCCCAAGGATGACTTTTCATTGCCAAACATTACCATGATCGTTGACTCCACTACAAGTTATGAGATGCTTTCACTGATGGATGGATTCTTAGGCTACAATTAGATTAGAATAGCACCAGAAGACCAACATAAACTAGAATTCACCATATGGTGGGGAACATTCAATTATCAGGTTATGCCATTTGGTCTTAAAAATGTTGGAACCACATATCAATGAGCCATGATCATCATATTTCAAGATATGATGCATAACATTGTTGAAGACTATGTTGATGACATTCTTGGAAAATCAAAGACCAGGGTCGATCATCCAACAGTGTTATGCATAATATTTGAAAGACTACATGAGTACAAAGTCAAGCTCAATCCTAATAAGTATGTCTTTAGAGTTACTTCAAGAAAATTACTTGGATTCATCATGTCTTATAGAGGCATTAAAGTTGATCTATCTAAAGTATGAGCCATAACTTAGATGCCACCACTAACTAATTTGAAGTAGCTCCATAATTTACAGGGTAAGATCCAATCTATTTGACACTTCATATCATAGTTTGGCCAATAAATGCCATCCTTTTATGCATATTTTGAATAAGCGATTCACATTTCATTGGGATGATCACTACTAGATAGATCGATTCACATTTCATTGGGATGATCACTACCAGATAGATTTTTAGTAGTTAAAAGACTATCTAGTGAATCCACTTATTTTGTTGATTCCTATGCTAGGAAAGCCATTCTTATTATATCTATCAGCTATAGACAATACACTAGGTGCACTTTTGGCTCAGCATGATGATAATGGAAAGAAGCATTCAGTGTATTACTTAATCCGTAAATTGATTGCATATGAACATAATCATACGCTCATTAAAAAATCTTGTTTAGCTATGATCTTTGTAGCTCCAAAATTGTGCCATTACATGTTAAATAATAAAACCATGGTTATTTCAAAAGTAGATCCACTAAAGTATATACTATCTCAAATAGCTTTACAAGGTTGCAGGCCAAATGGATCATGCTTCTCAATAATTTTTACATTAATTACGTCAACCAAAAATCCATTAAAGAGTAAGTTATTTCAAATCAGCTTGTTGAAGCACCCCTTGCCGATATATAACCACTCACATTCCATTTTCCTGATGAATCCATAATGACCATCATTGGCACACATCTCATGGAGAAGCACTGGAATCTATATTTTGATGGATCATTTACTACACATGGATCGGGGGTAGGCCTTTTACTTATTACACCATAGGGGGATCCAATCCCTAAATCTTTCCAGTTCAACATTCCTTATACCAATAGCATGGCTAAATATGAAACATTTGTTACAGGGCTTTGTCAAGTAATACAATGAAACATACAACATCTTAAGGTTTATGGTGATTCTCAGTTAATCATCAATTAGGTTACAGACCACTTTCAGACCAAAGATGACATGTTGATGTCATACAAGGTCATGGTTAACACTCTCAAATAATAGACTAATGATGTCCAATTTGAACATATACCAATTACAAGTAACAAAACTATAGATGGTACGTCTACTATTGGATCTCTGATTCAACAAATAGACACAACTAAAGAGTATCAGTTCCTCATCAAGAATTTTCTAGTTCCATCTCATGCACCTTCGATCATCATAATGATCTATGTTATTGTTGGTCCCAACTCTATATAGTATTGTAACCTATATGCCTATTTACAGAACCATGTTTGTCCACCTGATTTATCTTGTAAATAATCCAAAGACTTCATTCACCAAACCACTTATTATACCTTACTCAAATCAACCCTTTACCATCATAGTTATGATGGAACTTTGCTTTATTATTTAACTTCAAAAAAATCTACTCTAGCATTATAAGAAGTTCATGAAGGAGTATGTGGAGCCCACACCATTAGGGTGGTCCTATCCAAAAAGATCCTATGTACGTATTATTATTAGCCAATGATGGATGCAGATTCATCTACATATGTGAAAATATATGACAAATGTCAATGACATACTAATATGATGCATGCCCTTGCCGAGAATCTAAAACCAATGCTTACACCATGGCCATTTACTACATGGGGCCTTGACCTCATGGGGAAAATAAACCCCACATCATCTGACAACCATAAACATATTCTTATATCCATAAAATATTTCACTAAGTCGATCAAAGTTATACCCTCACATGACTGGAAAGCAAATTTCCAAGTTTGTTTTTAACCATCTCATTTTTTGCTATGGTATCCCCTCTGACATTATATTTGATAATGGTGGATCATTAAAAAATAAATATGTCACATCACTATGTGTCAAGTACAAGATTCCTCAACATTTTTACATGACATATTACCCACAAGGTAATGGCCAAGCAAAAGCATCCAATAAAACCATTGTCAACATACTTAAAAATATTTTCAATGATGTTGGCCATGATTGTCACTTCTAAATATTCTGTGCCCTCTGGACATACTGCACTAATCACCGTACCCCCATAGAAGCCACTCTATACTCACTTGTTTATGGAAATGAGGGCATTTTCCCCATTTAGGTTGAGTTACCTTTGCTATGCATCTCCTTGAAGCATGTCCTAAATGATTAAGACTACCAAGTATCTCACATGTAAGAGCTAAAACTACTTGATAAGAAACACACAACTGCACTCAATAATATGCAAGCATACCATAATTGTCACTATGGATAGTACAATCGGTGTGTCAAGCATAAATAATTTGAACTTAGTGATCTTGTCCTTAAAAAGAACCAAAGTAATACCACAGATGAAAATAAACATAAACAAAAGTTCAAACCAAACAGGATAGGCCCTTTCATCATTGTTGAAAATTTTGGCACTGGAGCATAAAAGATCGCTACACTAGATGGGGATGAACTTGAGGAGCTTATGAGCATTATACACCTCAAACAATACTATGCTTGAGTGACATGATAAATTGTCTATGGGGACCATTTAAATTATACCATATTATCAATATTATTCTTTGTGCCATACCATTCTATGATCCTTCCTATCATGCTATCAACCTATCATTATCTTATTGCGTATCCATTCTACCATACATTTCCCATCAACCTAGTTCTTTTCTCCCTCCCTACCCAGCCCTTTGACCTTGGTTCTATTATATTAGTTCCATAGCTAATTTCAACATGAGGATTCAGATTTAGATTTAGTTTCCATAGTGGATTCAACATTCCAGATAAAGGTAGTATTTTAGAGTAGTAAGACAAAAGTTTGGCAGTTGCATCCTTCATTTCTTGTTTCATTATTTTTTTATTATCATGCTACTAATTATAACCTCCTAAGAGAAAATTAGTGTAATTAATCTATGCTATTGTTTCCTAATTATAACTTCTTATGGGAAAATTAGGGGCACTAATTGTTTATCATGGCTTGAATTACCCCCTTGTCATTCCTATGATGTACTATGGCATTTACCATCCTTGCCTATTTTGTTTGAATTGGTTGCTACACTAGTAAAATACATCCACTGTAAGGTGGAACTACTATGACCTAGGTCTATTTTAGGAATATGTGGGTCATGTTTGATTCATGTTGAGGTCAACTCACTCCCCCTTCCACCACACTCTCGTTATTTTATGAGCAACCTAAACCACACTCTCGCCATTTTGTGAGTGACCTAAGCCACACTCTCACCATTTTTTGATCATACTTTAAAGTTTTCCACGTTCTTGCCATTTTATGGGCAACCTAAGACATGCTCTCACCATTTTATGAGCTTGGACCGTTTAGTGTCTCATCATTCTTGATTGAGTTGAGATGTTCAAAAATTCCAAAAACACTAGAAAATCATTTAGAAACACCAAAAGCATTGACCATTTTTTGCATTAAGGATTATGGGAACCCTTACTAGGTTACAAGAAAACCATTTGTCACTTAGTTTCCCCACCCTTTTTGGCCTTTTGTCTCACACATTTTACATTTTACAATACCATTCCTATTCTTATATCACATCCATCATGTTTTGTTTTCATTAGTTATCATTTTCTTCCCATTTCTTGGGAGAACTACATTTGGCCTAAAGTTTTTTTAGATCATCACATCCATGAAATTATGTATGTAGCGTCTACTTGCCCAGTGCATATGGAGATAGCTTGGCCACCCCCTTCCTTTTTATTTTATTCCCTCTCTGTGTTTGTTTTTTAAGTTATCACCTACTTTCTAGGGGAAATGTTCATCGTGTTGTTTGTACTAACATTAGGACTAACTATTATTTATTTCTTTATTTGTTTCTTTGCTTGTTTGTTGTTTATGTGCCTATCTATTTACTTTTAGCATTGATGGCTTGATTTAGTCTATGTGAATTCATTGGGTGATTCCTTGTGCATTTATACTTGAATCCATCCATATTCATACATATACAGTATCATCATGGTTTTTTATTATTGGTGCTTTGTTTTCCCTTGAGTATTGGATATCAGGAGTCAGTCCTTATTCATCTTTTGGCCCAATCCTCATGATGTTCTATCATGATGCCTAAAATTACATGCTATAACAAAATCAACTTCAAAAAGTCTACACAACAATGGAAACATCAACATCTTCTCGACATCATCATCAATAACAATCCCAATCATATCCTAAATAGAGTAATTAAACAACAAAAGAATTTTAACCTTTGCTAGTTTAGGCGAGCATCTCCCTACCAGTAGGTTATCTCAATTCTTATTTATCCTTTATATCAAGTTATCATCATCATGTCTTCAATTATTAACCAATCAATTATGTTTTCCATAACCAGGGTCCAATGATTATAACCACCTATGGGCAAATAATTGTACACCATCCTATTTGCATTCTCAATGATTCTAACCACCTTTGGGTAAATCATTATGTTATCATAACCATGTTTCCACTATCGAGGTACAATGCTTATAACTGCCTTTAGACAAACTATTGTACACTGTCCCACTTGCATTCTCGATGATTTTGCCCAACTTTGTGTACATCATTGTGTTTCCAACCCATCATTTTCATCTTTTTGGTCCAATATTTTTCTCTTTTTGAGGGATCGATTGTTGAACTCTTTGCCTCGAGGGGGCACATACACTTCATCCATTATCATTGAAGTTGTAGGCATACATAACCTTTTCATTCTTTAAGAATATGTTACTGTGCCTATAGCTTGTAATGCCTTCTCAAATAGGGGAAAATTATAGACACATAAAATTGGCCACCAATGATCTTTGATCAAGCTTCAGACTAATTTCTACCCAAAATGCATAATTTGGCCTAAAAATACTAAAACATGCTAAATGGTTCAAACTTGTTATATACAAGTGCTGATTTATGCTAATGTATCCCTAAATGGGGAAATTCATTTTATGTGATACCTAACTTTGATCAGTTCATTCTAAGTCAAAATGATGATTTTACACTTGGGTGCTCTGGATTGCTCTTTTCTACCAATTTTATTGCATGAGGCACATGTCTTTATTATTTTGTGTTGGTAACATCCTAAATGGGATAATGGTTTCAATGCATTTAACATCACTTTCCAATTCCACTCCAGTCAAATTTTGATTCAATAATATAATATTTTGACCAGTTTGATTAATTTAGCACCAATTTCCAAAGAATTGCACCAAAATTGATTAGTCATTTTTAAAGCTAATTAATTTGAATCAAGATCTTAAATGGATTTCCATGGAGGTTATTGATTATTTCATTAATGGAAAATCATTATGAATATCTACATTATTTAATGACATCATCTATGGGATGGCATCCACAAGCTATAATTACAACAAATATCTAATTAAACCCTTCCATGCCTCTTTAATGCCATTCTATCCCAAATATTTTTGGAGTCATTTATTGATTTTAGCCTCCAAAATTGAATGGGTTCTTGACCGCACATCTTCATCTTGAGATGGACAGTCCAGATTCATTCTGATCAAATGAGAAAATCTATAAATATAAGGCCTCTCACTCATAATTTTAAGCTATCTTGGTGTAAAGTTATGCTCAAATGATTTAAAAAGCTAGTTTGATATAGTTTTATTATGCCAAATTATTGAGTCAAGCTTCACAAGCCAAAGCCACAAAGCCAATGATGCCAAGGAGAGAAGGAGACAACCAAGCTCCATTGCCACGGACTTTTTGAGCACAAACCAAGAAAGCCAACAAAGAGAGCCTTTGGAGCATACAAGGAAGGTGAGAAAGTTCATTTTATTGCATTTTAATTATACTTTATCAATCGTCTTTCCTCACTAAGCTGCCCTTGAGATATAGGCATAAGGTGTTAGTTCATAGTGTGCTTATTTTTTTATTTGATTTCCTATTCTAACATGATACTAATCTCCCCTTATCGTATTCCTATGTTCATAGTAGAATGTTCAATGTGCTTATGATTGCTTTTTTCTAAGACTTATAATAATTAATATGATAATCAAATTGAATTCAAATTAGGACCCTATTTATGCCTAAACCAATCTACAACTACCAAAAATTTACAAAAAATGAGACCAAATAATGAATGCACTCAATTTAAAAGGGACTACAATAACCCATGCTATGAGCATTTATATGCTCTTGCAAGTCCCTAGGAGCATGCATATTCTCTGATAAAAGTGGATCTCAAAGGATTAAATAAAGGGTAGCTAAATGGGGTTGAGAAAGGTGCTCACAAACCACAAGAAATAAACAAAATGTGTCAATAATATCTAATTTGGATTAATAATTTACAATTACATAGATATACTAGAGTCCTACAATTTAACAACTAATAAATACATGTGGGCCATTTTTAAGTGTCTACAAATTAATTAACTAATAACCCCACACCCCCCCCACCCGCATGCTCTGCCCCCCACCCCTGCAATCCAAAAAAAAGGATCTTTATATACCACCTAAGCATTAAATTTTAATTGAACCTTCCCTATCTCTTTTAGTGCCTTGTCAATTACCAAAAGAATTAATACAATTTTTCATATTAAAAGTGTTTGTCTTTTCATAAATATTAAAAAATATTATATTTTTATCTATTTAAATGAATGGGTACTTGAAAAAAATATGTTTACGAATTTTTAAGCCTATAAAATTTTACAACGTGCTAAATTTTTTATTAGTCATATACAATTCAAAACCAAAAAAAAAGTTACAACCTTTTGATTTCGAGCCTTGATACCACCATTTTCCAAGATAAAATATTTTTGCACTTTTACATGGAGCTTGCACTTGGGTTAAGACACTTAAAACCATGTGCAACCTCTCTTTATAGATTGTATATATATCCTCATCAGGGACTAAATTTGATGGTCGTATAGTTTTAATTAGGTTTTTTACCATGAAATACAATCAATTTTTTTTAAAGAAATTGTATTAAATGCAAAGGCAAAATTTTAATCAGGGTGTGAAAAACTATAAACAAGTATAATAAATATATATAATGTCTCATTTTTATAATATGATTTATGTTTATCATTGGAACGACAATATTGAATAAATAACTCTCATAAAAAATCACAAAGATGACAATATTTTTTTGATTGAAAAGTATATCTATATTAAAATAAACAAGTAATGCTACAACGTTGGTCACACAAAAAAATGGGTGGAAAAAGTCACACCCCAGAAGCAATCGAATTGAGGTTAAGAAACCTTTGGAAAAATCAAGTTCAGAAGAGGGTCAATAATGACCATTCAAAACAAAATATCACATCAATAGTACACAACAACCAACAAGATATTCATAAAAGCATAGACTGATAAAGAGAATGATTATGCTTCAGCAACAAACATGGGGGCCAGAGGAGGTGATGGAGGAGGTGGACCCTATGGCTTGTCACGCCATCCCCTTTGAGCAGGGGGATCGTCATCCACAGGTAAGGGATCCTATCCATCATTATACTAAGAATTATTGTTGTCTTCCTTGTGTTTATTAAGATAAATAGCTAGCACCAACTGTAGATACTTATCTCATAGGGGAGGACCCTAAAATACCTTATGTCATCTCCACCTATGGAAGAGCCATGAGGCCAATCATAGTGTGGAGATGACTAGCAAGGGGGAGACTAGTGAGGAGAGAAGATCCAACGTCTATTCTTGGAATGCTAATGATGTATGCCATGTCATCACTCACAAGGAGGAGACTATAGGCTTGGTAGCTCTAGAGGTTCTCGGCGAACTGCACATGGGCCATTCACCTGATGATCAAGAAAATGTTGGAGGTGGCTAAGCCCCAGGCAAACTTTTTTGGTCTGGATTTGAATTGAGAGAGTGACATTGGAAATGACAGTAATTTTATTAGAAAAAAAAAACTATGTTCTATTTCCTCATGATTAAAACAAGCATAATTTATAGCTTTCAGATTTGAAAAAGATTATCAACATGATAGCTCTAACAAAATCTATTGTATCTTGCAGGAAGAAGGGTTGAATTCCCCAAGAGAGCAATTGTCCACGTAAAGAACTCAGGCCTAAACAATTGAAAGAGGGTACGAATCTATTGTCACATAGACTAAGATTAGGAGCAGAACTAAAAGAGATATCTGAGAGTCTCAAGTTGATGGCATGTTGGGAAAATGGGATTTGAAACCCCCATGAGTTTAAGCTAGTCAGCCACTAGGAAACGCTGATAGAGAATATGCCAAAGAAAGTGAGCCTTCTTAGGCTCAATGGGAGCAACCCACATGATGTAAAATCTTTTGGACCAGATTGCATGACTAGACTAAAGGTTCCATCAGTGATTGAGAGTATCACCTTCAATATGCTAGGGGGCTAAAAGCTTATACCCCAGATGTGGGGAATAATGAGTAAAGGGATTGGTTGTGGGCCAATGCCAATCCTTCCACCAAGGAGTAAGGGAATTGACTCCAATCTTGTGAAGATAATCGTCAGGTATGGAACATTGCGTTTTAGCAATACACTCAGCATCTACATTATTTAGATTCAATTTATTTTGAATCTGTTGCCAAGGAAGCCAAGATCGGCTTGTTTTATAGAAAATATATCCAATGGTTTCCACACCTTTCTTGAAGCAAAGGGAACATTATGAAAATTTAAGTAGGGAAAGCACCAGAGGAAATGAGAATTAATAGAAAGACCATCCCTGAAGCCCTCCCTTATCCAGATGAGATGGGATTTGAGTTTCTCCCAAGCTTTCCAAATGCTCTAAATGACAAAAGTACCATTAATTTTAACATGGATAGGGGTAATGATAAGATTATGAAGCCCAAGGCCTTGCCAAGCATGCCTACCACATGGAACCCCCTAAAACTCTTCCATGCTTCATCGCCTTACATACCATGGATAACCCATTTAATGCTGAGAGCTAGACCTTGAAGTTCAATATCTAGGAGATCTCTATTTCTTTAGGCTAGCAACAAATATTTCAAAAAACTTTGTGAAAGCCTTTTTTCCTTTTGAAATTGGCCCAAAGGAAGTCTCTTAGGAGTTTCCCCAGACTACCATAGGCAACATTAGGAGGAGCCCAACAAGAAGAATAAATAACTCTTAAATTGAGTTTTGAATACACTGTGTAGATTTTTTATCGATGTTTCGAATCACTATGTATGATCGATCATCATAAAGAATATAAAAACTATTTTTCCTATTAATAATAGATCAAAGATAAATATTTCAAACATAATCACAAATGATGATTTGAAACATCAATTAAAAAAATAAAAATTCGAAAATCCATTTTTTTAATCTTATAAACTAGAGAGCATGAAACCTATAAACCTTTAATTAGTTTTATAGGAACTAACAAAAACAGATGAGTCGCGAGCAAGGGGCAAATACAAGTACCGTACATCCATTTACATAAACAACATAATTTATTTTATCGACAGCGACTTTTAAGCATGTCCACGTCAGCGTATAAGAGATGGAATTCTCCAACATCCAGACTGCGCCATCACGATTCCTTTCACATTATATTTTAGAATGGAAATGGAATCTTTTCATGGTTCAGATGTCTGGAGTTTTGGTTATGGTTTACAAATAATTTACAATCTTCGCATTTCCAATATAAAAGAAGTACCAAACTGTTACAAAACGTACATACCTCATTCAAAATAAATTATATACAACTTCTCTGTAATATACAACCAGGGTTTTCAGAATTTCTGGAAAGTCGACAACCATGGAAAGGCCATGGCTTCTTCACAAATACCAAACCACAGTAAAACTGTGTCTCCTGATCAGAGAAAGGCGGTAAACATCTGAAACGTCACCATGTCTACTGCCTCTCCAGGGCAATCACGAGTGCACAGAAGAATCCTGCAACGCATATCATAGCTTTTCACAGAATTAGATCCATCAACAAAAAGTCATTAAATTTATTAAAAGAAAAAGAAAAAAGACAGTGTACAGGAGAATCAGTAAACCACAAATTCAAGAGATTCAAGGGATTTACCGAGGTTGGGGTTTTGAGTTCAGCGATGTCATCCAGGCTAGGCTTCCACCCCAAACCGGGCGCTGGCGAGAACGAACTCTCGGCCTTCTTGTCCATAGCCTGCTGAATCATGGGGACCACGAGGTCTTCCACCACAAAATTCCAATCGCTAGACAGAAACTTAGCTAGCTCGTCTTTGCGAAGGCGAAGCTTGAGACGCACGTTCGATCCGTCGTCGGTCGAAGAAACAATCTCCACGCCTCTCTCAATTTTTGGCGTGGTTAAATCTCTATCGGAGAAAGCTCTGCGAGAGAGTTGCAGCTGACGGAGCCTAGAAGCCGCCGTGAGAATCTTGTGGGAAGAGACCCTTGCAAAGCGCTTCGGTTGGTGAGCAAGAGGAACCAGAAAATACAGTCGACCGCCTTTAAGCTCTGCGCTTTCCGGCAGAGGTCGAGCATAAATCCCCAGTCGATCAACGGCGTCTGCTTCGAAAATCCGGTGATGTGGATGATTGCCTACGATTTCCTTCACATAAACAGGGCTCGAAAGTTTCATCACCGCTCCGCCGACTGTCATGATCTTCACCCGCCGGTGGCGTTCACTCTTAAAAACTACTCGCAGGACGTTACCCATTCCGGGTCGCTGTTAATACACCACGCCCAAATCTCGATTTTGTTTTAAAAAGAGAGCTAAAATAATATAGAATACAGGCAGAGCGACTAATTTTATACAAAAACCTTAGTCGGTTGAGTAAAGGAGGAAGGGAAGCAATACTTTACTTGCGAAGGTTGCACGAATGGAACAGGAAGGTTTATATTGCAATGCGCAGTCGGTGAACAGAAGGGTTGTAAACAGCGCGTACACGGAAGCAGATCCACGTAAGCCTTGAATATACAATCCAAAGGACATATACACTTTATCTACAAGCGGATGTTACTAATTTTTATTTTTTGTTGTTGTGCACTCTTCAATTATGTGGCATGGGAGCATGCCTACCATTATTTCGTTAGGTGTGTTTAAATGGGAAAAAATCAAATTTGAATTGATTTATTAAAAGGAAGTTGAAGGGATGATTGAAAATAGAAGATTAATTATTATGCATTTTATTTCATATATTATATTATTGGATTTTACAAATTATTATTGGATATAAGTTATGTTATAATATAATTTTTTTTAAATAATTTTTTTTAATATTGATTATGTTATTTAAGGAGTTAACTACTAATAGTGAAAGAGATTCTAACAGAAGGTATTATTAATCTTTCTTTATTTTAAAATTTATTATTTTATGTATATACTCTATTATATTTAATGGACTTTTCTTAATTGTTGGATCCTCTCTTTTATTAAGTTTTCAACTAATTACATTGTAAAGTTTGGTTTCAATGACAATTCCTAATTGAACATTGAAAGATCGAGCCTTTTCCTTCAATTAATTATTAATATATAAAATATAAGATCTTCATGAAGACCGTCATCTATATGTTCGATTGTATTTTTTTAATTCAACAATAGTTGGTGGGCCTTAATCGTCAAAAACTTTACACTCGCTTATTTATTGGCAACATATATTTATGGAAAAAATATATGTTAAATACATTATAAAATAAAAATTATTATGTACATGTTGAAAAATCGCATCCCTTTCAACGTATTTTGCACCTTTGATAATAATTAGTATAAATATTTTAAATACATATATCTAAAATATATCAAGAGATATCAATTTCAAAATATCTATATTATATTTGTCACATAGGTTAGATAGGCACTTTAATTTCTCAACGTCTTTGAGATATATGTATTTAACACACACACACACACACACACACACACACACAGACACACACACACACACACACACACACACACACACACACACACACACAAAATTGGCATCCGTAAGTGTAGCACATACAATTTTCATTATGCATTTTCAAATAATATTTCAAAATAATTATGAAATTCTCATTTAGATAAATGTATGTAAGATATATATGCTAGGAGCATCCATAAACATGACATGTACAATTTTCATTTTTTATTTTCAGATAATATTTTGTAATAACTATCGAATTCCATTATAATATATATTGGCAGTTATGGGATAACACTTCTAAGTTTGAATATTATACTTGAAATATATCCTAGATTTCCATATTAGAATTTATTTTTAATAAACTTATAGTTTTAATAAAACAAGGGCACCATGCGCCAAGTCCCTGTGGGAGTTAGTATATTTTACTTTTGTTTGTTGTTCAATTAGAGAATCATTACAATGTTGTAACTTTTTGAACAAGAGTAGCATAGCGACCAGTGCCTACCTTTGTCCTAGATAACATATTATAGTTTATGTTTGTGTTGTTGAAAAATAAGTTTTAGCATGAATCAGATGAAATCAATTTAAATTATGTGTGTAAATAGTTATTTATACAAGTCACGGATTTGTGTATACATTGTAAGTAGAACAAGAACAAAGTATATGTGGCATAGGTATTTAAATGTAGTCTACATATGCAAAAGTGATTGATATTTGTATATACATTGACAATAGAGGAAAGACATTACAAAGCTATGGAGTTAGTAACTAGGCAATTTTTTTTGTTTTTTTTAACACTTAGATCTATGCTTGTCTAAAACCTTTGTCTCATTCTAAAATCTTTGAGGTTTTACCAATATTCAGTTTACATTATAGTAATTTGTTTGTATTATATTGTTAAAGTTTATGCAAGATCATATCTCATCAAAACAGGTTTTTAACATTACATCTTTGCTTAAACAATTTGGTGTTTATTTTTGTTCCAAATCCATGAAATCACATTAATTAACATTGTAATTATGTTTGAGTTCATCACAGCCCTTACATGAGTTAAAAACATGCCATGTTTTTAATCCCTGATCAAAGCTATATGCATATTATGCCTTAATGTTTTTGCTTTAAATTCTCTAGATCCAAGTTGAGCTTAATATTTTGATACATGCTTGTCAATGTATTCTTGCACATTTTTTTGGAAGTTCTATCATTCAATTCTTGACATCTTCGATATTGCTTAGTGATTCATACTTAAAATTTATTTAATGTGAATGTTAAGTGCACATTGTTACATGTTTCTATATAAGAGAGTGTATCAGAATAGAGTATTGTCACAAAGCATTTGAGCTTACAGACCCTATAAATATAGGTTGCCTCTAAATCTGAATATTCCAATGCAAATAGGACACCTCAAAGTGATCATAAGAAAGAAAAAAACATATTTGTTTGTTTATACTATGGCCTGTCAAGAAGATGATTGTTTCCATTCACATTAGGCTTTATAGAGAAACAAAAAGAAAGAAATATTAAAAGAAATTAAGCAAGAGAAATTTGCCTTTTCATTAGTCTTACAAGGACAATCGTAACAATCATGGTTAACTGGATGACTTTGTGTGGCCCATGACACTTCTCAATGCACATTAGTTGTGTATAAAAACTTGTCAGAATTGTTTTATTAATTCATGTTGGAAGCCAATATGTCCTAAAAGGCATTTATTGTCCTTTAAGATTCAAGCAAGCTACTAAAGTTAATAGTAATATTTTCCCATCACCCATAAGATGACATGGTATAAATAACAAAAATATCAAACTCTGACTAAAATAAATTAATATTTCTACAGAGCTAGAAAAGCATTAGAAACTTGTCAACATATAGACTACAATTGTTTCTTCCACTAAAAGCTACTAAAACAAGCAAGAATTATGGTCTCGAACCTACACAATTATGGAGATGTCATTTTTGAAATAGAGTAGGGGAGTATATGCTTAATTAAGGGTACGCCTATTTTACATGAATATAGTCACCATAATTTCTTCGTGACTATGTTGAGAATGTTCCATGGCATGTTGTCGTCGAAATTTTCTTGACACTTGAGTTTACTAGTGCCACTCAATTTTAAGTGGTTCAGGTTGAAATCATTTTGTATCCCTCAGCTGCCATTTGTATTTACATCCTACAATTAAAACAAACTGGACTACAAAAAATCCCTCTATGCATCTTTCATATATACAAATACCATAACATGAAAAACAAGGAGACTCAGTAACCAAACTAACCATGCATCTAGATGTTAAAACATGTATAAATACTATATGAGAAAATTCCTCTGTGCATCTGGATGTTAACACATTTTTAAATTCGACTGAATAAGATATATAATTATTGAACACATTTATAACTTCGACTGAATAAGATATATAATGCATATCAAGCATGAATAAATATGGATAAAGGAAATTAATGTACCTTATCCCATTGACAATGTTTACCTAAGCCTTTTGTCCATCCATTTGGTGAATAAATTGCATAATATAACAAACTGGTCCAAAAATAAAAAAAGAAAATTATAGATCTGTGATAGAGAAATAGAAGTATTTTTATCTTGAAAACCAATTGACAGAAAATATGTTTGACCACCTATAGTTTTGACTATAACATACAAGGGGCAAAGGTCAGCCTTTTAGGAAAAAGTTAAGAAGCACAGATGTCACTTTACGTTCATATGGATCAGCAAGGAAGACTGCAAGTTAAATAGTTCGTCATTATCTCAAATATTCTACTGAGACTAACCACTCCCTAAGCAGCTTCCATAGTTGCTCCGCTCCCTAGGCACCTTCCATCCTCAATCTAGCCCCTTTGCTGGTCTCTTACCTTCAGTCGCTGATGCTTTTAATTTCAGAAGCTACAACTGAACATACAGTTCATAACAGATGCATGTGGGTTTGTTTGCAGTTGCCAGCTAAAATTCATGTTTTTTAAATTGGTGTGTTGTGACAGGCCTAAAAACTATACATTTCTAACTGAATGTATTGATGGAGTCATGTCTCCATTATCTTGGCCCGACATGGAAGATAACATGGATGTTGATGGTCAACTTGCCAATGCCAAGCTCTATTGCTGGTCACTTTGCAACATCGAACCTTTTGAATGGCCTTCTGTTATGATTTCCCTTTCTTCTTGCACCTACTCAGAACAAAGAATCTTGAGGTAATTAAGAGGGATGGATCAGGAGGAAAAACATGTAGTTGCAAAGCTATACATACTTACAACAAACCATGAATGGTTCAAATCGATTGAATCATGCTCTACAGTCTTATGGCCCGTAAAAAAATTGATCAAATCATAAACCAATGGAATCAGCAACTATGTTTATCCTCTTCCCATAATTCTCTACCCTCCTGCCATTCTGTTTGCACAACCCATAATCCTAGTGTTATAAATCGAGCTCACCTGCATAAAAGAAATGGTAGCGGTGGTATGAAGAAACAAACTAATATGAAACCCTGCACAGAAGAAATGATAGCGTTCAACCCCTGACTGAACATACTCGACCCAAGTTCTAAGAATCAACAATAATAATGGGAAATTTTATGCTTTGATACAAGATATAGCAAGTTCTTATTGTGACTTGTAGAGGATTTTATCAAATATTTAGATATAAAAGAAGTTAGGAATGTTTCTGTTTCCAACTGTTTTTTATAAATATTTAGGCAATTGATCAGCAAATCTGACATTTACTATTATTATTATTATTGATGGTGTCAATGCCCTCCTCTATAATAATATGTTGATTCTTGACCAATCAAAATTTAGTTAAATAAATTTTTATATATTTTTTTGTTAACAAATACACATATTAATTATTGTAAAGTTTAAAAACTTTCAATACACAAAAAATAATAAGTTTTGAATGGCTAAAAATAGATAGTTTAATCAAAGGTTAAAGGAAACTGATTCCATTAGTTATCCATTCGAAACTAATGACAGACAATTTACTACCATACAAATTTATTGTTTTAACAATAAATTTGTGATTTTCATAAAATAAGGCACCGTTTATTAATATTTTAAATTTAAAGATCTATTTTATTAAACATTAAGTTATAATTTATAAAACTTAAATTTAAAATTATCAATGATAAATTTCATTAAATTAAAACTAAAATAACACAATTAAGGTTTCATTTTTTATAAGCTTTAAATATACCATTAGATATGTTGTAATGGTAATAAAGGAGTGTAATAAGGTAAATTGTTCATGATTATATTTAATTTTAAATTTGATATCTATTTAATCAATAGGACATATTAATTTTAAATTCAACATTTATTTAAGTATTATTTAGAAGTTTTTTTTTTTTTTTTTTTTTTTTTTTTTTTAAATTTGAAAAAGTCAATTAAAAAATATAATATTAACCTTATTACAGAGTTTAAGATGTGTGTGTGTATGTGTGTGTGTGATATAATGAAATAATTAAATTAATATTATTTATTACCAATTAGTAAAAAAAATAATAATAATAATAATAAATTATTAATCAATATAATGTATCAAAAATAAAAACTTTAAATTAATATTTTTAAGCATATATATATATATATATATATATATATATATATGATACAATTGAATAATTAAATTAATATTATTTATTACCAATTAATTAAAAAAATAATATAAAAAATAATAAATTATTAATCAATGTAATGTATCAAAAATAAAAACTTTAAATTAATATTTTTAAGCATATATCAAATATATATATTTAAAATATTTATCCTAATTTTAAAATTATGATATCATAATATTTTTAAATAAAATCAATCACAATTTATTATCTTATAGACTTATTATTTTAATAATAATATAAAATATTTCATAATTTTCACAAAACAATTTAATTTATTATTATTTAAGATTAAAACTTATTTTTCTAACATTATTTTATAATTTATTAAATCTAAATTTAAAATATTATTTAAAAATTTAACTTTACAATTAAACCAAAATAAATAAATAGGAACAAAGTTACAACTATTTAAAAAACAACAGTCTTTAGGAGACTTATACTTTCAATAAAACAACACATGAATTCATATTATATGAACTTATTGTTTATTTATAATTTTAATAAAATAACACTACTTATTATCAAAGTAATTTAGTTTTATGAATTTATTGTTTCTTTTAATTTTATGAAAATAATATATAAAATTATTATTTTATGAATTTATTTTTAATGGTGATTTTAATAAAATAATATATAATTTATCATCATATAAATTCAATAAAATAATTTAATTTATTTTTAAAATAATTTAATTTATTTTTAAAATAATTTAATTTTATGAATATATATTAGGAATATTAAAATTTTGTAAATAATTTATATCATTACAATCTTTTGTTACCGCTATATATATATTTTTAATATAATTATATCTCTAAGATTTGAAGATTTACAATTATATATGAGAGAGAGATTGAATATATCATTAATTAATACAATTAAAAAAGTTATCATTTAAGAAAAACATGTTTATAACTGTTTTAAGTCATAGTGAAAGAGTTAACTTTTAGAGGTGTGTTTTTTCCACAAATTCTTTGAATTTTACCTATCAATTAAAATAATATAAAGTTAGTTTTTAATTAAATTGTTATTATTTTTAATTTTAATTTTTATGTAAAATTTCAAATGATACTTATATATCCACATTTATTGATCTTTTTTTCATAATAACTTTCTTCTTACATAGAGTTTGTTATACTATTCACTATTCATTAGTAGACAATCAATTATATGGAGAGGATAAAAAGATATTGAGGGAGAAGGAAAATATCGATCTATCGATTAAGTAGTAGTCAATTCAATAACTTTCCTTCTCTAATAAGGGTGTGAGCAATAACGAACCATTCAATCAATAGATTGAGTGTTTTTAAAATCTCAACTAATTAGAGAAGGCTTTTTAAGTAATTTCTTAATAAAGTTGAAGGTGTAATTGACTTAAATATTCTAAAGTCAGTTGAGTACCGAAAAACCCTCTTATATTAATCTTGTATATTTAAGAAATTTATTAGATCTATCACCCTTTTTCAACTTAAAGATTGAGTGCTTACAAATCCATAATCAAGCTCTCTAACCTTCAACTTAAAAAAATGAAAAAATAATTTAAACATTCCCTCTCGCTACTTGACCTCCTCTCCCTTACATCCTAAAATAATATCAAAACCTTCATATTATTAATGTCACTCGTCTCTAAATGATACCAGTCGTCTTTAAAACCCTTAAAATTAAATGAATCCATGTCATCCTGTGAACGTATATCTAAGAGGGCATTCTAATTCAAAATTTAGAAAAACTAAGAACTTTGGTAGCCACACGTGCATAGACGGATTCCATGCTGATGTGAAAATATGAACATGTTGACCGAGGGGTACAAACGGTTGGTGGCATTCTACACACGATTAAATTATGGTATCAAAACACGTAAGGAATCTTTGTATTAGAGGGCCTCTTTCACACTAGGTGCCTATTTCCCCTCGGTTTTTTTGAAACCTGAATTTAAGAAATGGAAAGTGGTTTTGTCAAGTCTATTTTTGTGATGCATTGAAAATCATTACAAATTGATAAAGAGATAAACATGAAGGAAACAAAAGTTGATAAAGTGGGGTGTTGCCAGCTGGACCAATGCAAACCTTTGGTAACGGATGACGGATTTGGAAAAATCGTGTCCCACATAATTCGAAATCGCATGACAATATATTGCCATTTGTTCCGCCCCATGCACATCCAACGATTGGGGGGCATTGGCTTCCCTTCTTTGAAACAAATCCCACCGTTGGATGCCTATCTGCCTTTAGGTTCAATAATCTCTTCACTTGTTTTAATATATTAAATATCTTTTCTAAGATAATGATAACATGTAGAATCAATCATAATTCTATGTCACATTTAATATCTTTTCAAAAACAATGATAACATGTAGAATATATCATTCTTCTTTAAAATTGAATCCGGATGTAGAACATAAAATTCTTTTTTCAAATTGAATCTTTTATAAAAAAGATAAGAGTAAACAAGATAGAGATAGAATGAGTTGAATGCACAATTTAAATGTTTTTTAAATAATATTTAATAAGGGACCTCATTCTATGGAATAAAATAAAAGTTTTGTTGAAGAATAATATAAAATAGTTTAAAAAGATAGAAACCAACTTCTAAATAATTGGAAATTCAACCATATAAGAAACATTAATATATTAAAAAATTTAAAACTATGAAAATTGGAAAAATTATAACTTTAACAAAAAAAAAAAAAATTATAATCTAACAAAACACTAAAACATTTAATTTAAGATACTCCAAAAGTGTGCATGGTAACACTAGTTGGAAGAGAGCCCAAAAAAAGCAATCTAGTTGTATCTTCAATATGAATATCAACAATTTTCATATCTAAGGGAGTGAAAGCATGATAAATCTAAATATCTTACAACATAAGGTTTTTCAACACAATTCATTTAGAAGGAGTTTTAAACAAAACAACGATATTTTCATCTTTAACAATCAAAATTTTTATGAGAAAATCAGGGCATTTATTTTTTATAAAAGAAATATTTGGGGAATTGTTTTCGAAGCACAAAATCTCTCTCTACAATTCAAATGTTTTTAAAGCATTATATAAGAAATAAATATATTTATACTGTGTATACATGATATTTTACTCATGGGCAATGGTGGGTGTAAGATTTTGACACCTTGTCCTATAAGGACCCTCTATCAACAACCTATATCTCCCCCCTCATCCTCTCCCCTTTACCTTTCTACCTTCAGGATTTATCTTGTTCACATGTTTTCTCATGTTGTTTTGTTTATGATGGTTATGCTCATGCTGTGTTATTCATGCAAGCACAAATCATATTATTATTACTCTTCCTTTCTGTGTTCCCCTTCCTATATTATGCACATGCTCTAGGTCGTTGTGGTTGTTCATCTCACCCCCTACTTGTATAGAGCTAAATTCACTCACTTCATTTATCATCACTAATATTAATATTAGTTGACACTAATTTTAATGATCTCATTTATCTCTTCTAATTCTATCATAATATTACCCATCTTAGTTATTTATCTCACATCTCCCTTCATTATTCTTCTTCCACTAATCTTATATTATGCCCACCAATCTATTAATTCCTCTAATCTGTCCTATCCACTAACTAATCCCACTTATCCAGTATTTGAGAATTTAAAAGTCCCATGACTCACCTACCCACCTACCCTAACTTATTCCCAGGCTCTCCTACATCCCTAGTCTCTAATCACCTATCCTAATCCCCTGTTAATCTCATTTAGTCCCTAATGGATTCTATAATTCTCTAATTCTAGAATCCTCTCTATCTTAGCCTATTTTTTTCTCTAGAAGCCTCTATTCTAGAGGCTTTTAAGTAATTTTTAATTCCTTGGATAATCCTCCACCACTGATCCTCCTAACTCAACTTTGAATATTGGCTATTGATCTCCCATCCACGACCTATTTAAACTAACCCATCCTCCACGACCAAGCTAACTTTTGAAATCATATGCAAACTCTCACATAGATCCTAAATCCATATCATCTTAGTCTCTTGATCAAGCAAACTTCATTCCAAAAATATGAGTCCATCGATAGCAATCCAACAACAAAGTCAAGAATCATTAAAATTGGTTTGAAGATCTTGGATGAAAGCCATTAGGAGCAAGGTAACGGTCATAATGCATTTTTGATTGCTAATTTTTCTTATATTTCTCTCACTTTTGATGTTTTGTATGTTTTGGGTAAAATTGTTATTTTTAGTAGTTTAAATCTATAAGCTCATAATTACAAGCATTCATTTGGTGACCACGGTGGGAGGCCTCCTTTTGGGCTGACATTTTATGCTTTGAGTGTGTTTGTTTAAGGTTGTAGGTTAGATTGAAGGTAGATTGTGGCTTAAAATTTCAAAATCTCATCCTCCAAGTGAAGTACAATTTTGATCTACAAACTACGGTATTACATAGATGATACAGATGTGGTTTTGATATGCTATATGAACTAAATGTTAATGGTTGAATTTTATTGCAGGTTTTTAATTTTTTACAATAATGCATCTTGTGAAAGGCAAATTTGACTGAGACCTGCAATTTTGAATATATAAATGTAGTTTTGACATAATATAGTGTTAAAATCACATATTAAGCCTATACACATTTTTATATTTTATGTGGCTTTATACTAATTTTATTACCTTACAGAGCTAAAATCACATTTTGTCAGCCTTAATAGGACTAACTATTTTATATTTTTCAAAATTGCATATTTATAGTTGCGTTATTGTTTCTAAGTTTTGGTTTTGCCTCTATAAAAGGTAGTTTTGACCAATATCTTTAAATCATTAACCTACATTGCTAAATTTTACTTTCTAATAGCTTTTTTGTGTATGTCTAATTATCATTTATTTATAGGGAGGAGAAGAATCTACCCAGGCAACATCAAGCATCTTTAAAATCCCTCTTTAACTATCTGGTGCAATATCGCCTTTCTTAATAAGTGATATTGATAAATACAATTGATTTTGTTTATAAATAGTCAATTTTGAGTCAATAGGTCAAATCATACATTTGATTAAATATATTCATGTTTTTATCATTCTGTAAATATTGATCAGTAATCTAAAACAAAATATCCTGATCACCTTTGTGAATATTTTGACATTTTACTGCTAGGTTTGTAGTGTTTTTATTAAAGCCACAAAACTACCTATTTTGACCAATGATATTGCCTTTTGAGTTATGATATTTCTTAACTATTTGTAGTTTTGCATAACCATACAATCATAGTTAAGGCTAATACACTATCATCAAAATTGCATATTAGCTAGTTACAATATTGCCTAGTAGTTGTGGTTTTATAGTTTATATAATCAATTTTGAATAGTCTGACTATGTATAAGTGATTTTTCCATTTATAGTTATGATTTTGTATTCATTTTTTTTTTCAATTTTTTTTGAGTGCATTTTTAGAATCATTTTCAGTGAATTTTGAGTCATTCCAAGCATCCCCAAGTCCCAAATTACTTTTAGTGTTGGGGGAAGTAAACCTTGACCCTGCCCTATATTGCAGAAGGAAGCCCACCTAGGGTGATACCCCCAAACCCTGCAAGGGATGCTACACCTTGGCCTATTAAGAGGCACTACCCCTTAACCTCACAAAGGGCACTATCCCTTGACCCCATTGGAGGCTACCGCCCCCAGACCCCTATATCATGGCCTTTTAGCCAAAGAAGTTATAAATCAAAATTATGATTCCTTTTAGTATTTTTATTAAGGCTTATTGGACTAACATTTTATTTCCTACAAGGGTAAATCTAGAGGCCATTTCAAATAGAAACCACTAACCATTTTATCTTGTAGGTCATATATAATGGGAATACTCTAAGTCTTCACAATTAATCCCAAAATAGTAAAACTAAATCATAGATCCAAATACATAGAGATAGAGAAATATTTTAACACATTGATAACATTATATTATTTCAGATATTATTACTTGTAAATTCATATGAGACATTATAAATATATAATAAAACTCTTTCTTGTAATTGGGGAGATCGTATCTCCATATATCTCTCCCATAATATCTCTTCAAACCCTATAATCTCTCAATATAACAAACTGACTATGTATGAATATATTGTTACTACAATATATTCGAATAACCAAATAATATATTTTAATAACTAACTCACACAATATAGTATTTACCCCTTGGTAAATATCTAATGTAATAAACTAATTCCTAACATTCCCACTTTAGTTTTTACATGGTGCAAAAATATTCAAACTCTCACCTGCAGTATGCTCACTTTTGTGGTATGTCCAACTATTTGGCTTATGAACTTGATATAAAGAAAGACTCACTCCTTCCATGGTTTTAAATAGGTTTACCACAAACCTTGACATGAATAATAACCTCATCAACTATCCACCTCTGATAGTTTTCTAGATCTACCACAAACCTTTTCAAGATCTATGAACTAACTTACATTGATGTTATTTGTCCTTTCACTATGTCTTTACATCAAGGAATTATGTTTTGAATTTATCACTAATTAAATTTATTGAACAAGCATGTACTTATGTTCTTATTTACAAACATACAATGGAAACTATAAAAAAGCATACCGCACAATATGTCACCAAATCATTTGAGCCCCATCGTTGGTGACTAACGAGAGGCTATGAAATCTTAAATTGCTATTTCCTCCATCCTTTAGTAGGTCATTGCTTACTCATCTGATGAAGTCATGAAGCTCAATTGCATGGATATTCTAAGGATAAATCCCTCCCATAGTTTGGACATATGACTCAAGATGTCATGTACAAATGATAATGCATCATTTACAATATTAATTTTATTTGACATTGACTCAACGAAAAAATAATTCTCTAAAAATAAACTAAGATTTTTTGACATTAGACCCAAATAATTTACAATAGACTCTACCAATAAACATGATTTTGACATTTTGACTCAATTTTAATTTTGACAATAACAATTTTTTTTTACATAAAAAGATACAGACTATAATACTAATTATAAACACATACTTTTATATTTTTGAATTTATTATTTCTAGAACAATACTCTAAAAATAGTATTTTTTTTAAATGAAAAATTATGACATACATAACACTAAATTGATGTTGACACTTTTATGAAAACAAATTCTACTATTAATACTTATATTAAAACCAAAAACATAAAAAATATGGTACTTCAGTAAATAATCTTATTACACGCATTGAAGCTAGAGAAACACATCTTTCATGGTAGGAAAAGGTGCAAACATATGTACACATGGATAGAATATATCATATAGTGGTTGGTTTGTAAAATATTTTTCACCGTTGCATGTAAAAAATGTAATATACAACAAAGAATTATTCTTAATGATCATGTATACCCTAGATAAATTCAATGCAAATTTCAAGTTTGTTATAAATGAAGATAAGACACCAAATAAAGGAGTGGGTTTGACAATCAGATCATAAATTATTAACTTCATAAAAAAACTTTTGATAGTCTTCTTCATACATGCAAAGCTGGAAACTCTTCATGTTGATGATGTCAATGCTTTTACAAAATAGGTATGAACCAATCAATGTAATACTTCACCGATCCATGTAGTTGGACATAGACTAGTTAAGACTTGTATTTATTATGGTATGTAATCTATTAACTAGAATGCATCTTCACCTAATTTAAACACCTTAAATTTACTGCTCTAGGATCGATTTGCCAAAAAAGCAAGGTAGGATATCAATGAGTACAAATTATGCAAATGATAAGTAATGCATGACATGAGACAAAAAAAGATGATTACATTAATATCCACACAAATCTGTAACTAGTGCGATTTATAGATGCAAAGGAAATCAAGTTTAGATCTAAAACTATAATATGGAACACTTCCTTTGTCTGTACATTTTTATAAAATTCACTAAAAAAATAAATCTAAATAGTAAACTTGTCATTCACCAGGGCAAAAGAGCATAGAGTTTCCCCTTTTAAATTTATCAAGATCTCATGGAATAAGTTACTTGATCTGATACCAGATAATGGGAATATTCAGAGTCTGAACAATTAATCCTAGAACAATAAAGCTAAATCATAGAGCCGCATACACAAAGACAGAAAAATATTTTAACACATTGATAATATTATATTATTTAATATATTCTCATTTGTAAATTCCTATGGGACATTACAAATATATAAGAGAACTCTCTCCTATAATTGAGGAGATCACATCTCCATATATCTCTCCCACAATATCTCCTCAAACCCTATAATATTTCAATCTAACAAACTAATTATATATGAATATATTATTAATAAAATATATTCAAATAACCAAATAATATATTCTAATAACTAACTCACACAATATAATATTTACCTCTCAGTAAATATCCAATGTAAAATCTAATTTAATAAAGTAATTCCTAATAATGTATTTTATCTAATGTCTTGTCTTGTAGGTTGACCCTCCAAGATTGCCAATTGAAACTACTAATCACTTGTCTTGTAGGTTGTCTATCAAATATATTTTGGCATTTTGAAAAAATTATCTTGTAATTATCTTGTACATATTTTTCATATATCATATCTACATTAATTGGTTAATCAAAATTTTTGTCTGCTTGTTTATACTTGAGGGCTATAGTGGTGTATGCTCTCCTCCTTGTATCATTGTGTCAATTCTTGGAGGATCAAAAACCACTAATAAACCCTTCCATTTTTGTTTTTTATGGGCAATGTGATGTGTAATTGCCACCCATGTACTTTTTATAGTCTTAGGGGGATAATGATCATGGATTTCACCACCATGCACTAATCCACACTATGTGTTCTAGCAAAGTATAAATATCAGATACAAATATTATTAGGCTAAATGATTGATCCCATCTAGTTCTTCCATGAAGGGCAAGAGTTAATTCTCTAAACCAATAATTAGACAACACCCTATATAGATTCAAGCCCTACATTCTTTGAGTATATCGAGGATGCCCCTAGAGAGCTTGTTCATCATATATTAGGACCATCAACCATAACATGTGACTTAATTTTAGAGTCAGTATCAGTTCTTAAATGACCATCATGTATAGATGGTGTTGAGAGGGTTTGGGAGATTCTATAATAGGTCACTGGCATATAGATTCACTAATGAAGTTGTTGGATGGTACAGTCATTAGGCTACACACCTCATAAGTTTACTAATCTTAGGATTGTGGTCTACTTATTTTTGTGTGTGTCATGCTAGACCAATTTTATTTGTGAGGTGATTCAGCCTTTCACCCAAACCTATACATGGCTATCTAGGATTTAAATATCATCATATCTTTATTGTCTATATTGTACATTCATAGACTTATTGTATATCTTTATCTACTTTATTCATCATCATATCTTGTATAATATTGTCTATCTTATAGATCATATCATCCCTTCTTGTGAATATCCTAATCTAGATTTGTCTTGACATCCTTATCACCCTATCTTGTACATACTTATCTTATCATCCCCATCTAGTCTAACCTCATCTTGTCTTATCCCACAATACACCTAGTTGGATATTTAGGGCACACACTTGTCAAAATCATACTCACCATCATTACATCACCACCCTTATCCCAATATTAAATACCATCATACTTGATCCCTCCATTTATCCTTCATCACATAATCTGATCCCATCCCACCTTGAGAAAATCAATCTAAGGCTTGAGCTAATCATTTTATCCTTACATATCATCCTATCATCTTAGTCCACTACCATATTATAAAATTTCATACTTTGTTATCAACCTATCACTTTGTCAATTTCAATATAACATCCAATCATTATCAATCTAGTCATCTTTCCTATTCATAACTAGCACCCATCCAATCATCGTCTTGCTAGTTCAAATCTAGGCACTATTTGAATCCTAATCTTTTTGCTATATTGACAACTAGGCATTGTTGATAGATTATTAGCACCTATCAGTTTAAAATATGATCCTAGTCTTATAACATAATCTATTTATTCTATCTCATCCTCACCCATCACCAGACATATTGGCTCAATCATTCAAACTTACTTTGTCTAAGGATCATATTTTTAGCCAATCCTTAATCTACCTTCACATCAACCCCCTTTTTAAATTTATCCACCTTTCATCCATCATCCACTCAAATGGATTTGGACAAAATTATTGTGGAACAATACCTATTTTCCAACAAGGATGAGATCCTTTTGTGGGCCCTCAAAATGGGCGTTCATCTACCTTTCGACCTTGATCCCATCAAACCTAAACCAATGAGCTATACCCTTCCCCATCAAAAATCCCCATTTACACTAGCCTACATGCTATCACACCATGGTCCACCCCATTATCCATCCATCATAACCATAATACTCACAAGCCTCCATATACAAGTGATAAAGTAACTTTAGTTAAATTTATATATCTTGGCCAACAAGGATGTGTGCCTTTTGTGACTATTGGAGATGGGTGCCCACCTTCCCAATGATTTCAAACCCCTAATCCTAAATTCACGTCCCAAATAATTCCCCCATCAACCCTTATCCAAATCTACTTATCATGACAACCAATCCCATTCCATTCCCCCATCAACTAGTCCCAATCCTAGTCATGACCTTCTTAGTCCAAAGATCACCCTATTTAATAAATACATTGTTGCAAACAAAGAAGTAATCCTCTTGAAGATCCTTGGTATGGGTGCCCAAATTTTCAAAGGCTTTGAACCCATTCAACTCACCTTAATTCCAATTTACACCTATCCCCAATCAAATATTCCATTTACCAATCATAATCCATCACCAATCCCCCATCCTACTAGCAAAGGGAAGCTTAGATTTCTAGCCTTATCATCTCCCAATATTATGATATCACCATCACACACTTCCAATCCTAAATCCAACATTTATACATCCAACACTAGAGACAAATAATATACCCCTCTCCTAATATCCATGAAATCCCTATTTTGGAAATTGAGGTCCATAGGCATCATTGTCCACCTGAAAACAAGACCTCTAGATTTATCTAAGTATGTGCCCCCATGGTATCAAGTTGATTGATTTTATATATACCATAAATTACCAGAGCATTATATTAATAATATTAGAGGTATAATCACTGGGGGTGAATTAGTGAGCCCAGACATTTCAAATTTAGTTTCGATCCTTCCAAACTCTTAATCAATACATACATACATTCATGAGGCATACACATCATTCATAACAATGAAAAATAAAGACAATGCAAGATCAAGCACATAAAACACGACATACAGGGGAAACCCTCTTGGAGAATAAAACCCATTGGAACCTATAATTTGACTACTTTCTTATAAAAAAAGAACCAATATAGACTAACAAGCTACTGATCAAGGAACTACCATTCTTAATTTTAGTGAGACTGCAATCCCACAAGGAGCTACTACACCTATCTAGCTAAGTTGCCACAATAACTAGATATTTATAAAGTTTCACCTTGCAAGGAGGATACTACCCCCTTATATGTTGAGCACCCACAACAACACCTAAGAACACATCTCCTCAAATACTGATTGCCTACCAATATGATGGAGATACAAATTATATCATCTCTCTTCAACATTGCACACTCAACGCATCCTTCACAACAATAATTATATCATAGCTTCAACAACGTGACTAAATGGTCATACACATTATCCACACTTTGATTAGTCTCTCAAACTATTCACCAAGCTCTCATAGACACCATCAATCCTTCACTCATTCTTAAGACATCAAAAACATTCTTTTGGATCACTATAGGCCTCTTCGCTCATCATCAAACTATAAGATCACCATTATGCCATCAAAAACATGACCTATATGTCATACTCATAGTCCTTAATCTGATATACTGATCAACCTAACCATTGGGAACACTTGACCTCTTCTCTTATTTGCTTCAACACTCACACCTCTCCAAGTCTCTCACATAAAATATATAACCCATCATCTTTGGTTCCACCATTTATAGAACAATCATAATCACTACCATGGTTGGACATTAGGCATGCCTAGACCTTAAGGCATATCTCACTTGAAGGCATGGCTCAACACAATCTTCATTGGTTGTGAATAGCATCTATGGGTTACACTTAAGGAACTACACCTTTCAATAAGGCCCTCATAGCCCTTATAAGTCTCATGTGAACCCATTTACTCATTTAGAACTCCCTTGAGAAAATAAGAACATGTGACCACTTTCAAATACATGTGTCCACTCCTTATGTACCCTTCGACATCCTCAAATGATCATAGTCAACTTATCTCACCTTTATGTATGCTGAAACATCTCAAACATTGATCTAATGCCCAAAATCACCATGAACAAACACATAGTCAACTTCTTAAGCATTGTTCAAATTCAAGATAGATGTATCACACCTCCAAAATACACATAGAGCATCCTCATGGAGTCTTAAATATGTTCTAATAGCTAATTCATCGTGAGATGTCAAAACAACATAAATGCAAGCTCAAATATCCTTCTCAAGTCACTTGCAGAATAAACATGAACACAGTCAAATTCTAAGCTCAATATTTTTGAATGTAATCATTTCCAAATCTTTAAATCATGTTCAATAGATTCACCATGGAGTCCTCTACATATTTTCTTTTTACAACACTAATAAATTCAACTTCTATCGAAATATATGGATAAAATACATAACTCTAGTTTTTCCTATGTTAATTTCAAACATTTAAATAACAACAGTCACAGTTAACCTTTGAACACAATGCTTGAATCTCATGGGCTCTTAGCTTAGATCAAATACACATGATCGATCTTGTCTAATCTTTAATGCATATATCACCAAATCTAAACATTAAATCTCTATCACTTTGACCTCATATCATGTAATCTAAGAACTTTTACTCAACGTGCTCCATCAATATCTGTGGATCAGTTAGGTATTTAATGATCAATACTCACCATTAAATCAACTATACAAATTCCCACCATTGTTAGATCACTATCTTTTACCTTTGCTCAATCATTAAATATCTTGCACCTGTCCTCATCTCATTGCCTCCTAAAATCTTGGAGGCATGTGCATTGTTGATATTGCTCAAGCTTTAACCACTCAAAAATGACCAAGTATGGGGACCCTATCAATATGCTTGAGTAGTCATTTTTTATCCTTAATAACTTATTTTTTGCTTTGATATAAGATCTCAAATTTAGACTAGATGATCTCCTCACATAGGAGAATCCAACCATGTGACACACTACTCCTAGAACTCTTGTGCTTATGAGATATAATTCCATTAAAGTGCCTTCTCAAAATATTTTTTCACATAGCCAACCATTTCAAAACCTACTTGGGAGGCCAACTTTGAACAAGCATAACATTTGTTGTGTTTTAACAAATGATCTCAAATTTAGTGAAAATAATCTATGTTCAAAACTAAACAAACCCATATGATTAGTTTCTCTTGAAACCTTCACATGTGTAAGATATAACACCATAAAAATGCTCACTTGGCTCTTTTCACCTCATTAAAAAATTGGCCAAGTATGGGAAAACACAGTCAAACTACCTGGGAGCCCAACTTTGCATATGTATATCTTTTGATGCACTACATTGGATGATATGAAAATTAGTGAAAATAAACTAAGCACAAAAATTAACAAATAAATATGATCATTTTTTCCTCACATATCCATGTGTGCAAATTTTTACCTCATCAAAATGCCTACTTAACTCTTTCTAGCCATATTGCAAATTTGGCTATGGGAAAACAATGAATTTTGTCTTAGAAGCCAACTTTGTACCCTCATATCTATAACCACACTTTGATACATGACTTGAGATTTGGAACATAAAAACTAGGGACTAATGTGATCAAAATCATATGATTAAATCCACTTGACTCATTCCCATGTGGTAATGGTGACATCATCAAGCTGCCTACACAGATTTTCTACCACTAGACCCAAAGTGTCTAGATGAAAAAAATGAACTACTAGATGAATTATACTCATGTACACAAGATCTCAACGCATAGATAACATATTAGGGACCTATTTCACATGATCCAATCACCATAATTAACTTTTAACACATATGACTAGTCAGCTCTGAAGATCAACTAAGCCACCTTCAAGCATACAAGAACAAGCATATTACACACTTTGGCATTATCACATAGACTAGCAAGGCACTTCATCCACTCATTAAGGAACCTCCATGGCACCACTATGAAATCATCATGAAAAATCTCCAATAATCTCCCCCTTTGTCATTGATGTCAACATCTATCAATATATCAATTTATAAATCACCTTCTATTTCTTCAAAACACTCCCACAATGGGAACTTTCTCCCCAATAGGGACTTTCTCCCCCTTTGACACAATGAAAAAGTGGGAACACACTAATATTGAGGACCTAAAAAGACTATAAAATAGAAAAGGACCATCTTATAAATATAATACAAACTCCCCATACTTTGAGCCTACTTTTACTTGTCTTAACAACCTCCTTTTGCTCCATGCCAACACTCTCTTCAATCAAGCACTGCAACCAATAAAGAAAAGAACACACAAAAGAACTAAAATCTGATGTAACTCACCAATAATAATATAAGAGGGATTCCCCCTAATAAATATGATCAATTTCACCTTTTGAGCATCTTCATATCTCCACACACCATGAAGAACTACCATGCAGGCTTACTAGCCTTCTTTCTCAAGACACTTCCATGACCACCAACTTTGAATCTACACTATAAAAAATAGGAAACATGCACTGAACCAACCTAAAAACATACATTTAGATAATCATACCTTTATTTTTTAGATAAACTGAGCAAAAAACACTCTTCTTCAAACTAAACCTATCTAGCCTCTTTGTAGCCCTACCTAAAACTTGTAGAGCCAATAAGTTTTAGTAGACACACCTTCAAGACCTAAAAATTCATATCTAGATCACTCTCATATTCCCCCTTAAGCATATAAAAAAACATTCAATTTTATAATTCAATTTTTCCATGCATTTATCACCAAGCTCATCCTCTGCAACATACTTCCTTTACAAACCTACTAGTTAATAAACCATCCATATTGACAAAAAATTGAATAACTAGAGAAACACAAACCTTAAAACTATGCAAAGCTTTATTTTACCACCCATTTGGCCCATTCAAGATATTAATAATCCTTATACCTCAATTCATAATGCAAACCAATTTTTTAGCAAAGCTTAAAACCCTAAAAACTCAAAGCAAACATGGTCAACAAACCTCCTTCTGGTCAACACACATTTTTAGAACTTATTTTACACCTAGAGACACCCATCACACACTTATAGACCAAAATTTGAGCTTATATACCTTTAGGAACACATAAATCCTATAACCCATTTTAGGCTTGCTTGCCCTTAAACTAAAAATAGAGAAAACTGAGAGCACTCAAAAAGTCTTTAATTTGGCTTCAACATATCACCTGACCACAAAATCACCTGGAGCACATCACAAATAAGTATATATAACTTTCTGAGCATCAAAATCATTACACCATTTGGAACCATCTAATTCTAACTCTATACTACAGCGCCTTCACAAACCTCTAAAATAGGTTCATGTATTTGTTGCTCCCCCTTAACCAAAGACCTTCTCTGATTGGCATTATCGTCTTGAGCACACAAAATTGATTTTCCATGCCTTCTTTCTTAGATTCAACTACTCAGTCCTTTGATTCTAAGACTTGACCAATTACAAAGCTCCCCCTAACTTCATGCTTCATTAGGGACATGATATCTTCAAAAAGGCTTCAAATACTATCCAATCATAGTCAATACTCAAATAGAGATACCTCATCTTTCAAAACATTGTGAACTTCCATGGCATACACAACTACAATATATCAAAAAATGATATGCAGATAGATATTTTAAACTTACCTTTATACCAAAACATCCAAACCATGATAAACACACAAACTCCTTCTCAAGATAGGACCATTAAGATTCTTCACAAAATTATTTTCTCTAATAGATAGACATATAAAAAGAATGCACAAATACACATTTTTTTAATTTCTTCTCACCAAAAAATATCTGATAGCCTCCAAGCTTCCTCTAACTGACAAGTGTCTCCTTGAAACTTAGATAGAGACATCCCTTTGACATAGAGACACTAAAAGTCCCAAAACTCAGGAGACTCCCATATCTCTATATCTTTCTTTGACTTTCAATCTTACTTAACTTTAACTGAATATTTGACATCATTATTTTATTTATATTTGTCAATATAAACTCTTGACTATCCTTCATTTTGACTCCTTTTTCCACCTTAGCAAACAATCCATCAATACTTTTGGAATTAATAAAGTTAATCTTCTTAGTCTTTACTACCTCCAGTCTCCATACCATAGTTTGACTCTTCTAATCTTCTGTAGCTAACTTACCAACTTGACACTTGAGTTTAGACTAATTTACAACACATTCTTCTAAAGCAACTTTCTTATCAACTTTTGGACTAGTGTGATTAGCATTGATAATATTTCGTTTCCATACCTAAGTTTGTCCTTTCTCAAACCTTCTAGGATATTTATATCCTTTGACATACTTTGAAGACTTCTTAACACCATTTGGATGGAATCTAGAAATATGTCCACTCTTATGACAATTGAAACAAATAACATCATTCAACATACCTCTTGACTGATTTGAGTTATGATTTATCTAAGACCAATTACTTCTTTTTCCAAGGCTCTATGAGGACACATTCTTGACTAACTTCCTTTTATAGTCCTTAGATTTATGAACATACTTATTACATGTATAACAAAGACCATGAAATAAAATATCACATCTTGAAGCATTTGGTTGTCTAATTGACCTTATTTCATTGCTCTTGACTTGATCTGACTTATTTTGATCTTCTTCAAGCTTGCTTATCTTGATAATAAATTGCTCATGCTCATCCATCAATAAACCTAGCTTGGTTTCCAATTGAATGCTCTCATCCTCTTTAGATCTTATACTTGAAATTATAGCCATTAACTAACCTCTGAGAAATTGGATAGTCTCCTTATCACTTTTATCTTCTTTAGTCATGTTATCTTTTATTTTACATGCTTGCTCTACCAAACTTCCCTTAAGAGAACTGATTTGTGCTTTAAGACCTTTGATCACATACCTCATCTTATGATTCCTCTTCTTCTACTCCTTTAGTTCATCAAGTGTACTCATGAGCTTAGATTTTAGATCAACTTCTTCTTCCTTGTTATCATATTCTATATTTTTATGGCAGGATTCTTTATCCAACATGATGTCCTTTTATTTTGAACAAAAACTTGTCTTGGCATCTACTAGCTGAATCTTGAGATCATTGATAATATTCTCATCCTCTTTAGCGTCTTTCTTCAAAGTACACATTTGTTCTTCAAGTTCCTTGATCACAACCTTCAACTAATGATTTTCTTTCTTCAATTGCTTAGCCATATTTTTACTTCCTTAGGATCACCTTCAAGCTGTTAGGCTTCCTCCAAAGGCCCAGATCTGATTCCAATTGTTAGAGGTAAAATCACTTAGGGGGGGTTGAATTAATGAGCCCTGATATTTCAACTTCAGTTTTAATCCTTCCAAACTCTTAATCAGTCAATACATACATTCATGAGGCATAAACATCATTCATATCAATAAATAAGAAAGACAATGCAAGATCAAACACATAACACATGACATACATGGGAAACCCTCTTCCAAAATAAAACCCATTATAACCTACAATTAGACTATTGTCCTATAAAAAAAGAATCAATTTAGACCAACTAGCTACCAATCAAAGAAATACCATTCTTGGTTTTAGTGAGACTAAAATCCCATAAGGAGTTCCTACACCTATCTAGTTGAGCTACCACAACAACTAGATCTTTAGCAAGTTTCACCTTATAAGGAGGCTACTACCCCCTTAAATGTTGAGCACCCATAACAACACCTAAGAACACATCTCCTAAAACATTGATTTCCTACCAATCTAATGGAGATACAATGTATTTCAACTCTCATCAACTCTACACACTCAATGTATCTTCATAGAAACAACTATATCAAAAATTTAAAAACATGAATAGATGGTCATATACATTATCCACACTTTGATCAATCTTTCAAACCAACTACCAAGCTCTCACAGACACCAACAATCTTTTGCTCATACTCAAAACATCCAAAACATTGTTTTAGATCACTCTAGGCCTCTTCGCTCATGTTCAACCTAAAAGAGCACTATTCTACCATCATAAACATGAGTTATATGTCATACTCATAGCCTTAAATCTACTTTGATCATCAAGCCAACCATTGGGCACACTCAACCTTTTATCTTCTTTTCTTCAATGCTCACACCTCTCCAAGTCTCTCACATAAATCTAGAACCCATCATCTTTAGTTCCACCATTTATAGAGAAATATTAATAATCACTACCTTGGTCAAGCATTAGGCATGCCTTATCCTTTAAGGCATCTCTCACATGAAGACACAAATCAATACAATTTTTATTTATCAGCCATAGCATCTATGGGTCATCCTTAAGGAACTACACCTTTCAATAAGGTTCTTGTAACCCTTATAGGTCTCATGTGAACTCATTTAGAACTCCCTTAAGAAAAATAAGAACACATGACCACTTTAAAATACATGGGTCCACTCCTTATGTCCCCTTTGACATCCTCAAATGACCACAATAAACTTAACTCACCTCTATGTATGCTTAAACAACTCAAACATTAACTTGATGCCCACAGTCACCATGATTGAACACAGTCAACTTTATAAGCATTGTTCATCTTCAAGATAGATTGATCACAATTCCAAAATCCACATAAAGCATCCACATGGAGTCTACAACATGTTCCAATAGTTAATTCATCATGAGACATCAAAAAAACATCAATATAAGCTCGAATATCCTTCTCGAGTCACTTATAAAATAAGTTCAAACATAGTCAACTTATAATCTCAATATATTTGAATGTAATAACTTAAAAATCTTTAAATAAGGTTTATTAATGCACCATGGAGTCCTCTACATATTTAATTTTTTATAACACTAGAAAATTTAACTTCCATCAAAAGATATGGATGAAATACAGAACTCTAGTTTTTATTGTGTTAAATTCAAATATTTGAATAGTAATGATCACAGTTAACCTTCAAACATAATGCTTGAATCTCATGGAATCTTATCTCAGATCAAATACGTACTGTCAATCTTTATTGAGCTTTAAAGCATAGACTGCCAAAGCCAAATTTTAAACATTTGTCACTTTGACCTCATCTCATGCAATATGGGAACTTTGACTCAAAGCACTCTGTCGACCTCTATAGATCAATCAGGTCTTTAATGATTAATGTTCACCATTTGATCAACTATATGAATGCTCACTTGTCATTGGATCATTATCCTGTACTTTTGCTCAATCAATAAACATTGTTCACCTATCCTCATCTTGATGCTTCATGACATCTTGGAGCCATATGCACTATTGATATTACTTGATCTTTAACATATTAAAAAATGACCAAGTATGGGGACCCTATCAATATACCTAAATATCCATTTTTTATCCTTAATTACTTATTCTGCACTTCAATGCAGGATCTCAAATTTGGACCAGATGATCTCCTCATATAGGAAAATCCAACCATGTGACACACTATTCTTAGAACTCTCATGTGTGTGAGATATAATTCCATTAAAGTGTCTTCTCAAAATCTTCTGTCATGAAGCCAACCATGTCAAAACCTACTTGGGAGGCCAACTTTGAAAAAGCATTACTTTTGTCACACTTTAGCAGATGATCTCAAATTTAGTGAAAATCATCTATGCTCAAAACTAAACAAACCCATATGATTAGTTTATCTTGACACCTTCACATGTGCAAGATATAACACCATCAAAATGCTCACTCGAATCTTTCTACATCATTGCAAAATTGGTTAAGTATGGGAAAACCCAGTCAAACTGCCTAGGATCCCAAATTTGCATATGTATATCTTTTGATGTGCTACATTGGATGATCTTAAAATTAACATAAATAAACTAGGAAAAACAAGAAACAAACCCATGTGATCATTTTTTCCTCTCACCTCCACATGTGTGAATGTTAACCTCATAAACATGCCTACTCAGCACTTTCTGGCCATATTACAAATTTGGCTATGGTAAAATAGTGAATTCTATCTTAGAAGCCAACTTTACACCCTCATATCTATAAACTTGCTTCAATGCATGAATTGAGATCTGTCACATAATAACTAGGAACTAATGTAATCAAAACCAAATGACCAACTCCCCTTGACTCATTCCCACGTGGTAATGGTGACATCATCAAACTGCCTACTCAAATTTTTTGCCACTAGACCTAAAGTATCTAGATAAGAATAATGAAATACCAGATGAATTCCACTCATGCACATAAGATTTCATAGCATATATAACATCTTAGGGACCTAGTGCACAAGATACAATCACCATACTCAACCCTAAACACCTCTGATTAGTCAAACTCTGAAGATCAACTAAGCCACCTTCAAGCATATAAGAACAAGCATATTGCACACTTTGTCATTGTCACATAGACTATCAAGGCACTTCATCCACTCACTAGGGAACCTCCATGACACCATTATGACATCATCATGATAACTCTCCAATAAATAAATGTTTCCCTTTTAGAGATTATATCCAAAAATTAATTGATAATGATGACATTGAAATTATGGGAGAATCCAATGTGTGCACACCGAGTGTGTAAATGGAGGTATGCCAAGATTCTTTTCCTAACTATGATAAAACTTCTTCCCTCCTCAAGTAAGGTCATGAATCCAATCTTATCCATCCAACAACCATCCTTGATTGAACCATCCCTATGTCCTATTCAAATCACATCCCCTATCTTCATAAATTCATTAAGCCTAAAGCACCCATTTACAAACCTAAAGTGAAGGACACACTTGCAGAAAATGATTTTATCTAAATGGCCCTCTCTATGTATACTAAACAATCATTTACTAGTAATATCACCTCATCAACATCCTTGTTAGAGTTAGCATCAAAATGGTTAGGATCATGTTTGACATCAACATATGAATCAGAATCCATGTTAGAAGCATCATCCCTTTTAGATAATTAAAGTCATATAGACACCTATCTCTTAAGGATGTCTCTAATTCAAATGTCAACTCATCAGAAGGCATGATTCATGATCCATACCAGGATGATGCAATCATAACACAATACTTAGATGCTTTATTAGTCAAAAATAAGCAAGTTGGATATGAATCAACTTTAGATGATAATTCTATAAAGAGTCTTAGTGATCCTTTTAAGATTCTTAAGGACACTCTCTCTAATATATGGGTATCCTAGTAGTTATTATGAGGACTATGATACCCATTATCCCATTAATCCACCCATTTACCACACATCCCTAATCATCCACCTCTTGTTAATAATCCCTCCATCCCACTCCCCAAATAGGATGAATAAGAACACACATCATTAGATTCCCTTCAAAATGTAATCTTGTGTGTCAAATATACAAGGATCCAAATCAACAAATAATTAATCAAGCCAAATAATCAAGTCCACTATGATACACAAATAATCAATCAAAATAGGCCAAGTCAAAAAGTGTCATCCCCTAGTATAAAAATCATTGAAATTCTAGGGGATCATCAAAGTCAAAATAATCATCATCATTTATCAAGTAAAAAATTAATCTCTTCTGATGAAGCCCATAATCAGGGACTAAGAGATAATCATCCTCCAAGTCTAAAGTCAAATACCCCTAGTGAATCCTAGTCATAGGCACCAGGGGGTAGTCAAAGTCAAATCTAATCAACAATTCAAAACATTATGGATGACAATCCTCTTAATATTTGGATCAAAGAGCAATGAAGCTAGAAGGTCTTGGATCCCTTAATATCAAGACAATAATAAAAAAATATCCCCTCCACCATATCCAATGTTGTATATAACTTTTGAACCCCATTTTCACTCCCCTTCCAGTCACATTGTCTATCATAATCATATCACTCATTCACATACTATATCCCACCATCACAATCAAGACATAATTCATTCCATACCATACCCCCAATCCCTACCAAAAAACATTGTTCTGGGTGGCATCATCCCTTGTAAGGGTTATAAAGATAACTAGTCAAGATGTCTAGAGGATGTTAAATTAAAAATAAACAAAGGTCATAAGGACATCAATGACTCTAGAATCAACAACATGGTCCTAGCATCATACATATCTAGAATAGGTGTTGGTTGAAGATCCAAAAAGTATTTATATTCTGCATCTCACTCGCCTCTAATAAATTGGGATGCCATCAAAAAAGTAAAAAAAAGAAGCCAAAAAAGTTAACATATATATATACACACACACATATACATATACATATACATATATAATAACACACACACACACACACACACACACACACACACACACACACACACACACACACACACACACACACACACACACACACACACACACACACACACACACACACACACACACATGCACACACACACACACACACACACACACACACACACAAGAAAATAAAATAAAAATCATTCATATAATGGTGAAAACTAGTCTTTTAGTGCCTTGGGAAAGAACCACGATGAAAACTAATTTCTAGAATAATTGTAGAATATTCTATTGTCTACATTGTACCTCAACACCTGGGGGAAAATCCATTTCATCCATTAATCAATCCTTTATCAATCCCATCCTTGTCATCTTATCCCTTAGTTCATTATTCCTACACATCATCTACCATTATATCATATTGTGTCCCTCCTTCCTTCCAGTCTTGCCTTTCATGCAAGATAAGATGGCTTGAGAAATGTCATGGAATCATCTTGGAATATCCTCCAATGGACACTCAGGTAACTAGATATATGATTCCTTCACGATGTGGTCATTCATGATCCCTAGTCCATTATTCTTTGATCCTCATCCCCTTTTCCACATTTCCATCATCCTTTTATCATCCCTTCCATTCTTCCATCTATCTATATTTTGGTTTCTAAGCTTGGTATTTCCTTTTCTAGTAACCCCTTTTGTATAGTGTACATACATAGTCTCAAAAACTAAAAAATTAAAATACATCAAATATTCAAAAAAATAAAAAAATATAGAGAAGGCCAAAATTATTCCATGGTGTCTTGTCTTATGCCTTTCATCTTTCATCACCAAGTCATAGCCACCCATCCCACTCTTGTCTTTCATCCCCTATTTAGAACTAGGGAAAATATAGTCTCATTTTATCCTGATAAGTCCTAAATCTCTCATCTAAGATCACAACATGGTCAATCCATAAGTTGAATAATCCTTGTCTTAAATTTAATCCTATTCCAAGTCACTAGTCTACTAAACATCCACATTCACATCATGATCATTCTAGTCCAACTCATCGCTTGATCAATCACACTGTCGACTCTAATCAGGGTAATAGACAAGGTAAATACTTGATCATAATAGCCATCACAAAAATAATAATCCAAGTCCATTCATACAATATCTAATCATTCCTCCAATCCATTTGCCATCATGTCTATATCCTATAGTCAATCATATTTCATCTCTCTAGTCATCAACATCTAACATCTCATCTCTCATCATTTATCCTAATCTAACATCTAAGATGCATCTTCTATCTAAAAATTAACATGTAAAACATCCACCATCATCATTATTATATGTCATCTATCATTTAATTTGAACTACATTGGCCTAAGGTCTTCTTAGATGATATAGGAAGCACTTAGTCATATAATGTGTCTAAGGTCATATCAACCACTCTCTCCTCTTTCCCCATCACTTATCATCAAATCTCTCTTATTTTTCATCATATTTAAGTCTTACATTAGTCAAATAAATGACATATAATATAAATAATTAATCAATCAATAACCATCCCTACAATCATATCTCTAACCTTTTCATCAATCACCCACACCTATTGATTTGGCTTGACAAATCATAACATCCATCTTTTCTTCCATCAGTCATTCATTATCACTGACTAATCAATCCATCATTTAAATTATATAGTTTCCCCCCTTGATTGGGGCATGATCAGGACCCTAAATTTATTATTATCTCTTGATCCATTACATGTGTCCTTGCTAGGGGCATCATCGCTATATTCACATTATGGCTCATTGATTTGATGTATCACACTAACCAATTCTTTCCCTTCATATTTTTGGTCACTCAATCATATCATTTCTTCTCTATCATATCCTTCATCATATGGATCAACCTTAATATTTTATCTACAATCTTCATTAATATTATCTAATCATGGTATTATACTAGCCTAAAACTCTCCCTTGCATGCATCCTTGCTTGGGATATGTCAAAATATTGTGGCCTTCATCATTTTTATTTTCAACTCTCCATGGCATATGTCCTTGCCTAGGATATGTTGAAAGATTACAAAATTTAGTCTTATCAGCATCATGTTATAGTTGATTCCCCCTTGGGATGTGTTGAAAACTATAACACAATCATTCTCACTCCCTGTGCATATGTATTTGCCATGGGCATAATCTATTTATATCTCACTACTCAAGTTGAGATTATTTTCTTTATCATATATCTCACATATAACATCTCTTCCCCTTTTCTATCCATTATATCCCACCCCTCATTTCCTCTTTCAAGTGGCCATCCATCTCATTCTTCCCCACATGTCCCCTTGAGGGGGCATCATAGTCACTAACATCATCTACTAACATTCATCCATCTCATGTCTTTCTTCTTTGAAAGGCCATTAATACTTCCACTTCATCCACTAGTAATGACCTTTCAAAGAGGGTAAAAATGTATACATCTAAATTCTATCACTTCATTTATCATCACTAATATTAATATTAATTGACACTAATTTTTCTTGTCTCATTTATCTCTTCTAATTTCATGCTAATATCACCCCTCCTAGTCATTTATCTAACATCCCCCTTCATTATTATTCATCCACTAACCTTATATTATCCCCACCAATATATTAATTCCTCTAATCATGTCTTATCCACTAACTAATCTCACTTATCTATTATTTAAGAATTTAAAATTCCCATGACTCACCTACCCACCTACCCTAGCCTATTCTTAGGCTCTCCTACATCCCTAGTCTCTAATTGCCTATCCTAATCTCCTACTAATATTGATTAGCCCCTAATGTATTCT